>CM068381.1:14316755-14916755 GCA_034770075.1 Aralia elata | reverse complement strand
GATTTAACGAGAACCGAGTAAGAAAGGGTTTCGTTGATTCCGAGGTCGGAATCCTTATAAGGAGGGAAGGATGTGACAATCCAAATTTTCAGAAATTATTAAATAAGAATTTAATAAATAAAATTCTTATTATGTGACGTTTTGAGTTTGAGTATGTGTATATATGTCTTATATAGATATTGTGAAATATGTGATTTGATGTGAAGAGAATTATATATTCGTGTATTTGGGAAACGAGGTTTAATAGTTAATTAAACCATTGAATAGATTAAATGAAATTTCCATGAGAAGGAAATTAGTTGAGTAATATTAGTTAATTTAATTAAATTAAAATTATATTGGGAAATAATATAATTTGCTTGTTATGTCTTGTGGACAACGGAAGTTATTGTGAATTAAGTTTCATAAATAATGTGAGCAATTCACTTAATTAAAATAGTGAATCAATGTGAATATATTTGTTTTAATAAATTGGAGTGTAATATATATGTAAATGTAATAAGATTGTGAGTTTTATTTATAGTTTAAAATATTTATGGATTTGAATAAATATTTTATTTGGAATATTTATGGAATAAATATTCGATGGAAATTATTATAGAATAATTTGTTTATGTATGATGATATTAAATAAATTTATAGTTTGTGCGTATTTTAGTACGCTAAAGTGATGATAAGATATTAATTTAATTAAATAATTAAATTAGAAATATAATGATTTGTTAAATAAAATTGAAGTTATATTTGTTAAATAATTTAATTAAATCATTAAATTAGATGTGACAATTGTGAACTATATAATAAGTGTGACATGTGACTTTATAATAAGGGATATAAAAATAACTTAGTGGAGGTTCTATTGTGTCAAGCCAAACGTGGCCTTGTGGCCTTTGATTTGCTAAACTGACAAAACCTTTTGGTTTTGTTTAACTGATAACCCATATCAGTTTTTACGTGTTTTGTGAGCCAAACCAAAGAGCAGAGAAAAAGAGAGGAAGAAGATTTAATCAAAGCTTCTATAATCATCTAGATTGTTTTAAGGAGCCAAAGGTAGCATTCTAATTAGTATTTTCTTTCAAAGCTTCTAATTAAAAGTAAAATGGATTTTTGGCTGATGAATTGTTGAATTGATATTTGTATATGTTTATGGATTTGTGTAGGTTGCTTCATGTTATCTATAATCTGTTTATCATCTGTAAATTGTTTAGAGTAATCGAATTTGTGAAATTCGGATAAAAGGCAAAGAGTTGGACTTTATTGTATATATATGGTTTGTTTCATAATCAAAATTGGGTGTTGATTCCTGAAGTAATCTATAAATTGATGGTTAGTTGTTGTTATATATCCTGAGAAATGAAAACATTGCAAAAAGAATGAATCAAAATGGTTTAGAATCGGATTTGTGGTGCTTGATTTCGCTAGGTGTGTTAATTTATAGAATTTAACAAGAACTTTGATTTTAGGCCTCTAAATTGGTTGTTGAAGCTTTAGGTAATGTTAGAATCATTGTATACATGTTGGGTATTGATTCTACAAAGATTATAATATTTGGGTATGTCTAATTTGTTGATAAAATGAAGAAATTGGGAAATTTTGGTTGGAAATTCTGCAGTTCGCGAACTGCAGAATCTGGAATTCATGAAGCTCGCCCCGGCGAGCTCATTAAACTAAATTTCTCGCCCCGACGAAGTCTCGCCCCGACGAGAGTTTTGTGAAGAAATTTCTCGCCGCAGCGAGAGTTTTGTGTGGTAAGTTTTTCGCCCCGGCGGGAATTGCTGAAAATGAAAATTTTCTTGTTTTTAATTCTTTTTCTTTTGGTTATGCTATGTTACTCTATGCATGTTTAAAACTTATATTAATGTACCGAATGATTACCAAGATATTGAATTGGATGCTAAGCATGAAAGTAGTATGCACACAAGCCAATCATATTTGATATGATGTAGCATATACTTTGTAATCTTATTCATTTATTAATAAAATAATTAATTTTCTTAAAAGGCATTTTATATTATCTACATAGTGCTGTTATATTAAATGTGATAAACCCATAGTTTTGAGCAATGCTTTTAGAATCATGATGGTGATCATGCTAATGAGATCTAAATTCTAGATACCTCACAAACTAAAATTGTTCCTAATCGTTGGATTACTAAATTGGGGATTAGTGAATCCGGATAGATTAGTACATACGTTGTTTGCTCTTAGGAAGAGGATGATTGATCTCATAATCATTTGTGTGGAGACACTAAAGCAAGTATGTAGGTGCTTATTAGAGAATAAGTTCACTGAACGTGACTCGCTAAGGAATACCTAATGGAGTTTTACTCGCTTGTCAATAGGAATTCCTCTAGTGATAGTAGTACAAGTGATCTTTGGACTTGAGATCATCATAGTATCTTGTGTATGATGAGTTATACTTTGACATGTCCCTTAAGACCTTTAGGGTATAACAAAGGGTATGATTGGGTATAATAAGTTGTACATGGAGATAGGTGAATGATCAACAAAGAATCTACCTCATCTAGTAAAAGATGTGAATGTCCTATGTGAATCGATAAATGACCTCTCAGTAATCCTTGGCTAAGGCAGAATGAAATTAGAAAGGAGTTTCTAATTTGCATTATTTAGAGTTATGCATTTGGGAATCGAAATACATATAATTAAATAAAATAAGAGTTGACAATAAATCCATGTCTTATATTTAATTGAGACATTGTATGGTAGAAGGATTGAATTATACGGTAACTATTTACTCAAAGGTTCTTTTGTGATTGATGTTGAAATCTATATTATCTGGAAAGTCGTTAATCGCTAAGGGGGCTTACCCTTATTGTAGAATAAATATTATTTATTTAAATGAATTAAATAGTTTAATTTATTTATTTAAATAAGATTAGAATTGTTCTAATTGATTTATTCACAACCGGTTTAATATGGAGAACCTAAAGGGTCACACCGCAAAAGAAAAATATTTATTTAAGAAGTAAATGACATAATTGGAATAATAAGTTAGTGTATTTAATTTAATCTATGGAGATAGAATAAATTAAATAGCTTAATATTTATTATTTAATATTTTGGAAATATTAAATATTAATTAATAAGAGGAGTCTTATTATTATTATTACTATTACTATTATTTAATTCCTAATAGGGATTGGGAATTAATTAATAGAAGTACTCTCCCATGTATTCCTAATTGGATTAGGAGCATAATTAATTAAAGAAGTTTAATTATAATAGAAACCCTAATCCTAAATAGTTTAGGGAAGGGTTATTTCTACATCTATAAATAAAAGGAGTCTTACAATAGATTAGGGTTACACACTCTTGCATTAGATTGTGGAGAGTACTTGCAATTTCTACAGAGATAGAAACTAGGGTTTTGCCAACACCCAACTTCTTGAATACCTATTCTTCCTTGGTGGATCACCTCTAGAGGCCAAACACTTGGGTTGCTAACGTTGATCAAATGAAGGAATCTCATCGGTGGAATTTGAGGAGAACACGAAGGACTAGGAGTTGAACTTGTACCCGAGGAAGCTTTGATCTACGAGGGTATAGTTCTTATTCTCTTTCTCTTTCGTTTAATTGATAATTGAACACAAGGATAGATCATGGTGATGGTTTGTATTAAAATTTTAAAATCTGTTTTATCACGCTTCCGCCTTATTTATGTAATTGGATTGCATGCTTGCGTTATATACAAACCTAACAGTGGTATCAGAGCCTAATCCTTGTGTTAATTATTGATTTTAATGATTTCATGTATGAATTGATATGCGATACGATCGAATTTTTGGGCTGAAAAAAATTTTCTGAATCTGCGTCGCGGCGCGGCCGTCCCGCTTCCAGTTCATTCTGGAGCGCGGCCGAGCTCTAACCCAGAAAACGTTTCTAGGGGTGCAGCGCGGCCGCGCCGCTCCTAGTTCAATTTGGAGCGCGGCCGCGCCGGTGTGCAGACTTTGAAAATTTTTTTATTTTCTCAATTAACATAAATGGTTTATTTAATTGATAAAAGTTTAAAATAAAAGAGTTTATTTTATCTGGAATAGGATTTCAGATTGCTAAAAATTAAAGGAGTTTAATTTGGATGTGGTTCTTGATTAAAATAAAATAGTTTATTTTGTTTCAAAACTAAATATTAGCAAAACTTTTGCCCATTATTTGATATCAATGCATATATGGAATGGTTTTATTATTCATGGGATGAATATTATTTATTGATACATATAGAGATATGTATGATAATAAATAGGGATTAATTATGGACTATTGACCAATATGTGATTAGATTTATTTTAGTGGATGCTTGAATGTATGAGTTTTTTATAAATGGGGTTTGCATACCTCGTCTTCTCTAATTTTTCTTAATGTAAATTCTATCTCCCACCTATGTACTTCCCCTTGACTACTGATCAAGGTTTTTATTTATTGTAAATAGTTTTTGTAATAGGACTAGTTAGAATTAATTTTGAAGAATTGGAGACAAATGAGCAAGGAGCGCATGAAGACCCGTTTGTAATGGAGCCCGGGTTTAAATGTAATAGTTATATTTAAATTTTATTCTTGCATCCTAGGTTTGACCTTTTGGTTCACTTGGTGGCTCTAGTGAACCAAACTAGAATAAAGGTCCATAATCAATCCGGGTAGAATATAGCATTCTATATGTGCATGTTTACTATATATATATATTATATATTATACAACATGCTTCGCATGTTAAATAATATGACGCGTATTTTATATATATATATATGTGCATGCGCGCTAAACAAGATGAGACTAATAATAACAAACCCCTCAAAGTAATATATTAAGTCCTAAGCGTTCAAAGATATTTGGAATATCGAACGTCGCCTTCTAGCATGGTAAACCAATAGAGTATTAAATGTTTAATATGAGTTTGTTGTGTCACCACAAGACAAGTATTAAATATTTAAAATGTTGCTTTATCACATTTGATGCTTATAAATAGACTGAACGATGCTGTTTTATTGTGTCACCACAAGGATAGTGTTTTTCTTTCGAATATATGGAAATGCTAGGATGGACTTAACTTGGATAATTTTGATTCGGATGTGTCACCACTTGATCAAAATAATCTAAGAGGCAAAATACAAGGAGTTACATAGAGATGTAATTGACAATAGTTGTCTACCTATTTATTTATATATCGTTTGTTGTGTCACCACAAGGCTATATACATTTGAAATGGGATCCTTAATCTTACTAGCAAATCTTTAATTAGAATTGCCGAACTATATAATGAGGGTAATATAGTTTGATGAAAATAGTGAGAGATACCAATTTAAAATAAAGACCTAATTTATTTTGGTAATTAATTAAATGAATGTATGCTAAAATGTTGTCTATTTTCACATGCAGAATTTAAAAATGTCAAACTCACTATCACTGCGTAGCATACTTAATGCTAACAAACTGACCGGACAGAATTACACGGACTGGTTAAGGAATCTGAGAATTGTTCTCACTGCTGAAAATATTTCTTATGTCCTAAATTCGCCAGTCCCTGCAAGTGTTGCAGAAACAGCCTCTGAGGAAGAGATTGTTACTTTCAGAAAGTGGCAAGATGATGCAATCATGGCTCAATGCATCATGCTTGCATCCATGAGTAACAAGCTTCAGCGTCAGCATGAAACTATGGATGCTCCTACTATATTACTGCACCTCAAAGAGTTGTATGGTGAGCAAAGTAGGACTGCTAGATATCAGATATCTAAAGAGCTATTCCGATCTCGTATGACCGAGGGCACTGCTGTTGAGACTCATGTCCTTAAGATGATCAATCTGATTGAACAACTTGGACAGCTTGGGTTCGTGATGGATGGGGAGTTAAGTCAAGATTTGATCTTGCAGTCACTCCCGGACACCTTTTCACAATTTGTTGTGAATTTTCACATGAATAAGTTGGACGTCAGCTTGCCTAAGTTACTTAACATGTTGAAAACTACTGAAGGTCACTTCTCATCCAACAAGAACCAAGTCTTACTAGTGGATGATTCTTCTAAGAAAAGGAAGAGGCCCAAGGTATCTTCTGAAAAGAAGAAAGACAAGAAGGCTAAGGGCAAGGCAAAGAGAAAGGATAAAAAGAAACCTGATCCAGATAGCAAAGGAATTTGCTACCATTGCAATAAGTCGAGACGCTGGAAGAGGAACTGCAAGGAGTATCTTGCGGACCAAAAGAAGCTTGGAGAAGCTTCGACTTTCGATCTAGGTTTGTTCATGATTGAAATTAATTTTTCTGAAAGTCAAAATTCTACTTGGGTATTGGATACCGGCTGTAGTTCTCGCATATGTAATAATATGCAGGGACTAAGCAGAAGTAGAAAGCTGAACAAGGATGAAGTCGTCCTACGAGTGGGAAATGGAGCAAAGGTTGCTGCATTAGCTGTAGGGACTTATTGTTTAGCACTGCCTTCGGGCAAGTTCATTAGTTTAAATAATTGTTATTATGTTCCGACACTCATTAGAAACATTATTTCAATTTCTGTATTGGATATGGATGGTTTTGATATTATAATAAAGAACAACAGTTATTCTATTTATAATAAAAATGTTTTATATGGTGTTGGGAACCTACTGAATGGACTTTACATACTTGACTTGCATGAAAATATACTTCAAATTGAACAAACTAAGAAAAGAAAAAGAGATGACATACTTGCTTTAGTGTCTCCACACAAATGATTATGAGATCAATCATCCTCTTCATAAGAGCAAGCAACGTATGTACTAATCTATCCGGATTCACTAATCCCCTTTTTAGTAATCCATCGATTAGGAACGATTTTAGTTTGTGAGCTATCTAGAATTTAGATCTCATTAGCATGATCACCATCATGATTCTAAAAGCATTGCTCAAAACTATGGGTTTATCACATTTAATAACAACACGATGTAGATAAAGTAAAATGCCTTTAACAAACGAATAAGATTATAAAGTATATGCTACATCATATCAAATATGATTGGCTTGTGTGCATACTACTTTCAATCTCCCACTTGCACTAAAGCCAATCGCCATGGTATCTAATACCCTTCTTCTCTAAGTGACTGTTGGATAAAGCTTCAGTAGATGGATATGCAATGCTATTCTCGAGAGTCCACTATCTCTATAGTGACTTTTCCTCTTTCAATGATTCCACTAATCAAATGAAAGTGCCACAACACTTGTTTGAATCCAAGATGAGACTTAGGAACTATTCCTAGTTCTATAATGAACTTTTCATCCAAACAATCAAACTTGCAGCTTCATTTACAGCTATATACTTTGTCTTTGTCACTAAGCCAGTAACTCTTTGTTATTTGGAACTTTTCCAATTCACTGCACCACCTTTCAAGGTAACTATTTACCTTAAAGTGGATTTGTTATCGTCTTGGTTAGTCTGAAAAACTTGAGTCTATTTAGCCCTCTAGTTTTAATTCAGACCTACCATGAATCATGATCACATCTTCAGTACTGGTTAAGTACCTAAAGATGTTTATCACTGTCTTACAGTGATTATCTCCAGAATATGACTGATTAACATCAAGCCTTGTATATTCATTGCATACATGATAGTAACTCATGCGATCTCTCTTTCAATTGGGGACAATTTTAGAGAGATACACTCCATGGCTCATCATCATGAGACCTCTCTTGGAGTTTGCCATGCTAAACGCCTTTAGCATCAAATAAATATACGTTCCTTGGGTCAAGCCAAACATCCTTTTAAATCTATCTATATAGATTTATATCCCCAATTTATAGGATGCTCCTCCCAAGTCATTCATGGAGGAATGTTTAAACAATTTTATCTTTACTGATTGTAGAATTGGTGTGTTATTCCTTATCAGTAGTATATCAACATATAATACCAAGAATGTCACAGCGCTCCCACTGACCCTTTTGTACACACTAGGTTCATTCTCGTTTTTGATAAAATCAAACTCTTTTGATTGTCTCATCAAAATGAATGTTCCATCTTTGAGAAGCTTGCTTTAATCCATCAATGGATCATTGTAGCTTAAAACACGATTTGCTTCAACCTTTGAAACAAATTCCTCTACCTGTATCATACATACATTCTCCTCAAGTCTTTATTGAGGAAGGGCGTCTCCACATCCATTTTGCCAGATTTCGTAATAAGCTGCAATCACAAACAAAAATCCAAATGGACTTGAGAATTACCCGGTAATAAGGTTTTATCACAGTCAACTCCTTGACTTAAAAAACCTTTTAAACAGGTCTGGTCTTATAGGTCTCTACCTTGCTATTTGCCCCAGTCTTTCTCTTAAAGATCCATATATACCCTTTAGGCACTATACCTTTTGGTGGAGTAACCAGAGTCTATACTTGGTTCTCTTATATGGAGTCCATTTCAGATTTCATGGCCATCTGCCATTTCTCTGAGTGTCTTTTACTCATAGCCTCATTGTATATAACTGGATCATCATCCTCTATGATGCGTACCTCATCATCATCCTCTATGATGAATCCATACCTCCCAGGTATCTTCGGTACTCTTCCAGATTTACGATTCGGTTATGGTATAATAGGTCTATCTACAGGTTCCTCGGTTCGACTTAAAGTGCTTTGTGGTTCTTGAACTCCTTCAAGATCTATTACCCTCCCACTAGCTCCTTCAATGATAAACACCTGTATTTAAGAAGGCAGCGTGTAGGATTATAGTAATAATACCCTAAACTTTCTTTAGGATATCCCACAAAGCTGCACTTGTCAGATTTTGTCCCAAACTTATCTTTGAAACCTTTTCACATAAGCTGGATAACCCCTTATCTTAACATACTTAAGAGTAGGAATCCTCCCTATCCATAACCTTTATGGAGTCTTGGGCTCGGATTTTTGAGGTTACCTTATTTTGTAGATATGCAGCCGATTCTAGGGTATAACCCCAGATGGATACTAGAATGTCGATAAAAATCATTATGGACTGCACCATGTCCAACAAGGCACAATTTCTCCTTTTAGATACACCAATCAATTATTGTGAATCAGGAGGTGTCCATTATGAGAAAATACCATTTTGAGATGATCTAGAAACTCATTGCACAAGTATTCTTTCCTTGATCTGATCAAAGAATCTTAATACTTTATCAATATGTTTCACTTCTGAATTCTTTGAACATTTCAAATGATTCAGACTTGTATTTTATCAAATACACACATTTAACTCTTTGAATGACCATCTCCTTTTCTTTTATTAGTTTATTCAATTTGCAAAATGTTTTTCATGTAAGTCAAGTATACAAAGTCTATCAAGTAATCTTCCAGTTTCAAACAAAATATTATCATTATAAATAGAACAACAATTGTTCTTAAATATAATACTAGAACCTTCCTTGTCCAACAACGAAAATTCTAATATTTCTAATGAGAACTGGAACATAATAACAACTTATTAACTTAATAGACTTGCCCGTAGGCAATGCTAAACTATAAGTTCCTATGGTTAATGCACCAACCTTTGCTCCATTCCCACACATAAGATTACTTACTCTTTGTTTAGCTTTCTACTTCTGCTTAGTCTCTGCATTTAATTGCATACTTGAGAACTACAGCCGGTATCCAATACCCAAGTAGAACCTTGACTTACAGAAAGATTTATTTTTAATCATGAACAAACTTATATCTGTAACCGAAGCTTCACTAAGCTTCTTCTGGTTAGCCTCTGTAAGATTCTCCTTACAGTTTCCTTTCTAGTATCCAGGCTTATTGCAGTGGAAGCAAATTCCTTTGCTATCTGCATCACTCTTGTTCTTATTGTCCTTTATTTTTGCCTTTCCATTTACCTTCTTTGAATTGTTCTTCTTTTAAGAAGATCCTTTGGCCCTCTTCCGCTTCCTGGAAGAATCATCTACCAGTAAGACTTGGTCTTTTTTGGTTGGAAAGTGACTCTTTACAGTTTTCAACATGTTTAAGCAACTCAGGCAGGCTGGCATATAGCTTGTTCATGTGAAAATTCACAACAATTTGTGAGAAAGAGTCCGAAAGTGATTGCAAGATCAAATCTTGGATCAACTCTCCATCCATTAAAACCCAGTTGTCCCAATTGTTCAATCAAATTGATCATTTTAGGACATATGTCTGTACTGTAGTGCCATCGGTCATTCTAGATCGAAAAAGCTCCTTAGATATCTGATATCTAATAGTCCTACTTTCCTCACCCTTCAACTCCTTGAAGGTGCAGGAGTATAGTAGGAGCATCCATAGTTTCATGCTGACGCTGAAGCTCGTTACTCATGGATGCGAGCATGATGCATTGAGCCAACTGTGCATCATCTTGCCACTTTCTAAAAGTAGCAATCTTTTCCTCAAAGGCATTGTCTGCAACCATTGCAGGGATATGTGTTGCCTCTTTTTAAGTCTTTAATAAAAGAGCTCTAACTCGTGCAAGTGTACACGGTCAACAAGTAATACAGAGGAAGTAGAGTATCGTCCCACAGAGAAAGGATTAAATTAAATCACTATGCATCAGTTCTATCACTATACTTATTTGCCTAAACTATTGACTTACTTTTGGTGACAAAATTATTTCTATATCAATTAATAACTAACTATGCAAATACTAACGAAATGTATCAAGTCTGGGATTAATGGGATCCTAACTTCATTTAATAGTTCATCTAATTACCACTATCATGCTAGTAAGTTCACATATCAAAGAAAAGTAGCCAAGGACACTAAAATAGACATAACCGTTTGTCAATGCATTATGACCTACTTACATAATATCCATACTCGATAGACACCATGTAATCACCACTATAACCAAAATCACTATATTTCTATGTGAAATTGCAATTATATTGATTCTCAGCACAAGCCCTTATTTTAGCTCCTACGGTGAAACAGTATATTTCTATCTGATTCACAAAATATTAAGCTATCCAATTAAGCCTCATATTCGCAAGCTATCATGATTACAATCCATACTTATATGTTATTTTTCAATTCCATACAAGTACTGAAATCGAATGGTGATCAAGCATTCACACATGCAAAACAATCATGATAGAAGTTCCTTATGATATGCAAAACAATCTAACAATCAAGCTTATAATTAGACTACATATTAAAATCCGTTAGAATCCCATAATGGAGATTAGTTCATGTCTGAACCAAAAGCCATTATGGGATCAAAGTCATTCATGGAAAATAAACAATCAATTGAATAAAGAAGAAGTAGATTGATCAAACCCAATTGAAGAATAAAATCCAAAGTAAAGTTTTTAACCCACATCAATATCCAGTACTTGAATAATAATAATCCACAATAAAACTTCACAAAATCTCTCTCTAGAAAAGTAGAATTATAATCATAAAAGTCTCCAAGTTCCTTCTTAGGGTTTCCTTCTCACTATCTGATCAATATTGACTAGAATCCTCTTCCGAATTGGCTTCTTCTTTTCCTTTCCAGCTAAACTTTGGCATCACAATTCGTGAACTAGCGCCTCTGGCGCTAGCTTAGTATTAATCCAAGCGCTTCTGGCGCTAGCCCATGTCCAGGAATTACAAAAATGCCACCAAGTGTATTTTAAGCTCCAAATTTACCCTTCTGCCCCTCCAGCTCCAACCTACAATAAATAAACACAAAAACAAAATAAAAGAATACTAAAAAATACTTAAAGACCACAATAATTAAGTCTAACAATACCTGAATCGTAGGTATAAAACCCACTCATCAAATACCCCCAAACTTAACCAATTGCTTGTCCGCAAGCAATGCAATGATGCAAATGCAAACTAACTATCATGCCTACGAATCAAGCAATCAACCAACACAGTATCCAACATCAGGCCTCAAAGATATCATACATACATAAGTAGAATCTCTAACCAATGCAAAGTTTCTAACTCTAACCAATTAGTTAAGTTACACCTGTCATCACCCATGTCATGCGTGTGTGTATATCAACCATTTCAATCAATTACAATTCAAATCCATCACATAATTGACTTCTTAGAAGAAAACTTTCAATTGTAACTTAATTCAACCCGTGAACACAACCAATTCAACTGATTCAAGCAATCACTAAGCATAGGGGTGTCACTAAGGTTATTTAACACATTTAAATCTTTTTTAAACCCTTCCCCAAGAATTTAAAACAATTTTTTTCTTTTTAGTGAGTGCATTTTATGCTCCATCTCACTTTCTTTTGAACGAGTGCGTTTTACGCTCCATCTCGTTCCATGTGTTTATGAATGAGTGCGTTTTACGGTCCATCTCAACCCACCACATGATCCATTCTTTAATTGGGAAAGGTTCAAAATTTTCAAATTTCTCTTTTTTTTACACCCCAAGATTCCCCCAAACTTAGATTCTTGCCTGTTTTTTTATTTAATGGACGTTTCACCAATATTATCAAGTTTTAACCCAAACCTTCCACTAGAAGAGAATTATGCAACAATTTGAATTAAATTGATCAAAACAATTGATTATGTGCTTTCCTTGCTAACAAAAGTTTCAGACAAGTTAAACTTCACTTCCTAATCAAAGTCATCACTAAGCACTAGTTTTCAATTCTTCTCAAGTTAAAACCATGAAACCAGTCTTATCATTGGCCACATTAGATACTATATCACTTTATGCTTAATTCATGAAACTAGATGCATAACACAACCTAAAACGCAATGCAACTACCATGCAACAAGTCTAAACACAATGAAACATAACAATCTATATACATGAAAACAAAAAAAAATTACCCCCCAAACTGAACAAGACAATGTCCTCATTGAAAAATAATAAGAAATTAAGAACAGAGGACTCCCCTGATGAAGAACACTACTCATCATCACTGCCATCGGTAGCGTCATCATCATCCTCATCCGCATCAGGAGGTGAGTCAGGTGGTGGGTAAATAGAAAGAGGAGGAGCTGGTGGAAACTGGAATGGTCTTGCTGAAGGATTCAACCGCCCAAACATATCTGCCAAGGCTGTGGAACAATTAACATTATAGGCATAAATCTCCGCCTGGCGCTGAGCAAGTCGACTCTGCTGTCAAGTCATCCGATCAAAACCCCTCTGAATCGATCCTGCCACTAAGTCTATCCGTCGAGTATGGTGCCGAAGGTCCTGTCGGATAGTCTCAACTATAGTGGGAGCTGGAACCAGATCCTCAATAAGTGGTGGTTGCTCCTATGGCTGCTCCTGCGGCTGCTGCTGTGGTAGAATGAAACCTAAGCCCCTCGGGTGCGACTCACCTCCACCCCATACTCTGTACCGTCCCATTGCAACATGATCAATTGGAGGCAATGGGGCCTGCATAAGTTCATCTTTATCCCACTTGACTCCAGCACGACGGCACAAATCTGTGATCAATGAAGGGTGAGGCAGTCCACCTGTGGTACTACCCTCAAGCGCGTGCACAATAGATTCATGAATTACCTCCCCTATATCCACTGTCTTCCCTTGGGTAATGCAAAACAATAACGCCGCCCGCTGATTAATGACATCGCTCATATGGCGGCACGACATCAACTTGGAACATATAAAAGCATGCCACGCTTTCCCATATCTGCTCAACTTGGATGACGGGAAGTGCACAGCTTCTTGTTGGTCCGTTAACTTCCATTCTGTCCCTAGCTCATAGAGGGCTACTATAATCTTAGAATAATCCAAATCTTCTTGCAAGTACATCGTATAGCCATCCCTGTGAATCTTCTGCAACCCATAATACGCGTTAATAGCTTTACGCCCCACATTTATTTCCTGTCCCCGAACCATAACCAAATTTCCCTTAGCTTCTTTAGCATTAGCATAAAACTCCTTCACAATATTTACGGCAGCTGGCTCGGGTTGTGCAGTAAATACCATCCAATTTCGGCTGCGTATCATTTGAGCTAATTCCCCATCTACCCGCTCAATAGGTAGCAAGCCATGCTCAGGAATTAGAGATTTCCCGGAGGACCAATTTTTAAACCTATCACTTGCTTCAGGGCTAACAAATTTCTTCTTATCATATTTCACAACAGCTGACGAACCTGAGCTTTCCCCTCTATGTCTTTTGGGAGCCATTAATAACCAATTAAACACAAATCAAGACCCAAAAGAACTCAAATTTTCGTTGGGACAATCTGTCGAACACTTGGTAGGCACACTTTAAAAACCCTTAGACAATGTTTCCCCCAAACTTATGAATAACCCAATTTAGCACAATGAAATCTCCCACAACTTGCAAGCATATAGATATACAACTTAAACTTAAACCCAATCCCAATTGAGCCAACACAAACTCAATTGGGTGCACAATTAATACCAAAAATATTCTCCAACTACTAGCAATGCAACCCTCTAGCCAACAATTTCAAGTTCTAATTGCTCAAAAATATAAAACTTACTTGAAATTGTTAGTGCCCATATATAGAATATTTAATCCTTTTTAGCTATGAGAAGAAAATTCCTTAGTTGCAAAAGTGATGTGCCGGCAGTGGGTAGTGTGGAAATCGATTTGTTGGTGTTATAGAGCTCAAATCGGTAATAATGGAGGATAACGACAATGTGAGGCGGCTGAGAGGAGAAGAGAGTGGCGGTTTAGGCAGCGGAGTTGAGTGTGGATGGTGGTTGTGTGTGGCTTTATTGGTGTTTGGTTGAGAGAAAGAAAGAGAGACGGTGTCAATGAAGAAAAGAGAAGGGAAGAAGCGGCGGTTTTTAGGGTAAAGAGAAAGATGTGATGTAGTTTTTGGTTTGGGGTAGGGTTGCCCGACTTGGGGGTAAAAAGGATTTTATTTTTTTCAATTTTTACGGTCGAGCGCCTTAGGCGCTGGGTTTTGTAAAGGAGAAGCGCTTTAGGCGCTATGTGGCAGTAGCTAGCTCCATGTTGTAGCTCCTCAGGCGCTGGATTTGTGCATTGACGAGAGCTTACAGCGCTAAGTTACAGTAGCTGCCTCATGATGTAGCGCTTCAGGCGCTTGCATTGTAAAGGATAGGGCGCCTATAGCGCTGAGTTGCAGTAGTTGGCCAAAGGTTTAGCGCCTCAGGCGCTTGACTTATGCCTGTTGGAGCGCTAAGGCTTGCAGTAGGTCGTGGCTTGGGGTAGCGCCTCTGGCGCTTGGTATGTGCTGGAACAGGCGCCAATGGCGTTGAGTTACAGTGTGTTGGCATGGCCCTAGCGCTTCAGGCGCTATGTATATGCTTGGTAGGGCGCTGCCAGCGCTTATAGGCACACTTAGTCAATTTTTGTCCAATTCAAGCTTCTACCTGCACACACATCAACCCAAATCCAAAATTAGTTACAGAAACCCCCTTTTTTTTTATCACAAAGTTAAATGACTAAACTAAAGCAAAAAAGAAAATTAAAACGCTGGGTTGCCTCCCAGATAGCGCTAAGTTATAGTCAATTAGCTTGACTGTCTCTGATTCTCATGTCGCAGAAAGGAATAAGGTGACTTTCTGTCTGTCCACCTCATCCCCAAAGTAATGCTTCAACCTTTGTCCATTCACTTTGAACGACTGGTCCGGGAATTTATCGTATACTTCAATCGCACCATGTGGAAAGACCGTCTTCACTATGAATGGTCCTGACCATCTTGATTTCAGCTTCCCGGGGAAAAGTTTAAGTCTGGAGTTGAAAAGTAGAACTCTTTGTCCCGGTTCAAATGTTCTTTCAATGATCTTACGATCATGCCATTTCTTCACCTTCTCCTTATACAGCTTCGAGTTTTCATAAGCCCGTAGTCGAAATTCGTCCAACTCATTGATTTGGAGTAAACGCTTCTCCCCTGCAGCTGTCGAATCAAAGTTCAACTTCCGAATTGCCCAATATGCCTTGTGTTCTAGCTCCATCGGAAGATGACAAGCTTTTCCATAGACCAGCTGAAACGGTGACATACCCAACGGAGTTTTGTACGCAGTCATATATGCCCACACAGCGTCATCTAGTTTTAAGGACCAATCCTTCCTTGCGGATTCACAATTTTTTCGAGGATTCTTTTTACTTCTCGATTGGATACTTTCGCTTGGCCGTTCGTCTGTGGGTGGTAAGCTGTAGCAATACGATGGTTCACCCCATACTTAGCCAACAAAGCTGTGAACTGCCTGTTGCAGAAGTGACTACCTTCATCACTAATAATAGCCCTCGGAGTCCCAAATCTAGTGAAGACACTTCGATGTAAAAACTTTAGGACTACCTTGGCATCATTTGTTGGGAGTGCTGCCACTTCTACCCATTTTGACACATAGTCAACTGCTAGCAAGATGTAGAGATTACCGCATGAAGACACAAAAGGGCCCATGAAATCAATCCCCCAAACGTCGAAAACTTCTACTTCAAGGATTGGATTCAAAGGCATTTCATTCCTCTTTGAAATATTACCAACTCTCTGACATCTATCACACCGCTGAACAAAACTGTAAACATCTTTAAAGATTCTCGGCCAGTAAAATCCTGCTTGAAGTACTCATGCCGTTGTTTTCTCTCCTCCATAATGTCCTCCATATACAGAAGAATGGCAATCCTGTAAAATCCTTTCGGTCTCACTATATGGGATACACCTTCTTATCATTTGATCCGCACACTGTTTAAACAAATACGGCTCATCCCATATATACCATTTAACATCATGCAGGAATTTTTTCTTTTGATGCCCCACCAAGTCAGAAGGTATCATCTTACTCACCAAGTAATTCGCGTAATCCGCAAACCATGGCACTTCCCCTTGCACCACAAACAACTGCTCATCCGGAAAGGATTCATTAATTTTAACTTTGCTGTCTACCTCCCTTTCTGGCTGCTCTAGTCGAGACAAGTGGTCTGCCACTTGGTTTTCGGTACCCTTCCTATCCTTGATCTCCAAATCAAATTCTTGCAAAAGCAATATCCACCTGATCAACCTGGGCTTTGCATCCTTCTTCGCCACTAAGTGTCGAATTGCTGAGTGATCCGTATACACTATTACCTTTGTGCCTATCAGATATGACCGGAATTTATCAAAGGCATACACCACTGCCAATAACTCTTTTTCTGTAGTGGTGTAATTTAACTGTGCATCCGTAAGGGTCTTGCTGGCATAGTATATCACATGAAACATCTTCTCCTTCTTTTGCCCCAAAACAGCCCCTACTGCGTAATCACTGGCATCACACATAAGCTCAAACGGCAACTCCCAATCTGGTGCTGTGATAACTGGTGCTGACGTTAACTTATTCTTTAAATGCTCAAATGCCCTCATGCAAGTCTCATCAAAATTAAACTATGCATCCTTCTCCAATAAACTGCACAATGGTTTAGTTATCTTGGAGAAGTCCTTGATGAATCTGCGGTAGAAGCCTGCATGACCAAGAAAACTGCGGACACCTCTTACTGACGTAGGTGGAGGTAAATTCTCAATCGTTTCCAGCTTTGCCCTGTCCACCTCAATGCCTTTCTTCGACACTTTGTTCCCAGTATGACTCCTTCTTGTACCATAAAATGGCACTTCTCCCAATTCAGTACTAAATTTATCTCAACACATCTCTTTAAAACCATTACCAAATTTTCAAGACATAGATCGAAAGAATCACCAAATACCGAGAAGTCGTCCATAAATACCTCAACATTCTGTTCGATCATGTTTGAAAAAAATGCTGTCATACATATCTGAAAAGTGGCTGGAGCATTGCACAACCCAAAAGACATTCTTCTAAAGGCAAAAGTGTCGTATGGACATGTAAAAGTAGTCTTTTCCTGGTCTTCTGGAGCTATCGTAATCTGATTGTAGCCTGAATACCCATCCAGAAGGCAATAGTACTCATGACCGGCCAGTCGGTCCAACATCTGATCGATAAACGGAAGTGGAAAATGGTCCTTCCTTGTAGCTCTGTTAAGCTTGCGGTAGTCCATGCAAATTCTCCACCCTGTTACGGTTCGCGTTGGGATCAGCTCGTTATTCTCATTGGTGACAACGGTCATTCCACCCTTCTTTGGTACGCATTGCACAGGGCTCACCCATGAACTGTCCGAAATTGGGTAGATTATTCCCGCATCCAGCCATTTGAGAATCTCTTTCTTAACCACTTCTTTCATTATAGGATTGAGCCTTCTTTACTGTTCAACTGTCGGCTTACTACCATCTTCCAGTAGGATCTTATGCATGCAAAGAGAAGGGCTTATCCCCTTTAATATCTGTTATGGTCCATCCAATAGCTGATTTAAACTCTCTAAGCACTCGAAGCAGTTTTTCCTCCTGAAAAGATGTTAGTGCAGAAGAAATAATCACAGGTAGCTTTGAATCTTTATTTAAAAATGCGTACCTGAGATGTTCTGGAAGTGGTTTAAGTTCAAGTTCGGGAGGTATCTCAAGAGATGGTTTCAACTTTATCGATGTCTCTCCCGCTTTCGTAAGTGGCTCGATAGGTGTTCTGAATTTTCCGAATTTGGGGGTGGTATCCAAATATTGCACAAGTTCGGCACATTCTTCATCCTCCAAATCTGAATTTTCAGCAATCACTCTCTGCAGTAGTTCATAGCCCAACAAACTTTCAACTTCATCATGCACTATACTATCCACCAAGTCTACTCTGAAGCATTCTTCTTCATCGGTTGGGAGCTTCATTGCTTTGAAGACGTTAAACATCACCTCCTGATCATGTACCCTCATTGTAAGCTCCCCTTTCTGCACGTCTATCAAAGTTCTCCCCGTGGCTAGGAATGGTCTCCCTAGTATGATTGGTATATTTTTGTCTTCCTCATAATCCAGAATGATGAAGTCCGCCGGAAAGATAAATTTGTCCACTTTCACCAGTACGTCCTCCACTATCCCCCGTGGATATGTGATAGATCTATCAGCTAACTTCAGAGAGATATTTGTTGGTCTTGGTTCCGGCAATCCCAACTGACTGAATACAGACAAAGGCATCAGGTTGATACTTTCCCCAAGATCACACAAACATTTATCAAAGCTCATCTTTCTGATCGTGCATGGAATTGTGAAACTACCCGGATCTTTCAGCTTTGGAGGTAATTTACGCTAAAGCACTGCACTGTATTCCTCTGTCAAGGCCACTGTCTCAAATTCGTCTAACCTTCTCTTCCTTGACAGTATACCCTTCATGAACTTTGCATAACTTGGCATTTGTTCCAATGCCTCCGCGAAGGGTATGTTGATCTGCAATTTTTTAAAAACCTCCAAAAACTTTCTGAACTGTTTATCGTCCCTCTGCTTGTTCAATCTTTGCGGATATGGAACTTGAGGGTGAACTTGCGGTACTGTATTCACAGGCTTCTTATCTGAACTCGCTTTCTCCTTCTCTACTTGCTGCAACTCGGACTCATCCTTCTTCTCTTTCTGTTCAGCTTCAATTTCTGTCTCAGTTTCGACCCAAGTGTCATCCCCTTGTAAACTCGGTGCTGCTGTGTCTGGTGCATTTCCTGAATATTGCTTTCCCGATCTGAGTGTAATGGCCTGACACTGTTCCTTACCCTCTCTCCGTGGATTTGCCTCTGTGTTACTTGGCAATGAACCCTGGGGCCTGCTGTTAAGCATAATCGCCATTTGCCCCATCTGAGCTTCCAGATTTTTAATAGCCACTGCCTGGCTTTTAATCATCACCTCTGTATTTGCCATGTACTTTAACATCATCTCCTCCATTTCTGATTTCTTTTCTTGCTGAGGTGCATATGGAGTGGGATGTTGTTGTTGAGAATATCCCGGTGGAAAAGGTGGTCGTGGAGTAAACTGTTGCTGCGCTGACTGAGATGGAAACTGTTAATTCCGCTGAAACTGTTGTTGCTGATTTCCTTGATTATTTGACCAACTAAATTTTGGATGATTGCGGTTGTTGGGGTTGTATGTGTTCTGAAACTGACCTTGGTCCTTCCTATAAGTGTTCACATACTGCACCGACTCCGAGTTGATAGCACATTGATCTGTTGAGTGCGACCCCGCGCAAATCGCACATACGAAGGCAACTAACTTGGCTTTGCTTTCTGACAACGAATCTATTTTCTTTGCCACAGCCGCCATCTGTGCTGACAACTGGGTAATAACATCCACTTCCAACAAACCTGCAACTCTGGGCTGTGACGTTCTGGCTGTAGGATTCTGGAAATCATTTGCTGCCATAGTCTCAATAAGTTTATAAGCCTCGTCATAGCTCTTTGCCCCTAAAGCTCCACTCGCAGCTGCATCTACCATCTGCCTAGACTGCCATCCAATTCCATTATAAAATGTGTTGATCACCATCCAAACTAGCATCCCATGGTGTGAACACTTCCTTAGCATCTCCTTGTACCTATCCCAAGCCTCGTATAAGGACTCACCCTGTTGTTGCTCAAATTGAGAAATTGATGTCCTCAGTTTTGCAGTTTTAGCCATTGGGAAAAACTTGGCTAGAAACTTTTGTGCTAGGTCCTCCCATGTAGTGATTGATCCTGCAGGCAAAGAATGAAGCCAACTTCTTGCTCTATCCCTTAATGAAAATGGAAACAGTCTTAGTCGAATGACATCCTCCGTCACCCCGTTGTATCTGAATGTATCACAAATTTCAATGAAACTCAAAAGATGCTCATTAGGATCGTCTGTAGCAGCACCCCCAAACTGGACCGAATTCTGCACCATTTGAATGGTTCATGGTTTAATCTCAAAGGTATTTGCTGCTATTGCTGGTCTGACTATGCTAGACTGCAATCCAGTGATGTTTGGCATGGAATAGTCCCTCAAAGCTTTATGCTCCTCTCTTTGCTCTACTCTCTGTTCATCCGCCATATTCGGTGTAGTTCCTTCCAACTGTGCTTGTAAATTCCTACGCACTCTTGTTTTCCAACTTCTTCCGTCAATATTATCCTGCGCTGGTGTCAATTCTGAGTTGGATGATCGTGTGTGCATAAAAATTTTACAGGTACCTAAAACCAAAACAAAAATAAAAATAGAAATGAGAAAAGATTAGATTTGTCTAAGTCAAACAATATAGCTTAAAACTGATGATAATAATAAAAATCTAAACGCCTATCCCCGGCAACGGCGCCAAAAACTTGTTGCCTCTTTTTAACTCTTTAATAAAAGAGCTCTAACTCGTGCAAGTGTACACGGTCAACAAGTAATACAGAGGAAGTAGAGTATCGTTCCACAGAGAAAGGATTAAATTAAATCACTATGCATCAGTTCTATCACTATACTTATTTGCCTAAACTATTGACTTACTTTTGGTGACAAAATTATTTCTATATCAATTAATAACTAACTATGCAAATACTAATGAAATGTATCAAGTCTGGGATTAATGGGATCCTAACTTCATTTAATAGTTCATCTAGTTACCACTATCATGCTAGTAAGTTCACATATCACAGAAAAGTAGCCAAGGACACTAAAATAGACATAACCATTTGTCAATGCATTATGACCTACTTACATAATATCCATACTCGATAGACACCATGTAATCACCACTACAACCAAAATCACTATATTTCTATGTGAAATTGCAATTATATTGATTCTCAGCACAAGCCCTTATTTTAGCTCCTACGGTGAAAAAGTATATTTCTATCTGATTCACAAAATATTAAGCTATCCAATTAAGCCTCATATTCGCAAGCTATCATGATTACAATCCATACTTATATGTTATTTTTCAATTCCATACAAGTACTGAAATCGAATGGTGATCAAGCATTCACACATGCAAAACAATCATGATAGAAGTTCCTTATGATATGCAAAACAATCTAACAATCAAGCTTATAATTAGACTACATATTAAAATCCGTTAAAATCCCATAATGGAGATTAGTTCATGTCTGAACCAAAAGCCATTATGGGATCAAAGTCATTCATGGAAAATAAACAATCAATTGAATAAAGAAAAAGTAGATTGATTAAACCCAATTGAAGAATAAAATCCAAAGTAAAGTTTTTAACCCACATCAATATCCAGCACTTGAATAATAATAATCCACAATAAAACTTCACAAAATCTCTCTCTACAAAAGTAGAATAATAATCATAAAAGTCTCCAAGTTCCTTCTTAGGGTTTCCTTCTCACTATCTGATCAATATTGACTAGAATCCTCTTCCGAATTGGCTTCTTCTTTTCCTTTCCAGCTGAACTTTGGCATCACAATTAGTGAACTAGCGCCTCTGGCACTAGCTTAGTATTAATCCAAGCGCTTCTGGCGCTAGCCCATGTCCAGGAATTACAAAAATGCCACCAAGTGTATTTTAAGCTCCAAATTTATCCTTCTGCCCCTCCAGCTCCAACCTACAATAAATAAACACAAAAACAAAATAAAAGAATACTAAAAAACACTTAAAGACCACAATAATTAAGTCTAACAATACATGAATCGTAGGTATAAAACCCACTCATCAATAGGCGTATTAAGGACATAAGATAGCTTTTCAGCCTTGAGAACTATTCTCAAATTCCTTAACTAGTCCGTGTTATTTGGTCCAGTTAATTAGCATCTAATATGCTCCGCAATGATAGTAAATTAGACATTGTAAAATTTTGTAAATGAAATAGACAACATTTTAGCATACATTAATTACCAAAATAAATTAGGTCTTTATTTTAAATTGGTATCTCTCACTTTTTCATCAAACTAAATATATAGTGTGCACAACAAACTATATATAAATAAATAGGTAGACAACTATTGTTAATTACATCACTATGTAACTCCTTGTATTTTGCCTCTTAGATTATAATGGTCAAGTGTGTGCACATCCGAACTAAAATAATCTAACTTAAGTCCAACCTAGCACTTCCATATATGTAAAGAGAAAAGACCGCCCTTGTGTGTGCACAACAAAGCAGTAATGTTCAATTCCTTAATAAGCATCAAATGTGATAAAACAACATCTTAAATACTTAATACTTTCCTTATGTGTGCACAACAAACTCATATTAAATATTTAATACTCTATTGTTTTACCATGCTAGAAGACGACGTTCGATATTCCTAATATCTTTGAACGCTTTGGACTTAATATAATTTCTTTGAGGGGTTTGTTATTATTAGTCTCATCTTGTTTAGCGCGCATGCACATATATATATATATATATATATATATATATATATATATAAAATACGCGTCATATTATTTAACATGCGAAGCATGTTGGATAATATATAATATATATATATATAGTAATCATGCACATATAGAATACTATATTCTACCAGGATTGATTATGAACTTTTATTCTAGTTTGGTTCACTAGAGGCACCAAGCGAACCAAAAGGTGAAACCTAGGGTGCAAGAACAAAATTTAAATATAACTATTACATTTAAACCCAGGCTCCATTACAAACGGGTCTTCAAGCGCTCCTTGCTCCTTTGTCTCCAATTCTTCAAGTAATTCTAACTAAACCTATTACATAAACTATTTATGATAAATAGAAACCTTGATCAACATTCAAGGGGAGGTACATAGGAGAAAGATAAAATTTACACCAAGAAAAATTAGGGAATACGAGGTACGCAGACCCCATTTATAAAAACCCATTCATTCAAGCATCCACTAAAATAAATCCAATCACACATTGGTTAGTAGTCCATAATCAATCCCTATTTATTATCATACATATCTCCATATGTATCAATAAATAACATTCATCTCATAAATAATAAAACCATTCCATATATGCATTAATATCATTTAATGGGCAATTAAAAGTTTACTAGAAATCCAATTTTGAAACAAAAATAAACTCCTTTATTTTAATCAAAATTTAAATCATAATAAACTTCTTTATTTTATTTTATCCAATTTTGAATAAAAATAAACTCCTTTATTTTTTAATCAAATTCCAAATCAAAATAAACTCCTTTATTTTAATTAACATGGAAACCAATTTCAAGTTCAAAATAAACTCCTTTATTTTAACTTAAAATTGCTTGGAAAAATAAAATATGTTAAATTCTATTCCTTATCAAAATAAACATCTTTCTTTTTAAGGAAACATGGAATCCTATTCCATATGTTAATAAACTCCTTTATTCTAGGAAACATGGAATCATATTCCATATGTGAATAAACTCCTTTATTCTAGTTAACGTAGAATTCAATTCCAAGTTCAAATAAAACTTTTAATTTTAATTATATTCCAATTCAAAATAAACCTTTTATCTTAATTGAAAATAAATAAAACCAAAAGAAAATTTTTTCAAAATTTGCAGACCTGCGCGGCCGCGCTCCAAAATGAACTAGGAGCGGCACGGCCGCACTGCACCCCCAGAAACGATTTCTGGGTTAGGGCGCGGCCGCGATCCAGAATGAACTAGAAGCGGCGCGACCGTGCTGCGTAGCAGAGTTCGAAAATTTTTTCTTTGCCCAGAAAATCGATCCAATCGCATACCCATACATACATGGAATCATAATAATCGATAATTAGCACAAGGTTAGGCTCTGATACCACTGTTAGGTTTGTATATAGCGCGAACATGCAATCAAATTACATAAATAGTGCGGAAGCGCGATAAAAAACGAATTTTAAATTTTTTCTTACAAACCATCACCATGATCATCCATGTGCTCAATTATCAATTAAACGAAAGAGATAAAGTATGAGAATCATACCCTTGTAGAACCATGCTTCCACAGGTACGAGTTCACCCCCAAATCCTTCGCGTTCTTCTCGAATTCCACCGATGAGATTCCTTCCTTTGATCAACGTTAGCCACCCAAGTGTTTGGCCTCTAGAGATGATCCACCAAGGAAGAATAGGTATTCAAGAAGTTGGGTGTTGGCAAAATCCTAGTTTCTATCTCTATAGAAATTGTAAGTACTCTCTACAATTCTCACGCAAGAGTGTGTAACTGTCTAACCTTAAATCATGATAAGACTCCTCTTATTTATAGATATAGGGAACCCTCCTAAACTATTTAGGATTAGGATTTTTATTTTAATTAAACTCCTTTAATTAATTAAACTCCTAACCTAATTAGAAATTTATGAGAGTACTTTTATTAATTAATTCCCAAACCCTTTTAGGAACTAAATAATAATAATAGTAATAATAATAAGACTCTTCTTATTAATTTATATTTAATATTTCCAAAATATTAAATAATAAATATTAAGCTATTTAATTTATTCTATGTCCATAGATTAAATTAAATATACTTAACTTATTATTACAATTATGCCATTTACTTCTTAAACAAATATTTTTCTTTTGCGGTGTGACCCTTTAGGTTCTCCATATTAAATCGGTTGTGAATAAATCAATTAGAACAATTCTAATCTTATTTAAATAAATAAATTAAACTATTTAATTTATTTAAATAAATAATATTTATTCTACAATACGGGTAAGCCCCCTTAGCGATCAACGACTTTCCAGATAATATAGATTTCAACAGTAATCACAAAAGAACCTTTCAGTGCATAGTTATCGTGCAATTCAATCCTTCTACCATACAATGTCCCAATTAAATATAAGACATTGAATTACTGTCAAGTCTTATTTTATTTAATTATATGTATTTCGATTCTCAAATGCACAGCTCTGATTAATGCAAATTAGAAACTCCTTTCTAATTTCATTCTGCTTTGGCCAAAGACTTCTGAGTCGTCATTTATCGAATCACATAGGACATTCTCTCCTTTTACTAGAAGTGGTAGATTCTTTGTTGATCATTCACCTATCTCCATGTATAACTTATTATACCCAATCATACCTTTTGATATACCCCAAAGGTCTTAAGGGACATGTCAAAGTATAACTCATCATACACAAGATACTATGATGATCTCAAGTCCAAGGATCACTTGTATTACTATCACTAGAGGAATTCCTATTGACAGGCGAGTAAAACTCCATTAGGTATTCCTTAGAGAGCCACGTTCAGTGAACTTATTCTCTAATAAGCACCTACATACTTGCTTTAGTGTCTCCACACAAATGATTATGAGATCAATCATCCTCTTTATAAGAGCAAACAACGTATGTACTAATCTATCCGGATTCACTAATCCCCTTTTTAGTAATCCATTGATTAGGAACGATTTTAGTTTGTGAGTTATCTAGAATTTAGATCTCATTAGCATGATCACTGTCATGATTCTAAAAGCATTGCTCAAAACTATGGGTTTATCACATTTAATATAACAACACGATGTAGATAAAGTAAAATGCCTTTAACAAACGAATAAGATTACAAAGTATATGCTACATCATATCAAATATGATTGGCTTGTGTGCATACTACTTTCAATCTCCCACTTGCACTAAAGCCAATCGCCATGGTATCTAATACCCTTCTTCTCTAAGTGACGATCATCCTGCTGTTGGATAAAGCTTCAGTAGATGGATATGCAATGCTGTTCTTGAGAGTCCTCTATCTCTATAGTGACTTTTCCTCTTTCAATGATTCCACTAATCAAATGAAAGTGCCACAACACTTGTTTGAATCTAAGATGAGACTTGGGAACTATTCCTAGTTCTGTAATGAACTTTTCATCCAAACAATCAAACTTGCAGCTTCATTTACAGCTATATACTTTGTCTTTATCACTAAACCAGCAACTCTTTGCTGTTTGGAACTTTTCCAATTCACTACACCACCTTTCAAGGTAACTATTTACCTTAAAGTGGATTTGTTATCGTTTTGGTCAGTCTAAAAAACTTGAGTCATTTAGCCCTCTAGTTTTAATTCAGACCTACCATGAATCATGATCACATCTTCAGTACCGGTTAAGTACCTAAAGATGTTTATCACTGTCTTACAGTGATCATCTCCAGAATATGGCTGATCAACATCAAGCCTTGTATATTCATTGCATAAATGATAGTAACTCATGCGATCTCTCTTTCAATTGGGGACAATTTTAGAGAGATACACTCCATGGCTCATCATCATGAGACCTCTCTTGGAGTTTGCGATGCTAAACACCTTTAGCATCAAATGAATATACGTTCCTTAGGTCAAGCCGAACATCCTTTTAAATCTATCTATATAGATTTATATCCCCAATTTATAGGATGCTCCTCCCAAGTCATTCATGGAGGAATGTTTAAACAATTTTATCTTTACTGATTGTAGCATTAGTGTGTTATTCCTTATCAGTAGTATATCAACATATAATACCAAGAATGTCACAGCGCTCCCACTGGCCCTTTTGTACACACTAGGTTCATTCTCATTTTTGATAAAATCAAACTCTTTTGATTGTCTCATCAAAATGAATGTTCCATCTTTGAGAAGCTGCTTTAATCCATCAATGGATCATTGTAGCTTAAAACACGATTTGCTTCAACCTTTGAAACAAATTCCTCTGGCTGTATCATACATACATTCTCCTCAAGTCTTCATTGAGGAAGGGCGTCTCCACATCCATTTTGCCAGATTTCGTAATAAGCTGCAATCACAAGCAAAATCCAAATGGACTTGAGCATTACCCGGTAATAAGGTTTTATCACAGTCAACTCCTTGACTTGAAAAACCTTTTAAACAGGTCTGGTCTTATAGGTCTCTACCTTGCTATTTGCCCTAGTCTTTCTCTTAAAGATCCATATACACTCTTTAGGCACTATGCCTTTTGGTGGAGTAACCAGAGTCTATACTTGGTTCTCTTATATGGAGTCCATTTCGGTTTTCATGGCCATCTGCCATTTCTCTGAGTGTCTTCTACTCATAGCCTCATTGTATATAACTGGATCATCATCCTATATGATGTGTACCTCATCATCATCCTCTATAATGAATCCATACCTCCCAGTCATCTTCGGTACTCTTCCAGATTTACGATTCGGTTGTGGTACAATAGGTCTATCTACAGGTTCCTCGGTTCGACTTAAAGTGCTTTGTGGTTCTTGAACTCCTTCAAGATCTATTACCCTCCCACTAGCTCCTTCAATGATAAACACCTTTATTTAAGAAGGCAGCGTGTAGGATTATAGTAATAATACCCTAAACTTTCTTTAGGATATCCCACAAATCTGCACTTGTCAGATTTTGTCCCAAACTTATCTTTGAAACCTTTTCACATAAGCTGGACAACCTCTTATCTTAACATACTTAAGAGTAGGAATCCTCCCTATCCATAACCTTTATGGAGTCTTGGGCTCGAATTTTTGAGGTTACCTTATTTTGTAGATATAGAGCCGATTCTAGGGTATAACCCCAGATGGATACTAGAATGTCGGTAAAAATCATTATGGACTGCACCATGTCCAACAAGGCACAATTTCTCCTTTTAGATACACCAATCAATTATTGCGAATCAGGAGGTGTCTATTATGAGAAAATACCATTTTGAGATGATCTAGAAACTCATTGCACAAGTATTCTTTCCTAGATCTGATCAAAGAATCTTAATACTTTATCAATATGTTTCACTTCTGAATTCTTTAAACATTTTAAATGATTCAGAGTTGTATTTTATCAAATACACACATTCAACTCTTTGAATGACCATCTCCTTTTCTTTTATTAGTTTATTCAATTTGCAAAATATTTTTCATGTAAGTCAAGTATACAAAGTCTATCAAGTAATCTTCCAGTTTCAAACAAAATATTATCATTATAAATAGAACAACAATTGTTCTTAAATATAATACCAGAACCTTCTTTATCCAACAACAAAAATTTTAATATTTCTAATGAGAACTGGAACATAATAACAACTTATTAACTTAATAGACTTGCCCGTAGGCAATGCTAAACTATAAGTTCCTATGGTTAATGCACCAACCTTTGCTCCATTCTCACACATAAGATTACTTACTCTTTGTTTAGCTTTCTACTTCTGCTTAGTCTCTGCATTGAATTGCATACGTGAGAACTACAGCCGGCATCCAATACCCAAGTAGAACCTTGACTTACAGAAAGATTTATTTTTAATCATGAACAAACTTATATCTGTAATCGAAGCTTCACTAAGCTTCTTCTGGTTAGCCTCTGTAAGATTCTCCTTACAGTTTCCTTTCTAGTATCCAGGCTTATTGCAGTGGAAGTAAATTCCTTTGCTATCTGCATCAGTCTTATTCCTATTGTCCTTTGTTTTTCCCTTTCCATTTACCTTCTTTAAATTGTTCTTCTTTTAAGAAGATCCTTTGGCCCTCTTCCGCTTCTTGGAAGAATCATCTACCAGTAAGACTTGGTCTTTCTTGGTTGGAAAGTGACTCTTTACAGTTTTCAACATGTTTAAGCAACTCAGGCAGGCTGACATATAGCTTGTTCATGTGGAAATTCACAACAATTTGTGAGAAAGAGTCTGAAAGTGATTGCAAGATCAAATCTTGGATCAACTCTCCATCCATTAAAATCCAATTGTCCCAATTGTTCAATCAAATTGATCATTTTAGGACATATGTCTGTACTGTAGTGTCATCGGTCATTCTTGATCGGAAAATCTCATTAGATATCTGATATCTAATAGTCCTACTTTCCTCACCCTTCAACTTCTTGAAGGTGCAGGAGTATAGTAGGAGGATCCATAGTTTCATGCTAACGCTGAAGGTCGTTACTCATGGATGCGAGCATGATGCATTGAACCAACTGTGCATCATCTTGCCACTTTTTAAAAGTAGCAATCTCTTCCTCAGAGGCATTGTCTGCAACCATTGCAGGGATAGGCGTATTAATGACATAAGATAGCTTTTCAGCCTTGAGAACTATTCTCAAATTCCTTAACTAGTCCGTGTTATTTGGTCCAGTTAATTAGCATCTAATATGCTCCGCAATGATAGTAAATTAGACATTGTAAAATTCTGTAAATGAAATAGACAACATTTTAGCATACATTAATTACCAAAATAAATTAGGTCTTTATTTTAAATTGGTATCTCTCACTTTTTCATCAAATTATATTACCCTCAATATATAGTTCGACAAATCTAATTAAAGATTTGCTAGCGAGAATAAGGATCCCATTTCAAATGTATATATAGCCTTGTGTGTGCACAACAAACTATATATAAATAAATAGGTAGACAACTATTGTTAATTACATCACTATGTAACTCCTTGTATTTTGCCTCTTAGATTATAATGGTCAAGTGTGTGCACATCCGAACTAAAATAATCTAAGTTAAGTCCAACCTAGCACTTCCATATATGTGAAGAGAAAAAGACCGCCCTTGTGTGTGAACAACAAAGCAGTAATGTTCAATTCCTTAATAAGCATCAAATGTGATAAAACAACATCTTAAATATTTAATACTCGCCTTGTGTGTCACAACAAACTCATATTAAATATTTAATACTCTATTACTTTACCATGTTAGAAGACGACGTTCGATATTCCTAATATCTTTGAACGATTTGGACTTAATATAATTTCTTTGAGGGGTTTGTTATTATTAGTCTCATCTTGTTTAGCGCGCATGCACACACACACACACACACACACACACATATATATATATATATATATATATATATATAAAATACGTGTCATATTATTTAACATGCGAAGCATGTTGGATAATATATAATATATATATATATAGTAATCATGCACATATAGAATACTATATTCTACCCGGATTGATTATGGACTTTTATTCTAGTTTGGTTCACTAGAGCCACCAAGTGAACCAAAAGGTCAAACCTAGGGTGCAAGAACAAAATTTAAATATAACTATTACATTTAAACCCGGGCTCCATTACAAACGGGTCTTCAAGCGCTCCTTGCTCCTTTGTCTCCAATTCTTCAAGTAATTCTAACTAAACCTATTACATAAACTATTTACAATAAATAGAAACCTTGATCAACAGTCAAGGGGAGGTACATAGGAGGAAGATAGAATTTACATCAAGAAAAACTAGAGAATACGAGGTACGCAGACCCCATTTATAAAAAGCCATTCATTCAAGCATCCACTAAAATAAATCCAATCACACATTGGTTAGTAGTCCATAATCAATCCCTATTTATTATCATACATATCTCCATATGTATCAATAAATAACATTCATCTCATAAATAATAAAACCATTCCATATATGCATTAATATCATTTAATGGGCAATTAAAAGTTTACTAGAAATCCAATTTTGAAACAAAAATAAACTCCTTTATTTTAATCAAAATTTAAATCATAATAAACTTCTTTATTTTATTTTATCCAATTTTGAATAAAAATAAACTCCTTTATTTTTTTAATCAAATTCCAAATCAAAATAAACTCCTTTATTTTAATTAACATGGAAACTAATTTCAAGTTCAAAATAAACTCCTTTATTTTAACTTAAAATTGCTTGGAAAAATAAAATATGTTAAATCATATTCCTTATCAAAATAAACATCTTTATTTTTAAGGAAACATGGAATCCTATTCCATATGTGAATAAACTTCTTTATTCTAGGAAACATGGAATCCTATTCCATATGTGAATAAACTCCTTTATTCTAGTTAACGTAGAATCCAATTCCAAGTTCAAATAAAACTTTTAATTTTAATTATATTCCAATTCAAAATAAACATTTTATCTTAATTGAAAATAAATAAAATCAAAATAAAAATGTTTCAAAATCTGCAGACCTGCGCGACCGCGCTCCAAAATGAACTAGGAGCGGCGCGGCTGCGCTGCACCCCTAGAAACGATTTCTGGATTAGGGCGCGGTCGCGCCGTCGCTCTCCAGAATGAACTGGAAGCGGCGCAGCCGCGCTGCGTAGCAGAGTTCGAAAATTTTCTTTGCCCAAAAAATCGATCCAATTGCATACTCATACATACATGGAATCATAATAATCGATAATTAGCACAAGGTTAGGCTCTGATACCACTATTAGGTTTGTATATAGCGCGAACATGCAATCAAATTACATAAATAGTGCAGAAGCGCGATAAAAACGGATTTTAAATTTTTTCTTACAAACCATCACCATGATCATCCATGTGCTCAATTATCAATTAAACGAAAGAGATAAAGTATGAGAATCATACCCTTGTAGAACCATGCTTCCACATGTACGAGTTCACCTCCAAATCCGTCGCGTTCTTCTCGAATTCCACCGATGAGATTCCTTCCTTTGATCAACGTTAGCCACCCAAGTGTTTGGCCTCTAGAGGTGATCCACCAAGGAAGAATAGGTATTCAAGAAGTTGGGTGTTGGCAAAACCCTAGTTTCTATCTCTATAAAAATTGTAAGTACTCTCCACAATTCTCATGCAAGAGTGTGTAACTGTCTAACCCTAAATCATGATAAGACTCCTCTTATTTATAGATATAGGGAACCCTCCTAAACTATTTAGGATTAGGGTTTTTATTTTAATTAAACTCCTTTAATTAATTAAACTCCTAATCCAATTAGGAATTTATGAGAGTACTTTTATTAATTAATTCCCAAACCCTTTTAGGAACTAAATAATAATAATAGTAATAATAATAATAAGACTCTTCTTATTAATTTATATTTAATATTTCCAAAATATTAAATAATAAATATTAAGCTATTTAGTTTATTCTATCTCTATAGATTAAATTAAATACACTTAACTTATTATTACAATTATGCCATTTACTTCGTAAACAAATATTTTTCTTTTGCGGTGTGACCCTTTAGGTTCTCCATATTAAACCGGTTGTGAATAAATCAATTAGAACAATTCTAATCTTATTTAAATAAATAAATTAAACTATTTAATTTATTTAAATAAATAATATTTATTCTACAATAAGGGTAAGCCACCTTAGCGATCAACGACTTTCCAAATAATATAGATTTCAACATTAATCATAAAAGAACCTTTCAGTGCATAGTTATCGTGCAATTCAATCCTTCTACCATACAATGTCCCAATTAAATATAAGACATGGAATTACTGTTAAGTCTTATTTTATTTAATTATATGTATTTCGATTCTCAAATGCACAGCTCTGATTAATGCAAATTAGAAACTCCTTTCTAATTTCATTCTGCTTTAGCCAAAGACTTCTGAGTCGCCATTTACCGAATCACATAGGACATTCTCTCCTTTTACTAGAAGTGGTAGATTCTTTGTTGATCATTCACCTATCTCCATGTATAACTTATTATACCCAATCATACCCTTTGATATACCCCAAAGGTCTTAAGGGACATGTCAAAGTATAACTCATCATACACAAGATACTATGATGATCTCAAGTCCAAGGATCACTTGTATTACTATCACTAGAGGAATTCCTATTGACAGGCGAGTAAAACTCCATTAGGTATTCCTTAGAGAGCCACGTTCAGTGAACTTATTCTCTAATAAGCACCTACATACTTGCTTTAGTGTCTCCACACAAATGATTATGAGATCAATCATCCTCTTCATAAGAGCAAACAACGTATGTACTAATCTATCCGGATTCACTAATCCCCTTTTTAGTAATCCATTGATTAGGAACGATTTTAGTTTGTGAGTTATCTAGAATTTAGATCTCATTAGCATGATCACCGTCATGATTCTAAAAGCATTGCTCAAAACTATGGGTTTATCACATTTAATATAACAACACGATGTAGATAAAGTAAAATGCCTTTAACAAACGAATAAGATTACAAAGTATATGCTACATCATATCAAATATGATTGGCTTGTGTGCATACTACTTTCAATCTCCCACTTACACTAAAGCCAATCGCCATGGTATCTAATACCCTTCTTCTCTAAGTGACGATCATCCTGCTGTTGGATAAAGCTTCAGTAGATGGATATGCAATGCTGTTCTTGAGAGTCCTCTATCTCTATAGTGACTTTTCCTCTTTCAATGATTCCACTAATCAAATGAAAGTGCCACAACACTTGTTTGAATCTAAGATGAGTCTTAGGAACTATTCCTAGTTCTGTAATGAACTTTTCAACCAAACAATCAAACTTGCAGCTTCATTTACAGCTATATACTTTGTCTTTGTCACTAAACCAGCAACTCTTTGCTGTTTGGAACTTTTCCAATTCACTACACCACCTTTCAAGGTAACTATTTACCTTAAAGTGGATTTGTTATCGTTTTGGTCAGTCTAAAAAACTTGAGTCATTTAGCCCTCTAGTTTTAATTCAGACCTACCATGAATCATGATCACATCTTCAGTACCGGTTAAGTACCTAAAGATGTTTATCACTGTCTTACAGTGATCATCTCCAGAATATGGCTGATCAACATCAAGCCTTGTATATTCATTGCATACATGATAGTAACTCATGCGATCTCTCTTTCAATTGGGGACAATTTTAGAGAGATACACTACATGGCTCATCATCATGAGACCTCTCTTGGAGTTTGCCATGCTAAACACCTTTAGCATCAAATGAATATACGTTCCTTGGGTCAAGCCGAACATCCTTTTAAATCTATCTATATAGATTTATATCCCCAATTTATAGGATGCTCCTCCCAAGTCATTCATGGAGGAATGTTTAAACAATTTTATCTTTACTGATTGTAGCATTGGTGTGTTATTCCTTATCAGTAGTATATCAACATATAATACCAAGAATGTCACAGCGCTCCCACTGACCCTTTTGTACACACTAGGTTCATTCTCGTTTTTGATAAAATCAAACTCTTTTGATTGTCTCATCAAAATGAATGTTCCATCTTTGAGAAGCTTGTTTTAATCCATCAATGGATCATTGTAGCTTAAAACACGATTTGCTTCAACCTTTGAAACAAATTCCTCTGGCTGTATCATACATACATTCTCCTCAAGTCTTCATTGAGGAAGGGCGTCTCCACATCCATTTTGCCAGATTTCGTAATAAGCTGCAATCACAAGCAAAATCCAAATGGACTTGAGCATTACCCGGTAATAAGGTTTTATCACAGTCAACTCCTTGACTTGGAAAACCTTTTAAACAGGTCTGGTCTTATAGGTCTCTACCTTGCTATTTGCCCTAGTCTTTCTCTTAAAGATCCATATACACCCTTTAGGCACTATGCCTTTTGGTGGAGTAACCAGAGTCTGTACTTGGTTCTCTTATATGGAGTCCATTTCGGATTTCATGGCCATCTGCCATTTCTCTGAGTGTCTTCTACTCATAGCCTCATTGTATATAACCGGATCATCATCCTCTATGATGCGTACCTCATCATCATCCTCTATGATGAATCATACCTTCCAGTCATCTTCGGTACTCTTCTAGATTTACGATTCGGTTGTGGTACAATAGGTCTATCTACAGGTTCCTTGGTTCGACTTAAAGTGCTTTGTGGTTCTTGAACTCCTTCAAGATCTATTACCCTCCCACTAGCTCCTTCAATGATAAACACCTTTATTTAAGAAGGCAGGGTGTAGGATTATAGTAATAATACCCTAAACTTTCTTTAGGATATCCCACAAATCTGCACTTGTCAGATTTTGTCCCAAACTTATCTTTGAAACCTTTTCACATAAGCTGGACAACCCCTTATCTTAACATACTTAAGAGTAGGAATCCTCCCTATCCATAACCTTTATGGAGTCTTGGGCTCGGATTTTTGAGGTTACCTTATTTTGTAGATATGCAGCCGATTCTAGGGCATAACCCCAAATGGATACTAGAATGTCGGTAAAAATCATTATGGACTGCACCATGTCCAACAAGGCACATTTTCTCCTTTTAGATACACCAATCAATTATTGCGAATCAGGAGGTGTCCATTATGAGAAAATACCATTTTGAGATGATCTAGAAACTCATTGCACAAGTATTCTTTCGTCAATCTGATCAAAGAATCTTAATACTTTATCAATGTGTTTCACTTCTGAATTCTTTGAACATTTCAAATGATTCAGACTTGTATTTTATCAAATACACACATTCAACCCTTTAAATGACCATCTCCTTTTCTTTTATTAGTTTATTCAATTTGCAAAATATTTTTCATGTAAGTTAAGTATACAAAGTCTATCAAGTAATCTTCCAGTTTCAAACAAAATATTATCATTATAAATAGAACAACAATTGTTCTTAAATATAATACCAGAACCTTCCTTGTCCAACAACGAAAATTTTAATATTTCTAATGAGAACTGGAACATAATAACAACTTATTAACTTAATAGACTTGCCCGTAGGCAATGCTAAACTATAAGTTCCTATGGTTAATGCACCAACCTTTGCTCCATTCTCACACATAAGATTACTTACTCTTTGTTTAGCTTTCTACTTCTGCTTAGTCTCTGCATTGAATTGCATACGTGAGAACTACAGCCGGTATCCAATACCCTAGTAGAACCTTGACTTACAGAAAGATTTATTTTTAATCATGAACAAACTTATATCTGTAACCGAAGCTTCAGTAAGCTTCTTCTGGTTAGCCTCTGTAAGATTCTCCTTACAGTTTCCTTTCTAGTATCCAGGCTTATTGCAGTGAAAGCAAATTCCTTTGCTATCTGCATCAGTCTTATTCCTATTGTCCTTTGTTTTTGTCTTTCCATTTACCTTCTTTGAATTGTTCTTCTTTTAAGAAGATCCTTTGGCCCTCTTCCGCTTCTTGGAAGAATCATCTACCAGTAAGACTTGGTCTTTCTTGGTTGGAAAGTGACTCTTTACAGTTTTCAACATGTTTAAGCAACTCAGGCAGGCTGACATATAGCTTGTTCATGTGGAAATTCACAACAATTTGTGAGAAAGAGTCCGAAAGTGATTGCAAGATCAAATCTTGGATCAACTCTCCATCCATTAAAACCCAATTGTCCCAATTGTTCAATCAAATTGATCATTTTAGGACATATGTCTGTACTGTAGTGCCATCGGTCATTCTTGATCGGAAAAGCTTCTTAGATATCTGATATCTAATAGTCCTACTTTCCTCACCCTTCAACTCCTTGAAGGTGCGGGAGTATAATAGGAGCATCCATAGTTTCATGCTGACGCTGAAGGTCGTTACTCATGGATGCGAGAATGATGCATTGAGCCAACTGTGCATCATCTTGCCACTTTCTAAAAGTAGCAATCTCTTCCTCAGAGGCATTGTCTGCAACCATTGTAGGGATATGCGTATTAAGGACATAAGATAGCTTTTCAGCCTTGAGAACTATTCTCAAATTCCTTAACTAGTCCGTGTTATTTGGTCCAGTTAATTAGCATCTAATATGCTCCGCAATGATAGTAAATTAGACATTGTAAAATTCTGTAAATGAAATAGACAACATTTTAGCATACATTAATTACCAAAATAAATTAGGTCTTTATTTTAAATTGGTATCTCTCACTTTTTCATCAAATTATATTACCCTCAATATATAGTTCGGCAAATCTAATTAAAGATTTGCTAGCGAGAATAAGGATCCAAAGCTGCAACCAGACGTGTTAATTGATGATGATTCTGATAAGGAAGAGATAAGTGGGAAACAAGAAAAGGAGGTCGAGGATCCAGCCTTGAGCCCAATGATGATGATGAGCTAATTTCGATTGTATCTCATATACCTTCTCCTCCAAAGCTCAAGGATCTAGGTGGTTTTGCAGTCCCGTGCCCATTGAGTAGTTATGTCATAAGCATAGCTCTATGTGACATGGGAGCTAGTTTACAGTTTGCGTCATGGCGTGATGAAGTTGAGGTTCATGAAAAGAAAGATGAAGATCCACTTGTGTTTGAGAAACTTAATTTCACTATGTCATTCATAGACACAATTGAGTAGGCTCCTAGCTACTTTCAGTTCATACATTAGGATTTATATAAGAACAATAAGCTAGGTGGGCTTGAGACATTGGACCTCATCGAAGCAATGCCCTTAGATGTTTCATCCCTACTGATGGATGAAGCGAATGGAGAAAGTTTCTTTTTGCTGATGGATGAAACTAAGTTTAGGAGTCGCCTAGTATGCAAGCATGCCATGCAAATTAAAGAAATGACAGCACGGAGGCATGCTATGGTCATTTTTGCAATCGAGCCGGACTAAAAGGAAATAGGAAGTTAGTCAGGCTGAGGACTTTAACTCAAGCGCTATTTGGGAGGCAACCCAAATCTCCATTTTATTTTTCGAGCTATTTTGTTTTTATTTTTTTTATTTTTTTTTATTTTAATCTCAAAAAAAAAGTTTTGGTGTAGTTTATTTTCGATTTTAAGATTAAGTGTGATTAATGTGTGTAATATTGCTTGTTGTAGTTATCCAACATTGAAAATCATAACAGCAGCATAGCACCAGCCAGCTGATGCTTGTCCTTAATAGCAACCCATATGCAAATTTTTGGCATTTCACTCTTTTGTCTCTCTCCTCCAAAGCTAAAAGCCAACATATTGCACATCATAGCAAAGTTAAAATCCACCACCCATTTTCTAACTTAGCATACGAGGCTTGCAATTCATCATCAAATTCACCATCTTAGCCTTCAATTCACCAAGGGTTTCATGGATTTGGCTAGTTTTGCAAGGTTTTGCTCTTCCTCCCTAAAAGCGAAGGTATTTGCAGTTGAACTCGAATTTTTCTTGCTTGGTGTTGTGCTTGGGTTGAGTTTTATTGTAGGAACGCTCTATTTCTCGCATTGCAAAACTTTGTGGAGGGTTAGGCTTAATTCCAACTGCACTGACATCTGAGATTTTGGGAGATGCACGCCACGTGTTTGATATTTGTCCTGAGAGAGTTTTTTAGCTAATGTGGGTTATTCTTCATGAGGCATTGATCTGGTATAGCTTCCAAGCAACACATGGGGCGAAGCTTCATCGTCCAAGCCAACCAAAGCCCATGACAACAATTTTTGTAGTCCGAATGCGTCCAAACGACACCTCACTATATTGTTGTTGCTCGATTACCCTCAGTGAAGTTCTCTATTTTAATTCTGTCTATTATAAACATTGAGGACAATGTCAAATTTAAGTTTGGGGGTAGTACTTCGTATTTGCGTATTTGTGTGTTTAATTTAGTTTTTGTGTGATTTAAGTATGTTTAAGTATGTTTTTCTTTTTATTCAAAAAAAAAATTAAAATTATTTTTAGGATGTGTCCCTTGAGCATTGTTTTAATTTGATTTGAATTATAATCTAGGGTCTATGATAAGGGCTTGTTTGAAGAAATTCTAACTCATGAGAAGTAGACAATTGTTGCTTAGTCTTTATGCTTATCGTTTATTGGTTATTATTTTGCTTATGCGTCCTTTCACTTTCATGCAGTTACCCATGAGTATTAAGCTAGTTGTATGCTTAGAGAAGGCTTTTATAACCGAATGCTTGTGGAAAATATTTATAAACTCTAGAACTCGTTTAAACATCACTTGAACCAAGGTGTCCAAATTTGTTATGTTTGAATTGATGGTCATGTGGTCAGTTGAGATGGAGCGTAAAACGCACTCACTCATGGACACATGTGTAGGAGAGATAGAGTGTAAAATGCACTCTCTTATATTTGTGATTAAAGAAAAAAAATTGTTTATTGCAAATTTTGCATGGGTTGAGGTTGAGCGTAAAACGCACTCGCCCATATGAGCGTGCTTAAGGATTAAGATGGAGCATAAAATGCACTCACCTAGAGCCTTTGGTTCTCAAAATTTTTGGAATTGTGATTTGTACACCTTTGTATTGAGTGATGTGTTAAGCATGTTGTTTTGGGGTTTATTTTGATTATTTCATAAGGTAATGTGGTTGCATAGTTTCATTCGAGCTTGATTGGTTTAGTGCTATTGGGTAATCACACACACACATACGGAAGAGGCCTTAAGCAAAGTATGACTAGCTAACTGAAATTTTAGACTTGCAACGCTTTGTTCGTTCTCTTGAGTTCTATGTGTTGATGCCTTTGAGACCATTGTCGGCTTATTAATTCATGCTCAAGTTAGGGTATATTAGAAGTTTTTGAATTATTTAGTTTAGGTTTGTTTTGCTTGGGACAAGCAAAGATTTAAGTTTGGGGGTATTTGATGAGTGCGTTTTATACACACAATTTGGGTACTTTTGTAAGACCCCGAAAATTTTAATAAATAGAATTTAATTTTCTTCTTATTATTATTTTAAATAGAAAGGTGTTAAATCGATAATGATAAAGTTACCAGTGAAATGTAAAAATTGATAAGTTTAGTAATAACGCTAAATCACTATTCACGCGATCACTATTCATGGGGGACTATTCACGCTAAAAATGCTTTTACACTTTCTTCGATCTTTGAATTACGTCATAACGTTTATATGAGCTGGATACAAAAATTATACGGTATAAATACGAAAGTACTATTCATACGAATATACTATTCATTTATATAAAAAAAAGTCAAACCTGTATGTCGGGGAATATTCGTTCTGTCGGAGAATATTATATTCGGTAAAGTACGACGACGCCGTCGAAATAACCACTTTTATATTCGGTAACATACGGTGCCGAAATAACAAAATATTAGTGGGCCCCACAATGACAAGATTGTCAACGATAGTGGGCTCCATTGTCGGATACTGAAAACGACAGTATTTTGTCAACAGTATTATCGCCGGCAACTGTTGAAATACCCGGTAATAAAAAGAACAGTAAAACGCGTTATTCCACAGTAGTACGTGGTATTTCACAGGCACACGGTATTGCACAATATTTTAAATTATTGATTCAATAATTGATAAAGCAGCAATTACACAGTATTTTGATTCAATAATTACAATAGCATCCGCATGGTACTTTTTATTATTTATCATGGCACTGTAACTCATATTATTTGTTATGATATTTTAGCATTATTGACGGATTAAAAGTGGAGTCTAACTTAGGGGTATCTAATTGAAATTTTGAAATTCACATGCTGTGAACTATTGGTTCACATGATAGAACTATTAGTTCACATGTGAGAACTATTGGTTCACATGTGAGAACTATTAGGGGATGTTATGCAAGATTGATAATACTTGAGGGATTATATTAAAAATAGAGTCAAAGATGGAGGTACTAAAGTGTAATAAGTCGAGCCCTTATTGTGCAATTAATGAAACTTGGTTTTCCTATAAATAGGAGGGGTTATCTTAAGAAATCTTCACACCTTCCTTACTTATACTCCCTCTCTCTCTCTAAATTTCTTGAGTTCTCTAAGTGTGCTAGGCTATTGTGAGTATTTGTGAGAATACTAGTATGTCCAAGTTAGTTTCATAGAAAGCAACATCCAATCACTTATTAACGAAGGTAGTGGATATTATTTCTTTCATACTCTTATGTAATATCATTTGCTTCCTTGTTCGTAAGTGATATTATACTCATAAAGGTTGTTATTCATTCCGTAGTAATTTGTGGGGATAACCTGTCCGTGCGGATTGACGCATGTCTGGTGAATACCCTTCTGTATTCATTCCTTATTACTCTGCGGGAATAACCTGTATGTACGGAGTGTCGTACCTGGTGAATACCCTTCTGTATTCATTCCTTATTATTCTGTGGGAATAACCTGTATGTACGGAGTGTCGTACCTGGTGAATATCCCTTTGTATTCATTCTTTATTAATCTGTGGGTATAACCTGTCTGTGCGGATTGACGCATGCCTGGTGAATAACCCTTCGTATTCATTACTTATTAATCTTTTGTGGAAATAATCTGTCTACGCGGATTACCGCATGACTGGTGAAAATCCATTTGCAGTTGCATATATTCTTTTATACTCGTATAACGTATCATTTCTTTTGTACTCTTTAAGGGATATCTTTTTCTTTCACATTTCTCCATTTATGATAAGAAATCTCTGTTTGTTTCCAAAACCTTATTTTTTTTAATGGTGAAAATGCCTGAAAATTTGTTGAATATCCTTAATAGTTTGTGCTTCATCTAATATCTTTTCACCTGAATCTTTCTATTTCGTTTGATACGATATAGTTAAATCGTAAATTTTATTTCTTGAATATCATTCTTGAATTTGACTCCATAAATTGGTCATCGTGTTGGCAATTTGGTCAATCTTCAACACTGATTAAATTATAAATCCTTTCTTATCCTTAATCTCACTGTGTTTATTTTGTATAATTGTCATCATCCTCATCCTCATTCTCCTACTTAAATTGTGGTGATAGTTCTCTTTGGCCCGTAGTGCAAAGATGACCTGGCGTGACATGATTTTGACCAAACTGTGTATTGGTATAATCATGACTTTTGGTGTTACAAACTAAGGCGTATGGTGAAAGTTCTCTTTGGCCCGTAGTGCAAAGATGAACTGGCGTTTGGTATGATCATGACCGGTGATGTTACAAATAAATATCTTTGTCACATAGTGCAAAGAGAGGTTGTTGAATATAAACTGTTGATTTGGATATGAATAAACAAGAACTGTTGATTGGTGTTACAGGGATAAAATATTGGTGGTGATCCTTTAACTTATAGAAGATGGTAGATATTATAATCTGCTTGACTCTTCTAATGGATTATTCGTTCCGCTGCAGTTGTTGTTATTGAACAATTATAATATCTTTAAATCTCTGATTTATTTTGGTTGAAGGCTAAAGATAATTTTATTCTTCATTATCTTAGTCATGATATTTCCTACTGGGCTATTTGTGCTCACCCTTTTCTTTTTTGTTCCATTGTTCTCCTCAGGAAAAAAGAGTGTAGTGGAGATTAGCCGGGGAATGGAGTGATGGTCCGAGATAATAGAAGTATCTCAATACACTATTATTAGTGTGTCAATACACTATTATCTTAGTCATGATATTTCCTACTGGATCGTTGTTTGTATTGACTCAATGTCCGTGCCTGGACGTCTGTGCCCGAATGATAGTATGATGGAAATTTGTGCTTGGCGACGCTCGGTGCTTAATTTGATAATAATTGGTAGTTGGGCGTGCATGGCGTCGGAAAGCGTGCACGGCATCAGGATGCGTGCACGGCGTGCGGCGTCACCGAGCCACAAGGGCATGCCCATACATGGATTTCCGTGCCCGAATGATAATACGGTAAAAATTAATGTTTGATGATGCTCGGGGTTTAATTTGATGAGAATCGGAAGTTGAGCGTGCACGGCGTCAGGATGCGTGCACAGCGTCAGGATGCGTGCACGGCGTTGGGCGGCATGTCGCATGGCGTTGGCACTGGGCGCTGACACTCGGCAGGCGCCAGCAGGCGGGTGCGCGGCGCTAGCGTGCGGGCGCGCGCGGGTGGACTCGGCAGGGCGTGTAGGCAGCTCGGCAGCCAACAGGCGCGGGCGTGCGGGCGCACGCCTGACCGTGCGGGCGCGCGCGCGGGTGCAGCAACTGTGATATTCCGAACCCTAATAAGATTTGTAAATGTGTTTATGAAATAAAATTTCTTGTTCTGACTTGATATTATGTGATTGTGTATTTTATTAAACAATTAGGTCAAATAAAAATTTTTCGCCAAGCAGCTGTGTCGTGCTTAATCGGACAAAATGATTTGTCGTGCTTCCGGCGAATTCATCGAGAAGCGTCTCGACAAATTATTTTTGTAAGCTGTTGTGTCGTGCTTGGAAATGACGAAGTGCTTTGTCGTGATTCGACATTAATATAATATTATATTAACTGATAAAAATCTAAAATAAGTTAAATATGGTTTAAAATGTTAAACGGAAATATAAACCCTAATTTGAAAACCCTAATTGATAATAATTATCCGAATTGATTAATTAAAACCCTAATTATGGTACAATAATCTTAATTGATGTAATTAAGATTTAAATAATGAATCATAATATTACTTATGAATTATTAAGATTAAACTAAACCCTAAACGGTAGATTAAAACCCTAATTGTGGAATTGAAAACCCTAAACCCTAATTAGAAACCCCAAAACCCTAATTTGATTCAATAACACTAAATTATGGAGTTATAAATCTTAATTATGATATAATATCATAATTAGGGTATTACTAAACCTAAACTAACATTATAATCATGATTAACAAAAATCTAATTTTAATTAGTAAGTAAAATAAAGCAAAAATAGAATCCTAACCAATGAAAATGAAGCTAGGAGTGTGCAACCTTGTGCTTGACACACTCCAGCACAAGTAGGTGAATTAGCCCAGATCATAAGCAGCACAAGTTAAGTGGTTAGATATTTTTGGAGGCAAGATTTGGAAATTAGCATAGGAAACCCTAAATCCAAGTTGCTATAAGTAGAATGAGATGCTGAGCTTTAAACCTACGAAATTGTGAAGCTATACACTTATATTACCAGCCTAAACAAACCCTAGCAACCACAAGCTCAAGATCAAAAGCCAGAAATCAAAAATTGAAGAAAAAGGTGCATAAACCCTAATTTGTTGTTTGATCTTCAAGCTTGGAAAATTTTTGTGTTTTAGATATTTAGGAATACTTGTTAATATGTTATTAAGTGATCTGGGCGGTTAAAACATGTTTACATAACATCTAGATTTGAAAATCAAGCCAAAAACTCAAACTGTTCTTGGCAGTCAAGAACAGTCTGACAAGCCTTTTTGTTAGAGCTTTTGATCGGCTTAAAATGGTTGTTTGATGTGTTTTAAAGCATGAATCAGTAGTATGCCATGTTAGCTTTAAGATCTAATTGGTAGAATGGTTAAATTATCTCTAGGATGGAAGTTATAGGTGGTCAAAATGCGTTGACCGACCATGGGACACTAATTTCTCGGTAACCCAGAAATCATATGAAGGTCTGACAGTGTGATGTCAGACTTTTAATCAACTCAGAAATGGCCTAGATGATATTTAATATGTTGTTTCTTGATATAGACATGTTTTTTGGTATGTAAACTTTAATCTTGAACCATTAAAACACATAAACAAACAATCAATCGAACGGATTTAGCAGTCAAACTGCGTTGACCGTTATGACTGGATGAGTTTCTGGGTTACCCAGAAACTCAAGAACAATCATGAACAGGGTAGTTTGACCATGTTTTTTAGAGCATGATATGATATAATTTGAGATGGAAATTGATATGTCGTTGTACACTGCCATGTTGGCTATAACAACAAACAAAAATCAAACACAAACATCGAACGAGCTGAGATTAATTTGAGGTCAAAAGTCACTGTTGGACATTGACCAAGTGTTCTTAATGAAGAACACCTTTAGCGACGAAATTCATAAGCAAACCCAGAAACCTATTATTCTATGCAGACCGTCGCTAAAGGGCTTTAGCGACGGATTTTTAATAAAAATAAAAAAAAATTAATTAAATAAATTATAAAATATTAAATAAATATTAAATAATTATTAATAATTAATAAATAAATTCGAAAATTCATTTTTAAATTATAAAAATTTATTTTTAATATTTTTATATATATTCTGATATATTATTTAATTTAATTAAATAATAAATAATAATTATGATAAATCATTTAATAATTGTTTTAATTATTTAAAAATGATATTAAATTATTAAATAATTATATTAATTATATTAATTATTTAAAAATGATATTAAGGTAAATAAAATTATTATATATAATAATTAAATAAATTATTAAATATTTAAAATATTATTAATGATAAATAAATCATTTAAATAATATATTAAGTATTTAAAAATGTTATAAATGATAATTAAATCATTTAAATATCAAATTAAGTTTTGAAAATTATTATAAGTAATATATAAATTATTTTAATGATAAAATAAATTCTAAAAATATTATTAATGATAAAATAAATCATTTAAATAATATTCTATCTTTCTAAAAATATTATAAATGATAAATAAATCATTTAAATAATAATTTAAAATATCTAAAAATATTCTAAATGACAAATAAATTATTTAAATAACATATTAAATGTTTTAAAGTTATTCTAAATGATAATTAAATCATTTAAAAAATATTTCTAAACTTGTAAAATTATTTAAAAATACTTCCAAGCTTATAAAAAAATTTTAAAAATAATATTAAGCTTCTAAAAAGTATTATAAATAATAATTAAATTATTTAGACTAATAATTAGACTTCCAAATGAAGTTTTATCGAAGAATCTATGTGTTTAGCCATTAAGGACGCGACCGAGATACTGAATCAACGTCGAACCTTAATGAAACTTGTCTAGATTAGTGTGATACATGTTTATATACGTGCTAACGCTTATTATTGGTATACGTAGACTACGTGCGTTGACCGATTGTACTAAATTATAGTGAGCTACGCTAAGGCAAGTGTCCTAACTTTACTCAATTTATATTATGGAAGTCTTCTATATCTTGCTATCGATTATTGTGAAGTTATTGCTTCTTGTTCAGCATAACTTAAGAAATGAATCATTATTCAGATATTGTTTATTCGAGCATAAATTGTTGTGTCAAACCAAATTGTTTGGTAAGACATCTTATACTGAGTAAATGGAAATGCCTTCATAGGAAGGCCAATAAATGTCGATTATATATTGACCACAAATGGTAGGATGATATGCATACTCCTAGGATATTTTTGAGGTTGATCACCTACCAGATATCCAAAACTCAAATGGTTCTAAGTCATTAAAGACTGATAGAACTAAATGAAATATATGGTTCTTATACAGAACCCTCAGTATACATCATTGACATCTTTCAAATCAAACACATGGTGTTTATATATTCAAATGAACTTGCTGAGCATTTGTAGCTCATTCTTGCGCATATCTTCTTTTGCAGCTTTAAATGATATTCCTGGCACATCTGGGACTAATAAGGGGAAAAGCCATGCTTATTAAGTTTTAATTCTGTTGTTGAATACTTTAAGTCTTTTAAAGACTTGTTGTAATAACTTAGTTTAACGAATGATGTAACCGAACAAAATGTTATGTAATATATTATGATCCTTTATGTCATAGAATGCGTTATACTCCGATCTTTAAATTCTTTAGAATAGTTGTACTAAGTTAAATACAGTGTCTTTATGAACTATACATCTGAATGAGGGTATCTAAATGATGTGGAGAGTCCTATAAGCTCTGGGGTTACTGTTGGTCGATTTAGCAATCGATAAACACACACGTGCAAGTATACACGACCCACAAGTAATATATGATAAGATAAGAGTCAAACCCACAGGGAATTGTGATAAATAATAACCAAGTACTAATCGTATATTAATTTGATCTAATTTAAACGATGAAGGTTTGATTGTTTGTTGATTGTTGAGTTCACAAGTCGAGTAATGAATAAAATGCGGTAAAATATCAAGATAGAAAGGTCTAAGATTACAATTTCCCCCAACACGTCATTTGATTCTCCTAACTCTCTCTTTTCAATCAGTTATAACATGCGAATTGACAACCGAGAAATCAAAACTACATAAGAGCCTCTATCGATGGTCAATCACGAATCTTCCTAAGCGGTACATAGGTATATGTCTATCCTATGCACTATCAAGAGACTAATTTCAGGAATGATTAATAGACACATGTCACTAAATCTAATTAATCCTCCCTTCAATTACCAACTTTCACCTCGGAAGTCATTAAGACTAGATTCTCAATTGGTTGCATGCGGTAATTAGGTATATATCTATCCCAACTACTATCAAGATACATATTATTGCAGATAATTAATAAGACACACGTCACTTAATCCGATTAATAACCCATAACAATCTATACTCTCGCATGTTATCATAACTAGGTCTTAACCTATAATTCGTTCGTCAAGTTCATATAGGTTCCCAAGGTAATTACGGGCCAAGCAATTAATCTAAAACGCAAAGGTTATGACAATCAATTCACAAATCAATAACTGATATCAAAGAGAGAGAATTTAATTCAATTTAAGTGTTGGGTTCCATTGCAATCTTATAATAGAAGGTTAGTTCATGATAGCTACAATAAACATCATTTTCAATTTATACATTGTCAAATTCGAATTACAAAGGAGATGAAAATCTAGAAATGAAACCACTTTTGAAGCTATTCAGCTGATGTTCCTTTGGTTGCTGTTGGTTTCTAGCTCTCCTCATTGGCCTTGCAATTCTTCTTGACTGAGTTCCTTAGCTTTTGGCTTGATTCAGCTTGATTTGCAGCCTTGAGCACTGTTGGTTGATGTATTTTGTAGCCCCCCTCTCTCTAGATATCTAATATGTAGCTTAAAAGAGATTATATATAGCCTCCATCAAGAAACCCTAGCCAAAATCGGACAAAATGCAGCTCAGATCGCACTGGAGGTGTGTCAGATCGCACTAAGCACGGCGGCGTGCGCCCGCACGACGCCACGTGCGCGCGCGCCCAGGGCCCTGCCTGCCGCGCGCTGGCTGCCGAGTGGTTGCTGCCACTGCGTGCGCGCCTGCGCGCCCCAGGCGTGCACCTGCGCCCAAGCGCTTGCATGCCGCCCCGCCTGCCGAGTGCTGCGCCCATGCGCCCGCGCGCCCATGCGTGCGCCCGCGGCCGTGCGCCTGCCTGCCGAGCCATGCGCTGCCGAGGCTGCCAAGCCCGTCCGCCCCATGCGCGCGCGCCCGCGCGCCCTAGGCGTGCGCCCGAACGCTGGCCCCTACCGAGCGTCAGCGCCCAGCACCAATGCCGTGCGGCACGCCGCCCGACGCCGTGCATGTGGTTCGACGCCGTGCACGCTCAACTTCTAATTTTCATCAAATTAAACCCCGAGCATCATCAAACATTAATTTTCATCGTATTGACATCCGGGCACGAAAATCCAAGCACGGGCTTGCCCTCGTGGCTTGGTCGACGCTGAACGCGTGCACGCAATTCGACGCCGTGCACGCCCAACTTCCAATTTTCATCAAATTAAGCACCGCACGTCGCCAAGCACAGATTTCCATCATACTACCATTCGGGCACATACGTCTAGCCACGGACAATGAGTAAATCCAAACAACGATCCGAGCGGCCTTTATTTCAATTCCTGCAAACATAATAAAAGTGCATCAAAGCAACATGAAACATGTAAAAATAACTAAAACTACTTTATGTAAAAATAAGATGCAAATACATAAAAATCATATAAAATACCTAAAGACTTACAAATTATCAAGGCCAAAAGTACGCAAATTGTGTGTATAAAACACACTCATCAGTTACACTTAATGAGCGCCGGTAAGGTGCCATCTTTACCGGAATGCGCCCCTCAGTTCTATGGACAATCTTATCATTAATACTGTGAATGTCAGATAGATAGGGAATATTGATATGAAAGAGATATTCATAAGATATGAATCTATACATCTAAGTGAGGGTATCCAAACACAGACAACGTTCTGGCCAGAACTAGTACCTGTTATGGGATACTGTGAACCTTGGATAGATAGAAGTCATATATTATTGAGTATTTACAGTTGTATAGTTCTACGTGAGCACAAATTCTGCTACAGAGAGTAGAGAATTTGGAAGCGTCACAGGTTGGTATCAGAGCTGTAGATTATAGCTCTAAGGTAGTTAGGAAATACCTTAGGATATAGTCTTTGAGTCCGTAAAATACTTAATCATACATAAAATAATCTTAAAAGCTTATGTGTAAATTTGTTTCCCCATAAATACTAAATAAATTAAAATTCTTTTGTAGGATGGCAGGAGTAAATCAACACATAGGATGGTTATCAGACAGTGAGCCCGATGAGGTGCCTGATTATGAGCCGGCTACCCCTGAGCTAGATTTAGAAGATGAAGACCCAGAGGAGGAGGACCTTATCCATGACGAGGAGATATTAGATGCAGAGGAGGCAGAGAACCCTGTAGATGGGCAGTTAGTTGACCCTAATTCTGAGGAGGATATTGGAGCGGGCCAGATGATGAGTGTCGATAGACACGAACAGATAGTTATTGAGTTGGTGCAGCAGTCGACGGTGGAGTTAGAGGCTGCTAACTCTCGGGCAGGCATAGCGGCAGGTTTACTGGAGAGTGAGCGAGATACGAATCGGTGTCTAAGGACACTTCTTCAGAACACTCAGAGGGAGAAACAGGAGGCACAGATGCAGGCGTACAGAGCCGACAGGAAGTGTATGACTGCATTTGATGGTCTAGAACGAAGGGTGTTTAGGTATCCTGTGGAGGAGGAGAAGGATGATTATATGATCGATAAAGTAGTAGTTGGTCATATGATACGAGATGCTTATAAGGGGATGCGTGATAGCTCAATTTAGTAGTGTTTAAGTTTATGTGTCGTACTTTGTACGATATCAAAATTTTGAGTTGTAAAATAGGAAATCCTTGTAATAACTAGTAGTGGTATAACTACTAGTCGAATATGTACTCGTTTTTACATGTTATATACAAATTTCGTTTGTACAATCAAAGTGTTAGTTGTATGTGTAACATATACTTGTATTTATACATATTTTTCTTTATTTTAGAGTCATGGCATCAGGAAGAAGAGCCCAAGCCCGAACTGAGACTACCGAACCAAATCCCACACAACAATTAGTAAATATACTGTTAGAAACTTTACAAAATCGTCCACCACCTCAACCTACTAAAAGTAGTATGCACACAAGCCAATCATATTTGATATGATGTAGCATATACTTTGTAATCTTATTCGGTTCTTAAAAGGCATTTTATATTATCTACATAGTGCTGTTATATTAAATGTGATAAACCCATAGTTTTGAGCAATGCTTTTAGAATCATGATGGTGATCATGCTAATGAGATCTAAATTCAAGATAGCTCACAAACTAAAATTGTTCCTAATCGTTGGATTACTAAAAAGGGGATTAGTGAATCCGGATAGATTAGTACATACGTTGCTTGCTCTTAGGAAGAGGATGATTGATCTCATAATCATTTGTATGGAGACACTAAAGCAAGTATGTAGGTGCTTATTGGAGAATAAGTTCACTGAACGTGGCTCGCTAAGGAATACCTAATGGAGTTTTACTCGCCTGTCAATAGGAATTTCATTAGTGATAGTAGTACAAGTGATCCTTGGACTTGAGATCATTATAGTATCTTGTGTATGATGAGTTATACTTTGACATGTTCCTTAAGACCTTTAGGGTATAACAAAGGGTATGATTGGGTATAATAAGTTGTAGATGGAGATAGGTGAATGATCAACAAAGAATCTACCACGTCTAGTAAAAGATGTGAATGTCCTATGTGATTCGATAAATGACAGCTCAGTAGTCCTTGGCCAAGGCAGAATGAAATTATAAAGGAGTTTCTAATTTGCATTATTTAGAGTTGTGCATTTAGGAATCGAAATACATATAATTAAATAAAATAAGACTTGACAGTAAATCCATGCCTTATATTTAATTGGGACATTGTATGGTAGAAGGATTGAATTGCACGATAACTATGCACTGAAAGGTTGTTTTGTGATTAATGTTGAAATCTATATTATCTGGAAAGTCGTTGATCGCTAAGGGGGTTTACCCTTATTGTAGAATAAATATTATTTATTTAAATGAATTAAATAGTTTAATTTATTTATTTAAATAAGATTAGAATTGTTCTAATTGATTTATTCACAACCGGTTTAATATGGAGAACCTAAAGGGTCACACCGCAAAAGGAAAATATTTATTTAAGAAGTAAATGGCATAATTGTAATAATAAGTTAAGTGTATTTAATTTAATCTATGGAGATAGAATAAATTAAATAACTTAATATTTATTATTTAATATTTTCGAAATATTAAATATAAATTAATAAGAGGAGTCTTACTATTATTATTACTATTACTATTATTTAATTCCTAATAGGGATTGGGAATTAATTAATAGAAGTACTCTCTCACGAATTCCTAATTGGATTAGGAGCATAATTAATTAAAGGAGTTTAATTAAAATAGAAACCCTAATCCTAAATAGTTTAGGGAAGGGTTTTCCTACATCTATAAATAAGAGAAGTCTTATCATAGATTAGGGTTACACACTCTTGCATAAGAATTGTGGAGAGTACTTACAATTTCTATAGAGATAGAAACTAGGGTTTTGCCAACACCCATCTTCTTGAACAAGTATTATTCCTTGATGGATCACCTCTAGAGGCCAAACACTTGGGTGGCTAACATTGATCAAAGGAAAGAATCACACCGTTGAATTCAAGGAGAACTCGAAGGACTAGGAGTTGAACTTGTACCTGAGGAAGCTTTGTTCTACAAGGGTATAGTTCTTATTCTCCATCTCTTTCGTTTAATTAATAATTGTGCATAAAGAAAGCTCATGGTGATGGTTTGTATAAAATTTTAAAATCTGATTTTGTCACGCTTCCGCTCTATTTGTGTAATTTGATTGCATGCTCGCGTTATACAAACCTAACAGTGGTATCAAGAGCCAAACTTTATGCGAATTATTAATTGTTTTGATTCTGTATATACATTGATATGTGTTTAGAACAATTTAATTGGGCATAATTGTTTGTGTAAAATTATTTTATTTATTTTATATTTGTAAATTAAAATAAAGGAGTTTATTTTGATTTGGAATTTGATTAAAAATAAAGGAGTTTATTTTTATTCAAAAAAATAAAAAATAAATGAATAAAATTAAAAAAAATAAAAAAAAATTGGATAAATTAAAATAAAGAAGTTTATTTTAATTTGGAATTTGATTAAAAATAAAGGAGTTTATTTTATTCAAAATTGGATAAATTAAAATAAAAGAGTTTATTTTGATTTGGAATATGATTAAAATAAAGAAGTTTATTTTAATTGAAATTGGATTTCATGATAACTAATTAGAGTTGGAATTGGATTCCATGATAACTAATTGGAGTTGAAATTGAATTTTATACTAACTAATATTGCCCATTAAATGATATCAATGCATATATGGAATGGTTTTATTATTCATGAGATGAATGTTATTTATTGATACATATAGAGATATGTATGATAATAAATAGGGATTGATTATGGACTATTGACCAATGTGTGATTGGATTTATTTTAGTGGATGCTTGAATGTATGGGTTTTTATAAATGGGGTCTGCGTACCTCGTCTTCTCTAATTTTTTCTTAATGTAAATTCTATCTCCCTCCTATGTACTTCCCCTTGACTGTTGATCAAGGTTTCTATTTATTGTAAATAGTTTATGTAATAAGTTTAGTTAGAATTACTTGAAGAATTGGAGACAAAGGAGCAAGGAGCGCTTGAAGACCCGTTTGTAATGGAGCCCGGGTTTAAATGTAATAGTTATATTTAAATTTTATTCTTGCACCCTAGGTTTGACCTTTTGGTTCACTTGGTGGCTCTAGTGAACCAAACTAGAATAAGAGTCCATAATCAATCCGGGTAGAATATAATATTCTATATGTGCATGCTTACTATATATATATTATATATTATCCAACATGCTTCGCATGTAAAATAATATGACGCATATTTTATATATATATATGTGCATGCGCGCTAAACAAGATGAGACTAATAATAACAAACCCCTCAAAGTAATTATATTAAGTCTTAAGCGTTCAAAGATATTTGGAATATCGAACGTCGCCTTCTAGCATAGTAAAGCGATAGAGTATTAAATATTTAATATGAGTTTGTTGTGTCACACAAGGCAAGTATTAAATATTTAAGATGTTGCTTTATCACATTTGATGCTTATACATAGACTGAACGATGTTGTTTTGTTGTGTCACACAAGGACAGTGTTTTTCTTTCGAATATATGGAAGTGCTAGGTTGGACTTAACTTGGATAATTTTGATTCGGATGTGTCACACTTAATCAAAATAATCTAAGAGGCAAAAATACAAGGAGTTACATAGTGATGTAATTGACAATAGTTGTCTACCTATTTATTTATATATAGTTTGTTGTGTCACACAAGGCTATATACATTTGAAATGAGATCCTTATTCTCACTAGCAGGCCTTTAATTAGATTTGTCGAACTATATATTGAGGGTAATATAGTTTGATGAAAATAGTGGGAGATACCAATTTAAAATAAAGACCTAATTTATTTTAGTAATTAATTAAAATGAATGTATGCTAAAATATTGTTAAATTACAAATTCATTTAATAGAATTTTATAATGTCTAATTCACTATCACTGCGTAGCATATTAGATGCTAATTAACTTGACCGAATTACACGGACTGGTTAAGGAATCTGAGAATAGTTCTCAAGGCTGAAAAGCTATCTTATATCCTTAATACGCATATCCCTGCAATGGTTGCAGACAATGCCTCTGAGGAAGAGATTGCTACTTTTAGAAAGTGGCAAGATGATGCATAGTTGGCTCAATGCGTCATGCTCGCATCCATGAGTAACGAGCTTCAGCGTCAGCATAAAACTATGGATGCTCTTACTGTACTCTTGCACCTTCAAGGAGTTGAATGGTGAGGAAAGTAGGACTGCTAGATATTAGATATCTAAGGAGCTCTTCCAATCTAGAATAACCGATGGCACTATAGTATAGACAAATATCCTCAAAAATGATCAATTTGATTGAACAATTGGGATAACTGGGTTTAGTAATGGATGGAGAGATGATCCAGGATTTGATCTTGCAATAAGTTCCAGACTCTTTGTCACAATTTGTTGTGAATTTCCACGTGAACAAGCTATATGTCAGCCTGCATGAGTTGCTTAAACACGTTGAAAACTGTAAAGAGTCACTTTCCAACCAAGAAAGACCAAGTCTTACTGGTAGATAATTCTTTCAGAAAGCGGAAGAGGGCCAAAGGATCTTCTTAAAAGAAGAACAATTCAAAGAAGGTATAAGGAAAGGCAATAACTAAGGACACTAAGAACAAAACTGATACAGATAGCAAAAGAGTTTGCTTCCACTGCAATAAGCCTGGACACTGGAAAGTAAACTGTAAGGAGCATCTTGCAGAGGCTAACCAGAAGAAGCTTAGTGAAGCTTCGGTTACAGATATAGGTTTGTTCATGATTAAAATAAATCTTTCTGTAAGTCAAGGTTCTACTTGGGTATTGGATACCGGCTGTAGTTCTCACATATGCAATCCAATGTAGAGACTAAGCAGAAGTAGAAAGCTAAACAAAGAGTAAGTAATCTTACGTGTGGAGAATGGAGCAATGGTTGCTACATTAACCGTAGGAACTTATAGTTTAGCGTTGCCTACGGGCAAGTCTATTAAGTTAATAAGTTGTTATTATGTTCCAGTTCTCTTTAGAAATATTATTACTTCCGTTGTTGGACAAGGAAGGTTCTGGTATTATATTTAAGAACAATTGTTGTTCTATTTATAATGATAATGTTTTGTTTGAAACTGGAAGATTACTTGATAGACTTTGTATACTTGACTTACATGAAAAATAATTTTGCAAATTGAACAAACTAGTAAAAGAAAAAGGAGATGGTCATTCAAAGAGTTGAATGCGTGTATTTGATGAAATACAAGTTTGAATCATTTGAAATGTTCAAATAATTCAGAAGTGAAACAAATTGACAAAGTATTAAGATTCTTTGATCAGATCGAGGAAGGAATACTTGTGCAATAAATTTCTAGATCATCTCAAAATGGTATTTTCTCATAATGGACACCTCCTGATACGCAATAATTGATTGGTGTATCTAAAAGGAGAAATTGTACCTTGTTGGACATGGTGCAGTCCATAATGATTTTACCGACATTCTAGTATCCATCTGGGGTTATGCCCTAGAAACGGCTGCATATCTACAAAATAAGGTAACCTCAAAAATCTGGCCCCAAGACTCCATAAAGGTTATGGATAGGGAGGATTCCTAGTCTTAAGTATGTTAAGATAAGGGGTTGTCCAGCTTATGTGAAAAGGTTTCAAAGATAAGTTTGGGACAAAATCTGACAAGTGTAGACTTATGGGATATCCTAAAGAAAGTTTAGGGTATTATTACTATAATCCTATACGCTGCCTTCTTAGATAAAGGTGTTTATCATTGAAGGAGCTAGTGGGAGGGTAATAGGAATTGAAGGAGTTCAAGAACCACAAAGCACTTTAAGTCGAACCAATGAACCTGTAGATAGACCTAATGTACCACAACCAAATCGTAAATCTGAAAGAGTACCGAAGATACCTGAGAGGTATGGATTCATCATAGATGATGATGATGAGGTACGCATCATGGTGGATGATGATCCAGTTTTATACGATGAGGTTATGAGTAGAAGACACTCAGAGAAATGGCAGATGGCCATGAAATCCGAAATGGACTCCATGTATGAGAACCAAGTATAGACTCTGGTGTATATGGGTCTTTAAGAGAAAGACTGGGCAAATGGCAAGGTGTAGACCTATAAGACCAGACCTGTTTAAAAGGTTTTTTTAAGTCAAGGAGTTGACTGTGATAAAAACCTTATTACCGGGTAATGCTCAAGTCCATTTGGATTTTGCTTGTGATTGCAGCTTATTACGAAATCTGGCAAAATGGATGTGGAGATGTCCTTCCTCAATGAAGACTTGAGGAGAATGTATGTATGATACAGCCAGAGGTATTTGTTTCAAAGGTTGAAGCAAATCGTGTTTTAAGCTACAATGATCCAAAGATGGATTGAAGCAAGCTTCTCAAAGATGGAACATTCATTTTGATGAGACAATCAAAAGAGTTTGATTTTATCAAAAACGAGAATGAACCTAGTGTGTACAAAAGGGTCAGTGGGAGCACTGTGACATTCCTAGTATTATATGTTGATATATTACTGATAAGGAATGACACACCAATGCTACAATCAGTAAAGATAAAATTGTCTAAACATTCCTCCATGAATAACTTGGGAGGAGCATCCTATAAATTGGGGATATAAATCTATATAGATAGATTTAAAAGGATGTTCGGCTTGACCCAATGAACGTATATTCATTCGATGCTAAAGGCGTTTAGCATGGCAAACTCCAAGAGAGGTCTCATGATGATGAGCCATGGAGTGAATCTCTATAAAATTGTCTCAATTTAAAGAGAGATCGCATGAGTTACTATCATGTATGTAATGAATATACAAGGCCTGATGTTGATCAGTCATATTCTGGAGAAGATCACTATAAGACAGTGATAAACATCTTTAGGTACTTAACCGGTACTAAAGATGTGATCATGATTCATAGTAGGTCTGAATAAAAACTAGAGGGCTTAATAGACTCAAGTTTTTCAGACTGACCAAGACGATAACAAATCCACTTTAAAGTAAATCGTTACCTTGAAAGGTGGTGCAGTGAATTGGAAAAGTTCCAAACAACAAAGAGTTACTGGTTTAGTGACAAAGACAAAGTATATAGTTGTAAATGAAGCTGCAAGTTTGATTGTTTGGATGAAAAGTTCATTACAGAACTAGGAATAGTTCCTAAGTCTCATCTTGGATTCAAACATGTGTTGCGGCACTTTCATTTGATTAGTGAAATCATTGAAAGAGGATAAGTCACTATAGAGATAGTGGACTCTGAAGAACAACATTACATATCCATTTACTGAAGCTTTATCCAAACAGCAGGATGATCGTCACTTAGAGAAGAAGGGTATTAGATACCATGGCGATTGTCTTTAGTGTAAGTGGGAGATTGAAAGTAGTATGCACACAAGCCAATCATATTTGATATGATATAGCATATACTTTGTAATCTTATTTGGTTCTTAAAAGGCATTTTATATTATCTACATAGTGCTGTTATATTAAATGTGATAAACCCATAGTTTTGAGCAATGCTTTTAGAATCATGATGGTGATCATGCTAATGAGATCTAAATTCAAGATAGCTCACAAACTAAAATTGTTCTTAATCGTTGGATTACTAAAAAGGGGATTAGTGAATCCGGATAGATTAGTACATACGTTGCTTGCTCTTAGGAAGAGGATGATTGATCTCATAATCATTTGTGTGGAGACACTAAAGCAAGTATGTAGGTGCTTATTGGAGAATAAGTTCACTGAACGTGGCTCGCTAAGGAATACCTAATGGAGTTTTACTCGCCTGTCAATAGGAATTCCTCTAGTGATAGTAGTATAAGTGATCCTTGGACTTGAAATCATCATAGTATCTTGTGTATGATGAGTTATGCTTTGACATATCCCTTAAGACCTTTAGGGTATATCAAAGGGTATGATTGTGTATAATAAGTTGTAGATGGAGATAGGTGAATGATCAACAAATAATCTACCACGTCTAGTAAAAGATGTGAATGTCCTATGTGATTCGATAAATGACAACTCAGTAGTCCTTGGCCAAGGCAGAATGAAATTAGAAAGGAGTTTCTAATTTGCATTATTTAGAGTTGTGCATTTGGGAATCGAAATACATATTGTCGACGCCGGGTTTTCTCGTCTCTTGGTCTTTTCCTATTTTTAGCCTTTTAGGTGATTTTGGGAAAAAGGTCGGCATTGATGTCGACGGGGTTTTGAAAGATCGTGTTTTATGATGAGCCAATTAACCAGAGTCGCCAGTTGGTATATTTGAAATGGATGTACCAACTCATCCGAGTTTTCGTTTTTTTTTTTATAAATCGCTGGCTCATATGTGACTCCGAATTAATTGGTCTGCGAATCGAGATCCATAGAGTTCGGGGGCTTGCTTAAGTGAGGGGAAGGTGTTAGGCACCCCTCGACTTCCGTGAAACACGGTTACCGTAATCTTGATGCTTTCCTATCCTTTAATTCATGAATGTGTATGTGTGTGTGTGTGTGTGTGCCTATGTGAATGTTGTGGGGAATTTGTATGAGAGAGTCATTTGGATTTTAGGGAAAATCGTGTTTTAATTTGAGAACGCTTCGGAATATCTTTTCGGTATACACGAGAAAGCTTTATTCTTTATGAGAAAGGTTTGATTTTAATTGTCCAAAACTATGAGATTTTCATTAAGTGTCGTTTTGGCAAAACAAGAGTTTTAAACCTTCGTCTAAATAGGAATCGAGATCTATACGTTGCTTCCATACGCCTCCCATCGCACTCAGCTGGTAGTGCTGATTTCCTGGTTTCCGTGCTGGCGCACCCACTTGGCCGCAGATCTATCCGCGGCTGGCGGGCTTGACTTTCTCGATTTTCGTGCCACGCCTCGCTTTTCGTGCCGCAACGTTGGTTTTCGCTGACAGGCTCGTATTCTGCAGTCCGGGAATTTCCGGGAGACGTGCCACACCTTCCGGGAATGCCAAATTCGGATAGCCCTGCTATCATGTCGATTTCGGCTGCAAATTATCATGGTGGCGTCGAGTGTCCGTACTTTTCCTATCTTTTGCTCTCGCAGGCCGATCCATTTGACGAATTTGCCCCCCTGTCAAGGTTAGTATACGAAGTGCAAAATTTGGGTGTCTACACATATAATTAAATAAAATAAGACTTGACAGTAAATTCATGTCTTATATTTAATTGGGACATTGTATGGTAGAAAGATTGAATTGTACGGTAACTATTCACCGAAAGGTTCTTTTGTGATTAATGTTGAAATCTATATTATCTGGAAAGTCGTTGATCGCTAAGGGGGTTTACCCTTATTGTAGAATAAATATTATTTATTTAAATGAATTAAATAGTTTAATTTATTTATTTAAATAAGATTAGAATTGTTCTAATTGATTTATTCACAACCGGTTTAATATGGAGAATCTAAAGGGTCACACCGTAAAAGGAAAATATTTATTTAAGAAGTAAATGACATAATTGTAATAATAAGTTAAGTGTATTTAATTTAATCTATGGAGATAGAATAAATTAAATAGCTTAATATTTATTATTTAATATTTTAGAAATATTAAATATAAATTAATAAGAGGAGTCTTACTATTATTATTACTATTACTATTATTTAATTCCTAATAGGGATTGAGAATTAATTAATAGAAGTACTCTCTCACGAATTCCTAATTGGATTAGGAGCATAATTAATTAAAGGAGTTTAATTAGAATAGAAACCCTAATCCTAAATAGTTTAGGGAAGGGTTTTCCTACATCTATAAATAAGAGAAGTCTTATCATAGATTAGGGTTACACACTCTTGCATAAGAATTGTGGAGAATACTTACAATTTCTATAGAGATAGAAACTAGGGTTTTGCCAACACCCATCTTCTTGAACAAGTATTATTCTTTGATGAATCACCTCTAGAGGCCAAACACTTGGGTGACTAACATTGATCAAAGGACAGAATCACACCGTTGAATTCAAGGAGAACTCGAAGGACTAGGAGTTGAACTTGTACCTGAGGAAGCTTTGTTCTACAAGGGTATAGTTCTTATTCTCCATCTCTTTCGTTTAATTAATAATTGTGCATAAAGAAAGATCATGGTGATGGTTTGTATAAAATTTTAAAATCTGATTTTGTCACGCTTCCGCTCTATTTGTGTAATTTGATTGCATGCTCGCGTTATACAAACCTAACACCTACCACAGTTAATCCACAGGGCACTATGTTCAAAGACTTTAAACTTGTAGGACCACCGGAATTTAAGGGAGCTGCGGAACCTATTGAGGCACAAACTTGGGTTACCGAGATAGAGAAGTTTTTTATGGTAACTAATATTGGCGAAGATCAAAAGACGATCTTTGCCACCTTTTTCCTCATGGGGGAGGCAAACCATTGGTGGGAAAATACTAGAATTCGTGCGGGTGAAGGTATAATTCCTTGGACTAGATTTAAGGAACTATTCTTTGAAAATTATTTTCCCCAATCAATGCAGGATCGTATGGAGGTACGATTCCTAGAATTAAAACAAGGGGAGCTTACCGTATCCCAGTATACGGCTAAGTTCAATGAATTAGCCAGGTTTACCCCACACCTGGTTAATACAGAGGTAAGGAAGACCAGAAGGTACGAAGAAGGATTGAAACCCCAAATTCGTAGTAAGTTGTCAGTGTTTCAAGTGAAAACTTTTCCTAAAATTCTCGAGAAAGCTATCATAGCTGAAAATGAGAATGAAGCTTTAATAAAATTTCATAAGGAGAAGAAAAGCCTGAATGAAGGAGGGAAGTTTAAAGGAGAAGTTAGTACAGGGGGTACTAATAATAACAAAAGGAAGTGGGATGCCACTGTTCCTACAAATTTTGTAAGGAGGGGTAACAATTACAACAATAACAACAACAACAGAAACCAGAACAATAACAATAAGGTGGGTCGTTGTGCCATATGCGGAAAGAATCACCTAGGGTTATGTCGCCAGAGAGTGGTTACTTGTTACCATTGTGGGCAAGAGGGACATTATTCCTCCTACTGTCCTAAAAAGGGTAATGATAATACTCGTCAGAGTAACCCGAATGTTACCTGCTATACTTGTGGTGCAACGGGGCATGTGTCTAGGAATGGCCCGAGGAGTAGGAACCAATCTGGGAGAGGAAACCAAGTCCCAAACAATAACCCCAAACCGGCAGTAGCAGGAGCTGGAGGTCCAGGTCGTCCAACCGCCAGAACGTTTAATATGACGATGAGGGATCCCTATCGACACTTTAAATGCATATGTGTTGTTCGACTTTGGTGCTACTTGTTCATTTGTGTCTAATAACTTTGCTAAGAATTTGACAATGCCATGCGAAGAGTTAGACATACCTTTTAATGTGGAAATCGCAAACAATGAAATAATTCCCGTCAAAACTGTATATAAGAATTGTGCCGTAGAAATTAAGGGACACAAGTTTCTTGTGAACCTCATTCCCATACAACTAGGGGAATTTGATATAATCTTAGGAATGGATTTGCTGGGGAATTATAAAGCAATAATTAACTGCCAGCGGAAGCAGGTGAATCTAGTGACTGATTCAGAGTTAAAAGTAGTGTTCAAAGTGGGTTATTCACCTAAACGATCTCACTGTTTGACAGTAATGCAAGCAGAGAGATTTCTTAGGAATGGTTGTACAGGCTATTTGGCATACATAGTAGATACTCGAAAAGAAGGAGTAAAGCTAGAATAAATACCTGTAGTTAGAGAATTTCCGGATGTGTTTCCAGATGACTTACCCGGTCTACCTCCGGATAGAGAGATCAAATTTGTTATCGATCTAGCACCTGGTACGGCACCAGTTTCCAAAGCACCGTACAGAATGGCACCAGTAGAGTTGAAAGAGTTACTTGTACAGTTACAGGAACTCTTAGACAAGAAGTACATACAACCCAGTGTTTAACCATGGGGAACACCGGTGTTGTTTGTAAAGAAGAAGGATGGAACATTAAGATTATGTATTGATTATAGAGAGCTAAATAAGTTAACCATAAAGAACAAATATCCTTTACCACGAATTGATGATTTGTTTGACCAGTTGAAAGGGGCCGAACACTTTTCGAAGATCAACCTACGATCAGGTTATCATCAATTAAAGGTAAGAAAAGAAGATGTGCCGAAGACAGCGTTTAGAACACGTTATGGACATTATGAGTTTCTTGTGATGTCTTTTGGGTTAACAAATGCGCCAGCAGCATTCATGGACTTGATGAACCGAGTGTTTAAACCATGCTTAGACAAATTTGTCGTAGTGTTCATCGATGATATTTTAGTATACTCGAGAACAAAGGAGGAGCATTTGAACACTTAAGGAGCGTATTGGAGATATTACGCAAGGAACAACTTTATGCAAAGTTTTCCAAATGTGAATTTTGGTTGAAACGAGTCCAGTTCTTGGGTCATGTGATTGACAAGAATGGAATAGCGGTAGATCCAGCCAAGATAGAAGCGGTTGTAAATTGGGAACAACCAACAACTCCAACAGAAGTAAGAAGTTTTCTCGGTTTAGCAGGGTACTATCAGCGTTTTATACAAGATTTTTCAAAGATATCAACCCCGCTAACCAATTTGACTCGAAAAACGGTAAAGTACGTCTGGACAGACAAATGTGAAGAAAGCTTCCAAGAGTTGAAGAAGCGGTTAAGCATGGCACCAGTATTATCTTTACCAGATGATACAGGAGGTCTCGTTGTTTATAGTGATGCATCACACAAGGGGTTAGGATGTGTGTTAATGCAACATGGGAAGGTGATTGCATATGCATCAAGACAACTCAAAGATTATGAGAAGAGGTATCCTACGCATGATCTTGAGTTAGCCGCGGTAGTGTTTGCCTTGAATATTTGGAGGCATTACCTATACGGGAAGAGATGCGAGATATATACGGACCATAAAAGTCTGAAATATATTTTCACACAAAAGGAGTTAAATATGAGACAAAGGAGATGGCTAGAGTTGATAAAAGATTTTGATTATGAGATCTTATATCATCCAGGGAAAGCCAACGTCGTAGCAGACGCATTAAGTAGGAAGAACCAGGAGAAATTGAATGTGATGACTAATAACGAGGTACTGATAAAAGAGTTTGACAAACTTGAGATAGAGGTAAGAGTTTCAGTTAACTCTACCCAAAAGTTATTTGTCATGGAGGGTAGTTCGACTCTATTGGATAAAGTCAAAGAACTACGGGAGATAGATGTAGAATGTCAAAAGTGTAATGCTGACATAACTCATAAAAAGAATGTTAAGTTTAGAGTGGATAAGGATGGAGTACTAAGATACGAAAATAGAATTTGAGTACCTTCAGTACAAGAACTAAAAGACGAAATACTGAATGAAGCCCACAGTTCTAAATTTGTTGTACATCCAGGGAGTACAAAAATGTATAAAGACCTGAGCCAACATTTTTGGTGGTCTAACATGAAAAGAGAGATAGCGGAATGGGTAAGTAAATGTTTAACGTGTCAAAGGGTTAAAGCTGAACATCAGAAACCAAGTGGATTATTACAGCCCTTAGAAATTCCTGAGTGGAAATGGGAGCATATTACCATGGATTTCGTAGTTGGCCTTCCAACCACACAAAAGGGTCACAATGCCATTTGGGTAATTGTAGATCGTCTTACCAAACCAGCTCATTTCCTACCCATCAAAATTAACTTCAGTCTAGATCTGTTAGCTAGACTTTACATCAATGAAATCATTTCTAGACATGGAGTCCCTGTTTCTATAGTATCAGACAGAGATCCACGATTTACTTCAAATTTTTGGACAAGTCTCCAGAAAAATTTAGGAACTCAGTTGAGACTAAGTACAGCATACCATCCACAAACTGACGGTCAGAGTGAGAGAACCATTCAAACATTGGAAGACATGTTGCGCTCTTGCATCATGGATTTCAAGGGAAGTTGGGAAGATCAATTACCTTTGGTAGAATTTGCATACAACAATAGCTACCATGCCAGCATAGGGATGCTACCATTTGAAGCCATATATGGAAGAAAATGTAGAACACCTTTATGTTGGGATGAGGTCGGAGAGCGACAAATATTAGGACCGAAAATAGTGCAACAAACCGCGGAGGTAGTTCGAGTTATACGGGAAAGATTACAAGCGTCACAAGATCGACAGAAGAAATATGCTGATCAACACAGAAAGTTACAAGATTTCGAAGTCGGTAGTCACGTATTCTTAAAGGTATCTCCGTGGAAGGGAAAAATACGTTTCGGCAAGAAAGGCAAATTGAGTCCGAGATTTATTGGGCCATTTCAAATATTGAGGAGGATAGGTGAGGTAGCCTATGAGGTAGCCCTACCTCCTGAACTAGAACATATTCATAATGTGTTTCATGTGTCCGTGTTACGACCGTACAAACCTGATTATAAGCACGTTATCGATTATGAGCCCATTCAAATCGAGAAGGACTTATCATATGAAGAGATTCCTATTGAAATTGTGGATAGGAAAGAACTAAATTTGTGAAATAAAAAGATACCTTCGGTTAAGGTTATTTGGAGAAATCAGAATATCGAGGAAGCTACGTGGGAGCTCGAGAGTAAAATGCGAGATAACTACCCACATTTATTTTCATAGACTGTACTGTAAATTTCGAGGACGAAATTCTTATTAGTCGGGGTGAATGTGATATTCCGAACCCTAATAAGATTTGTAAATGTGTTTATGAAATAAAATTTCTTGTTCTGACTTGATATTATGTGATTGTGTATTTTATTAAACAATTAGGTCAAATAAAAATTTTTCGCCAAGCAGCTGTGTCGTGCTTAATCGGACAAAATGATTTGTCGTGCTTCCGGCGAATTCATCGAGAAGCGTCTCGGCAAATTATTTTTGTAAGCTGCTGTGTCGTGCTTGGAAATGACGAAGTGCTTTGTCGTGCTTCGATATTAATATAATATTATATTAACTGATAAAAATCTAAAATAAGTTAAATAGGGTTTAAAATGTTAAACGGAAATAGAAACCCTAATTTGAAAACCCTAATTGATAATAATTGTCCGAATTGATTAATTAAAACCCTAATTATGGTACAATAATCTTATTTGATGTAATTAAGATTTAAATAATGAATCATAATATTACTTATGAATTATTAAGATTAAACTAAACCCTAAACGGTAGATTAAAACCCTAATTGTGGAATTAAAAACCCTAAACCCTAATTAGAAACCCTAAAACCCTAATTTGATTCAAGAACACTAAATTATGGAGTTATAAATCTTAATTATGATATAATATCATAATTAGGGTATTACTAAACCTAAATTAACATTATAATCATGATTAACAAAAATCTAATTTTAATTAGTAAGTAAAATAAAGCAAAAATAAAATCCTAACCAATGAAAATGAAGCTAGAAGTGTGCAAGCTTGTGCTTGACACACTCCAGCACAAGTAGGTGAATTAGGCCAGATCATAAGCAGCACAAGTTAAGTGGTTAGGTATTTTTGGAGGCAAGATTTGGAAATTAGCCTAGGAAACCCTAAATCCAAGTTGCTATAAGTAGAATGAGATGTTGAGCTTTAAACATACGAAATTGTGAACCTATACACTTATATTACTAGCCTAAACAAACCCTAGCAACCACAAGCTCAGGATCAAAAGCCAGAAATCAAAATTTGAAGAAAAAGGTGCATAAACCCTAATTTGTTGTTTGATCTTCAAGCCTGGAAAAATTTTGTGTTTTAGATGTTTAGGAATACTTGTTAATATGTTATTAAGTGATCTGGGCGGTTAAAACATGTTTACATAACATCTAGATATGAAAATCAAGCCAAAAACTCAAACTGTTCTTGGCAGTCAAGAACAGTCTGACAAGCCTTTTTGTTAGAGCTTTTGATCGGCTTAAAATGGTTGTTTGATGTGTTTTAAAGCATGAATCAGTAGTATGCCATGTTAGCTTTAAGATCTAATTGGTAGAATGGTTAAATTATCTCTAGGATGGAAGTTATAGGTGGTCAAAATGCGTTGACCGACCATGGGAGACTGATTTCTGGGTAACCCAGAAATCATATGAAGGTCTGACAGTGTGATGTCAGACTTTTGATCAACTCAGAAATGGCCTAGATGATATTTTATATGTTGTTTCTTGATATAGACATGTTTTTTGGTATGTAAACTTTAATCTTGAACCATTAAAACACATAAACAAACAATCAATCGAACGGATTTAGCAGTCAAACTGCGTTGACCGTTATGACTGGATGAGTTTCTGGGTTACCCAGAAACTCAAGAACAGTCATGAACGGGGTAGTTTGACTATGCTTTTTAGAGCATGATATGATATAATTTGAGATGGAAATTGATATGTCGTTGTACACTGCCATGTTGGCTATAACAACAAACAAAAATCAAACACAAACATCGAACGAGCTGAGATTAATTTGAGGTCAAAAGTCATTGTTGGACATTGACCAAGTGTTCTTCATGAAGAACACCTTTAGCGACGAAATTCATAAGCAAACCCAGAAACCTATTATTCTATGCAGGCCGTCGCTAAAGACCTTTAGCGACGGATTTTAATAAAAATAAAATAAAAATTAATTAAATAAATTATAAAATATTAAATAAATATTAAATAATTATTAATAATTAATAAATAAATTCAAAAATTCATTTTTAAATTATAAAAATTTATTTTTAATATTTTTATATATTCTGATATATTATTTAATTTAATTAAATAATAAATAATAATTATGATAAATCATTTAATAATTGTTTTAATTATTTAAAAATGATATTAAATTATTAAATAATTATATTAATTATTTAAAAATGATATTAAGGTATATAAAATTATTATATATAATAATTAAATAAAATATTAAATATTTAAAATATTATTAATGATAAATAAATCATTTAAATAATATATTAAGTATTTAAAAATGTTATAAATGATAATTAAATCATTTAAATATCAAATTAAGTTTTTAAAATTATTATAAGTAATAAATAAATTATTTTAATGATAAAATAAATTCTAAAAATATTATTAATGATAAAATAAATCATTTAAATAATATTCTATCTTCCTAAAAATATTATAAATGATAAATAAATCATTTAAATAATATTTTAAGTATCTAAAAATATTCTAAATGACAAATAAATTATTTAAATAACATATTAAATGTTTTAAAATTATTCTAAATGATAATTAAATCATTTAAAAATATTTCTAAACTTGTAAAATTATTTAAAAATACTTCCAAGCTTATAAAAATTATTTAAAAATAATATTAAGCTTCTAAAAAGTATTATAAATAATAATTAAATTATTTAGACTAATAATTAGACTTCCAAATGAAGTTTTATCGAACAATCTATGTGTTTAGCCATTAAGGACGCGACCGAGATACCGAATCAACGTCGAACCTTAATGAAACTTGTCTAGATTAGTGTGATACATGTTTATATACGTGCTAACGCTTATTATTGGTATACGTAGACTACGTGTGTTGACCGATTGCACTAAATTATTGTGAGCTACGCTAAGGCAAGTGTCCTAACCTTACTCAATTTATATTATGCAAGTCTTCTATATCTTGCTATTGATTATTGTGAAGTTATTGCTTCTTGTTCAGCATAACTTAAGAAATGAATCATTATTCAGATATTGTTTATTCGAGCGTAAATTGTTGTGTCAAACCAAATTGTTTGGTAAGACATCTTATCCTGAGTAAATGGAAATGCCTTCATAGGAAGGCCAATAAATGTCGATTATATATTGACCACAAATGGTAGGATGATATGCATACTCCTAGGATATTGGTGAGGCTGATCACCTACCAGATATCCAAAACTCAAATGGTTCTAAGTCATTAAAGACTGATAGAACTAAATGAAATATATGGTTCTTATACAGAACCCTCAGTATACATCATTGACATCTTTCAAATCAAACACATGGTGTTTACATATTCAAATGAACTTGTTGAGCATTTGTAGCTCATTCTTGCGCATATCTTCTTTTGCAGCTTTAAATGATATTCCTGGCACGTTTGGGACTGATAAGGGGAAAAGCTATGCTTATTAAGTTTTAATTCTGTTGTTGAATAGTTTAAGTCTTTTAAAGACTTGTTGTTGTAATAACTTAGTATAACGAATGATGTAACCGAACAAAATATTATGTAATATATTATGATCCTTTATGTCATAGAATGCATTATACTCTGATCTTTAAATTCTTTAGAATAGTTGTACTAAGTTAAATACAGTGTCTTTATGAACTATACATCTGAATGAGGGTATCCAAATGATGTGGAGAGTCCTATAAGCTCTGGGGTTACACTTAATGAGCGCCGGTAAGGTGCCATCTTTACCGGAATGCGCCCCTCAGTTCTATGGACAATCTTATCATTAATATTGTGAATGTCAGATAGATAGGGAATATTGATATGAAAGAGATATTCATAAGATATGAATCTATACATCTAAGTGAGGGTATCCAAACTCAGACAACGTTCTGGCCAGAACTAGTACCTGTTATGGGATACTGTGAACCTTGGATAGATAGAAGTCATATATTATTGAGTATTTACAGTTGTATAGTTCTACGTGAGCACAAATTCTGCTACAGAGAGAGTAGAGAATTTGGGGGCGTCACAGCAACTCTCGGCAGCCAGCTCGGCGGGGGATGCAGGCAGACGGGTGGCCAGCAGGCGAGGGCGTGCGGGCGCACGCCTGACCATGCGGGCGCGCGCGCGGGTGCAACAACTCTCAGCAACCAGCTCGGCAGGGCATGTGGGCGGACGTACGACCAGCAGGCGCGGGCGGGCGGGCGCACGCCTGGCCGTGCGGGCGCGCGCGCGGGTGCGGCAACAAGCTCGGAAGCCAGCGTGCGGCAGGCAGGGCCCTGGGCACGCGCGCACCAGGCGCCGTGCGGGCGCACAACGCCGTGCTGAGTGCGATCTGACACAGTTATAGTGCGATCTGAGCTCCATTTTGTCCGATTTTGGCTAGGGTTTCTTGATGGAGGCTATATATAATCTCTTTTAAGCTACATATCAGATATCTAGAGAGAGGGGGGCTACAAAATACATCAACCAACAGTGCTCAAGGCTGCAAATCAAGCTGAATCAAGCCAAAAGCTAAGGAACTCAGTCAAGAAGAATTGCAAGGCCAATGAGGAGAGCTAGAAACCAACAGCAACCAAAGGAACATCAGCTGAATAGCTTCAAAAGTGGTTTCATTTCTAGATTTTCATCTCCTTTGTAATTCGAATTTGACAATGTATAAATTGAAAATGATGTTTATTATAGCTATAATGAACTAACCTTCTATTATAAGATTGCAATGGAACCCAACACTTAAATTGAATTAAATTCTCTCTCTTTGATATCAGTTATTCATTTGTGAATTGATTGTCATAACCTTTGCGTTTTAGATTAATTGCTTGGCCCGTAATTACCTTGGGAACCTATATGAACTTGACGTACGGATTATAGGTTAAGACCTAGTTATGATAACATGCGAGAGTATAGATTGTTGTGGGTTATTAATTGGATTAAGTGACGTGTGTCTCATTAATTATCTGCAATAATAGGTATCTTGATAGTAGTTGGGATAGATATATACCTAATTACCGCATGCAACCAATTGAGAATCTAGTCTTAATGACTTCCGATGTGAAAGTTGGTAATCGAGGGGACGATTAATTAGATTTGGTGACACGTGTCTATTAATCATTCCCGAAATTAGTCTCTTGATAGTGTATAGGATAGACATATACCTATGCACTGCTTAGGAAGATTCGTGATTGACCATCGACAGAGGCTCTTGTGTAGTTTTGATTTCTCGGTTGTCAATTTGTATGTTATAACTGATTGAAAAGAGAGAGTTAGGAGATTCAAATGACATGTTGGGGGAAATTGTAATCTTAGACCTTTCTATCTTGATATTTTATCGCATTTTATTCATTACTTGACTTGTGAACTCAACCAATCAACAAACAATCAAACCTTCATCGTTTAAATTAAATCAAATTGATATACGATTGGTACTTGGTTATTATTCATCACAATTCCCTGTGGGTTCGACTCATATCTTATCATATATTACTTGTGGGCCGTGTATACTTGTACGTGTGTGTTTATCGATAGTTAAATCGACCAACAAGTTTTTGCACGATGTAGATAAAGTAAAATGCATTTAAAAAACGAATAAGATTACAAAGTATATGCTATATCATATCAAATATGATTGGCTTGTGTGCATACTACTTTCACATCCATACACCTCTAAACAACATAAATCAACTAATGCAGAATAAATAAACATATGTTGTTCATTACAAAAGGTTTACTATGGTCCCAAGGTCTATAACCTTAAATAAATACATCACGGAATACAATAATAATACAAAACGATTCCACGATTACATAACGGGATAGTACATAAAACTATTCCTTAAGCTTTCCTTTGTCTTTGTCCGCTTTGGAACTCCTCGGCTTAACTGCAATAGGTTCATGATATAGCAAGGGTGAGCAACTACTTTGCTCAGCAAGTTTAAAATGAATAAAGAGGATATATCATGAATGAATAAGAATAATAATCGCATAGTTCAACAATTTAAGAACATTGAAGAAATAGCTGACAATATAATCAAAGATCAAATAAAATAATGAATATTGATTATTTACTGCTGAGTGGTCCAATAGACCATGAACTTTTGGCCAAAGAATCAGTCATTCAACTAACCCTTTTAAACGCCTGGTCCGTCAGTAGTACTCGAGGGGATCAGCCTCTCGTATCCTATGTATATGCATAACATTTAACTCTGACTACATCGAATAACCGACACATTATAATCCCCTAATAAGGGTTGCTCTCTCAGTCCAAGAATCCATACCAACAATCGGTTTGGATAACTTTTAAAATAAAACCAGTACGTGTCTAGCCGAAACAAGTGGCGTAGACTATTTCCTTAAACAATTCATGAATGAAGAACTTAAATGTTTCACACTCCAACAACAGATAATGAATTCAAATGCACAAGGTGTGAATATCAATAATTATCGTTGATGTGGAGTAATTTGCAATAATTAATCCATTAATATAATTTGAAAGTAATAACTTGTTTTGAGTCATGAAACTTGCAATAATATACAACATTTGTATAAGATAGGAAACTTGCTCAAATAAAGATAGTTGAGTAAGGAACTTGCAATAATATAGAATGATTGCTCAATCAATAAATAACTCGCACAATAAACAAAAGTTGTACGGTTGAGAAAACCTGCCCAATATTAAATTGAGTTAGGGTAAGAAAACTTGTCCAACATAAGGGTTAGACAAGCGTTAGGAAACTTGCCTAACATATACCTGTTTGCACGAAATAAAAATAGTGCATAAGGTTTAGAAACTTGCTTGATGCGTCTGCTACAATATTACAACACACGCTCCTTAATATCCTACACATGTAAATACATATTCATATAACAATTAGTCACATAAGGATTAGGTTCATAACAGACGTTGCATCATTAAAACATATTGATTGCCACTACGACTACCCAGTCGGGGGTCTCGCTCCCCGGTGAGCGAGCGGCTGCCGGTGAGCTGGCGGGGTCTAAGGGGGCAGCGCCCCCTGGAAGCCAAACGTAAGTTGCATCCAGGTTACTCAATTTACGCCTTAAGACAATACCAATTTGGTTGACACTTAATAATTAAGCAATTAAGGCTTAACAAGGTATAAATAACTAACTTGTTTAATCATTTAGTACAAAAATATAAGTTTGGTCTTGCTGGAAAAATTCACTGGGTTCGACCCGACCCGATTCGGTCTGACCGACCCGACTCGGTCCTAACTCGGCACTGGTAACCTTCCACCCCTCTATCAGGAACAAAATTGGGGTTCAACTACTATCCCATGCATGCTACAAGCATAGGGATTTACAACATAAGTATGCCCCTATTACAACAAAATTGGGACCTACTGCGAACAAAATGCTAAAGATAACACATCATCGCCTGCTGCGATGGATTGCAACCCTGAGCTCCCATCGAGCCAGCCTGTCGACCACTCGGCGCCTAATCACGCGCCTGCTGCTCTCCTCATCCCTGGGGTACCTCCTCACCCTGTCCCTCAGCCTGCCAATGGAAGTGGTCAAGCCTAACCTGAGGGAATCAATCTCTGCAATCAGGGCTGCCAACTACTCTATAGCCTCATCTCACTCCAGACGAGTAGTCTCCAATTGATCCTCTACCTGCTCTATCTGTCCTACCAGCACCACATTCCTCTCTAAGAGGTCATAAACCATCACACCAAGCTGAACAGAAACCCCACGCCGACCTTGAACCTCTGCCTCTAGCTTGGCAATCTTCTGGTCCTTTTACTGCAGCTTCTGGGTCAACTCGGCCTTTTCCCCGAAAGTCTGATACGCTAATGACCTATACTGTTCCTCTCGGTCCTAGTGATCCTAGTTCTGCTCCTCTAAGTGGGCTACTCAATTCTCGAGCTCCTCATTCCTATTTGTTAGCTCTTCGATGATTTCACTAGCAGTAGTGCCCATGCCATCTGCATACTCAGGTGGCTCATCATCCTCCGTCACTGGATCCGCCTCGGGGTCCTCATCCTCCCCCTCATCGCTTACCAGCCTTAGCACTCCTCTGGTAACTGGCTCCTCCTCAGAACCATACTCGGCCTCAGACTCATCCCTAGTGTCCATCATCTCTTGCTCACTCAGCTGCAGCTCCACTAAATGCCCTGCGTCCACATGCATGTCTGTGAACTCCACCTCTCCAGCAGGACTGGACTCTCCTATCTCAGACATCCTACAACCACATACAAAAACAAATAGACAGCAAGATGTCAGTGCCACAATAAAATATATTCATTGATAAAATGAAATGATATTTTATCATGCACAACTCGGCTCGATGGATTTCCACAATCCACCTCCAGACATGATCACTAAATGAATCTCCTCGATTCACCTCCTAACGTACTCAATACGAGTTTAATACTAAGGTTATAACCTAGGTTTCACATTTCTAAAGTTTATAACCTACGACTCTGGGTTTAGTACTGGAATCGGCGCTGCGGCGTCAACCTGGCTCGGTCCTGACCTGGTACTGACGCTGCGGCGCCATGGTTATTATAAGAAGCGACGCTGCAGCGACAGCGCCTTGTCCCGTCTTCTACCACGTGTCGGCGCTGCGGCGCCACATTTAATACTTGGAAGTGGCGCTGCGGTGCCAGTCCTGGTCTTTTCCTATTTTTCCCCTCGCGGCGGCGGCAACTATTACTCTTATGGATGGCGCGGTAGCGCCAACCATCCAGTAGCCGGATTCTGGGTTTATTCCCAGTTCATGATTCCAACCTCCGGTCACTCCAACCTCCATAACTCCTTCAATACACAAGCAAATTGGTCCATTTCGGACTCTATGCACTCCTAACTTATGGGGCTACAACATACCAAAAATTTAAAGCTACCCATTAACATTAACATGGCCAAATCTTAAGCCAAAGTATAAAGTTCATACTCTGTTTTTCGAGTTCTTGACAAGTTTTACAAAAATCATTACTACGAACTCGTTTTAACTCCTATTTACTCCATTCCATCTGGGTTAGCTTCGTAACCCATGGAACTACAATACCATAACAACAACTAAAATTAACAAACACGAAATCATAGCTTTACAGTCCTCTAAAATGGTCCGAACGTCCAAAGTCCATGTTTTGTCCATTGTTCTTGCTCCATTAAGCCAAGGTACGGATTTGTTCCATTTTTGTTCCACTTTGATGTTATGAATGGCTTATATAGTCTCTTAACAACATATATAAACAACCACAAACAACAAAAACAACAAGAAATCGTTCAAAAATTATTCACGAGCTTAAGAGGTCAAAACTATGAAAAACTTGAAAAACTTAACAAGAAATCGAATGGAAAGGATTTGGTTGGTTGTTTACCTAAGTAAATCCTTCCTATAGGTTAAGAAGATTGTTAGGTTTTGCTTTGAGGGTTTCTTCTTGCTTGGATTCTCTTCTTCCTCCACCCGCGCGCTTCTCCTTCTTCTTTCTTTCTTCTTCTCCGGTGACTCTCTTCCCTTTTTCCAGCGACTTTCTCCTTCTTCCTTCTTCCCCTATGCAGCTCTCTCATATTTAATTAAGACTTATACACAATTAAAATTGAGTTATCATCAATTGAACTTGAACAAGATATAAACTCGAATGAGATATAGCTAGCAATTGAGAAGTTTGTAAATAAATTTCACAAATTAGGAAACTTACTTTAATAGGAACAAAATGAATTAAGATAGAATACTTGCCTGATAAGCTGCTACAATTAACGCTACCTATTTGATCTTCAAATAGCCTATACATTTGAGTCACATTAAGTAACTAAGTATTTATAGACTAATTTAATATTACCTGCATTCTTTACTAAACGCTTAAGAACTTTCGCTTCTATTAAAATTATAATTTTAACCAAATTCCATAAAGCTTAAATATCATCTCATACTGAACACATATCAAATTACATCACATAAGTAAAATTATTCAATTTCAGAATATGAAAGAAAAAAATTTTTTTGACCCGACCCGGACCCGACCCGGACTGGCGCTGCGGCGCCTAGTTTTGAACTGGGACCGGCGTTCCGGCGCTGGACTCGAGTTGACCAGACCATGGGTAAGACTGGCATTGCGGCGCCAGGAATCCTTCGTGGTGTGGCGCTGCGGCGCTGGACTCAGTTCACCAGACCATGGGCCAGACTTGCGCTACGGCGCCAGGAATCCTTCTTGATGCGGCGCTGGCTCTGGTCCGTCCCTGTATCCCCGACGCTATGAATGGCGCTGTAGCGCCATTCATCAGCCTAAAACAATTTTCCTGTTTTCTTGCAGCCTATTTCATGATTTTATATCTACTTAACCACAGATCACATGACAACCATTTTTGGATATGTTATACTCCATACAACATAGTATTTTATAAAAATCTAACATTAATGAAACTAACATATTAAGACCACAAAACAGAGGCCTAAATAAGCGTGCATGGACTGTTTACAGACTTAGAAATTTTCCAGAAATTCCAGATTTCATCTATTTTCATACCACTTCTCAAAAATCATAACTTGCTCAGTTTAACTCAGATTACTATCAAACTTGGCCATATTAGACTTCATGCTACCTAGTATTTTACAAAATTAATACATATATCAAACGAATTGTCGAAGGTATGATTTCAAAGGTCCAAAAAACCCGAAAAGTCACAGAACATGCAAAATTTCAATCTTAACAAAAATCCGAGAATTCGACTCTAGCATGCAATTAACTTGTTCTTATTGCTCTGATCATCTAATATATCATGTTTACATATATTACAGTATTAAACTTCAACAAATTTCAACTTTTTGACTAATTTAGCTTCTTAAATGCATATTTACAAACATAGAGCATGCATAATTAAAATTTTGAATTTCAGAACATATAAGACATGATTAAAACCAGAACTTGTGTTCTTGATATGCTAATACCATCAAACAACAATCATATATCAATCACAGATTCCCATTCTGAACATGCATTTTTCTTACTATTTCTTAAAAACATAAACTAAAGGTTTCATAGAATTACCTCTTGATGAATTCCCTTTTGATTACAGAGATGATGTTATACTAGTTGTTTGATTACCCCTCTGCAACTCCAGAAGTACTTCAAGTCTCTCAAGTTACTTCTCTCTTACTCTCCATTTCTCTCGATAGAACTTTAGGAATAAGGAATAGATATTTAGAGAGGAAGTATATATGAAATCCTTGCATTCGTTCTTAGTCTTATCCCTGAATTCAATAGTTTCTAGCCTCTTGGAATTTCCCATTCATCAGTTGCAAGAATTAAAGAAAAAGGAGTTATGAAAAGGAAGAGCTTTTGGGTTAATGCAAAATATAACTCCCTCCTTTCCAATTTTTGATCACATCCGTGCCTCTCCCTAGCTTGTCCCAAAATGATAGTCAAGAGGGTCCCATCAGTTCAGCTGATGTGTTTTATTTCTTTTAATAGTTATTTTAATCATTTAACTAATCAATTAACCATTTTGCCCTCCGGAAACAACCTTTTTCGATATTATAGTCGATTTATACTATAATCGACGTTCTAAACGTCGTGGGAATATTTGTTTCGCCAAATTAGACTCCAAAATTCGAGTTTGACTTTTTACTCGAAAAAGTCAACCTGTTGACTTTGACCAGAAAGTCAACCCCGCCACATTTTGTGCTTACAGTCCATGTTTACTAATTTCGACGTTCCGAACTCAAATATACAGTCTGCGTCATCAAATTCCACTTCGAACTCAAATTCAAGTTTTAACTCCATTTCTTGTATTTTATAAAATTATTATCTTTCTTAGTTAATTCAAACAATTAAATTAGTTTAAACTAACCATTAAAAATACATCTCATCAAATAGCATATATACATACATTTAATTAATCACATCGAGTTTCACATAATTTCATTTAAACATTTTCATCGAATTACATGAAGGTCTCGGATATTACACAAACGATGCGTACATCTCGCACAAGTCTTGATTTAGGGATACCTTCTTATTGTTTCATTAGTTCCGTCTAATTGTCAAAGAAAGAGGTGATTAGGAGTCCTATTACCTCGTTCTAGTTTGTTAGCATCCAAAAGGGCAATCCTATCACAATCGCGTTCAAAACGATGCGTTCATCTCACACAAGTTTTGATTTAGGGAGACCTTCTTATTGTTTCCTTAGTTCCTTCAAAAAAAAATTTGACAATGTGGAGTATCCCGACCGCAGTCGGACTAATCTCCCCAGCCCAGACCAGTGCGGGTTTGCTTCCCAGCTTGCGCTGGGGGTCCGTGGCCCCATGAGCATTTCTGACTTGATAATTGTTGCAAGTGGGATTCGATCCCAAGATGTCCGGGTTTATGGCTCATTCCGGTGCGTCATTTGAACCACTGCCCCAACTGCTGGGGTTAGTTCCTTCAAATTATCAAAGAAAGAGGTGATTAGGAGTCCTATTACTTCGTTCTAGTTTGTTTATCATCGAAAGTAGCAATCCCGTCAGTATCGCGTTCAAAACGATGTGTACATCTCACACAAGTCTTGATTTAGGAATACCTTGTAGCGCCCCCAAACCCGGGTCCCTTGAACCACGGACCTGGTGCGTCACGATATATCATATTTACAACTATTGCTGAAGATATAAACATAAATTGTTTATACATTAAACTTTGCTACATATCCCAAGGTCTAGAACCTTAACTTAATACATATTTACCTTTAAATTCACAAAAGGTTTAAAGCATATCATTTACATCAGATAATTAAATAGTTATCGTGCATAACCATCTAATCTTGTCCTTTGCTTTTGTACTCTCTTTCCTCGAACGTTCGCCTTAAATCTGAAATTTGTTATCATGATATAGCAAGGGTGAGCAACTACTTTGCTCAGCAAGTTTAAATACAATAAAGATATATCATGATTGAAAGAATGAATAAGCTTTTGAATTTTCAACAATATAATAATTGTGAAAGAGCATGAATCAGAATTTCAATAATTGAATGACTGAATTCAATAATATAGGGTGTCAATAATGACCATGAACAAATTTAGCTGAACTTTAAGGTAAAGAAGGTGATCAGCCTTTCATACCTGATAAACATATGCAACATGCACTAAGTGCGAATCAATAAACATAGATGTGGAATAATTATCAATAATTAATCCACTAGCATGCTTGAAACATAATAACTCGAGTTTGAGTTAAGGAACTTGCATTTCGATACGAAAATGAAGTTAAGATAATTGTACAAGGATAGGAAACTTGCTCAATATAAAAGTTGAGTAAGATGGAACTTGCCTGCAACGTCGATTACTGCTACGCAATTTAACTTAATCTCTTATGAAAGACCTATCAGTTATAAGATTGATCTTTCAATTAGCATCGCATATATCACTTTATAATATCACTTCTTTATCAATAAATTATCTAACATTTAACCACATAACTAAATATTAGATAACACCTTAGCACCATACGCATTCAAAATTCTAAAGTTGGTACACATCGAGTCTTTAACAGTGTTCAATATAGTATGCTGAGTGGTTTCCCACAAACAACCAACAAACTAGTTTCCGTCTCGTCTACACTGTTTTCACAGTGAGTTAGATCGGTTGCTAGTTCGTATATACCTCCGCTCCCTGAAGGAATTGTTTAGCCCAGTTACTATACAACAACCATTAAAGAACACGACTGTACTACTACTTTATCGTAAACCTTATGACTTAACACTAAGTCTTTCATTTTATACGTTCTATTTATAATCCATTAAGCTTGAATACCTAATCCAGCAAGTTGGATTATCTAAACATACTAATCCAGTAACCTAGATTCAAACTAGCATCCAATCCAGCACCCTGGATTCAAACTATGCTACAATCCAACAACCTGGATTCATTAATTCAACAAACTGTTTTCTAATCCAGCACATTGGATTCAAACTAACCTACAATTCAGTAAGTTAGATTCACTAATTCAGCAAACCATATTCATTCATTCAGCAAACTATATTCGTCAATTCAGCAAACTATATTCGTTAATTCAGCAAACTGTTTTAATTAATTCAGCAAACCGAATACGACAATCCAGCAAGCCGAAATATGAATACAGCAAACCGTATTGGAAGCTGTATTCAAAAATGACTTAACCTCTCGTAAAAGTCAATTTTTATTTTTTTCAAATCTTGCCACACATATGTACATATATTTTATACACAAAAATACTTTCCTTCTAAAAGTTTTCAATTTCCTTTAACAATTTTCAAACATCCGTTTTAACTTTCAAAACTAAGAAAAATGATCACTATCTTGCACAACTCCGATGATACCAAATTTTTGATAGCATCTTATACATATTAATAAGTACTCCCAGTTAAAATTTCGTGGCCATCGGAGTTATAGAACTCCAAATTTAGCAGTTTTCGTCGAAAAACTCTACGTTTTTATTTTGGTCGTAGATTCTTCGTTACAAGTCGGAATGCGGCGATTTTTGGCCAGGAGTTACATAACTTCCTATATTTTCAGTGTTAAAAAGCCCTGAATTTATTGCACTTGTTAAGTGGTCAAAACAGTGCACACAAGCAAGGGGTCAGCGGGTTTGGTCCGTTTTCCCGATTTGAAGCCCTTCGCCATAAAATCCATAACTTTCATTCTATAAGGCCAAAAATTCTCAAATTTTTACACAACTCATATAACATATCTTATTATTTCTCCAAAGGTGTCCGGAATTTTTAGAGCATAATTATTGGACAAAAATACCCCTGGATGAGACTGCCCTGTAGCAGCCCCTTTTTTCTTTTATAAAACCTGGACTGTTTTAGTAAACATAGTCCCCACGAATTTTGTACACCTTATTTTTGACTTCTACCACTTGGGTTTAATACTTAACTTACATATCTAGTACCTCTCTTTGACGAATCGCAAAAGAGTTTATAGATTTCAAGTTATAAACTTACAAAGTACAAAACAATTAGGGTTTTCTAATTGTTTTTCCAAACATAGTTTTGTTTCTTTTCTTTTTCTTAACCATCTAAACACATCAATACCCAAGTTGAGCACAACCAGGTATAAAACATTATCTAGCATATAGATTAAGGGTTTTATACCCTAAGATCATAACTTCTCATCATATAAAAAAATCAAATCAAACAAAAGAAATAGTTAGGGTTTAAAGGTTTATACCTTCTTCCTTCTTGATTCTTTCTTCTTCTTTTTCTTCTTCCATGGCTTCTATGGCTACCCTTCTCTCTCTTCTCCTCTCTCAAGGGTCGGCAACCCTCTTCCTTTTTCTCTCTCTTTCTATTTCTTTCTTCTCCACCCGAAGCTCTCTCTCTCTATCTATTCATTTCTTTTCCCTTTTCTCTCTTACTTTCTCTTCCTTAATCATTACATATCTCACCCATATCTTCTTTCTCTCTCTATCTTATCTCTTTGTACTTGCAATCTTGGATAAAATATAGGGGTCCAATAAAAGAGTGACACATGGCTTTGGGTGTAAGTAACTCATAATTATAGCACATGTCAATATCTCCCTCCTTTCTCCATCCGGATACTACTTCCTTTAATGTCCAATTTTTGCTTTATTTTTAATGCCAAATTTGCTTAGTAAGATGACTAAAAACCCCTCCCAAGTTGGCTAAAGTTTGGGCTTCCATATTAAATTGTTTTGGCTTGCAATTTAATTAGTTTAACCTACTAATTAAAATAAACTTGGGCTCCCTTAATTTATTTACTTGGGATACTATCATACTTGATAATTTAATATTGGGCTAGCTAATAATTTAGTTACCCTTAATTAAATTATCTACAAGTCCAATGCTTAATTAAACTAATGTGCTTGTTTAAATTATTTATTCTCCTTAGTCCATTAAATAAATTATCATTTGAACTCCCATACATTATTATTAATATAAACACATTCTTCATATATCAATAATATCAATTAACTTACATAACCCAATTAGACTTGCTATAATTAAGTTTTAAGATAATTAATAACTTGAGCTTACAAAATAAATCCCTTACATTAGCATATATATTTCAATACTAGAATTTTATAATAACATAACCCTTAGTTTAGTTAATTACCATACATAATATATAATTATGTTATATAGCTTTCTTGCTAATTTTTCTTTGTACAATAAACAAATATATATACACATTTATAATATATCCATTTATTCAATACTACACATATTCCACATATGTCCTAACATATTTATCATCTTTGATAAATATCATTACATAATACAATCACATATATTCAGTCATATTTCCTTACAAATGGAAATTTATTCAATAAATAAGATATTACAAATAAAGGAATATCTCCTCTTTATTAAAATAATTCAATGATAGAATTTATTCTAATATCCTTTATTTAAAGTATACAATATTTATGCATACTTAAACTAACTATTTCTTTCTCCCTTCTATAAATTGTTCCCAACAATTTAATTGTAATAAATATAATAATATACTTACTACATTAAAAAAGTACATACATTATATCCCATAACGAAATACATGATTTCTTTAATAAAATGGTGGTTATACCTTAAGTATATTTAATGCCACCAATTTAAAATAATTTATATATTATTTAACTTACACCTGGGGATTAATTTTACTCATCTCCTTTCCTTTAAATAAATTGTCCCTACAACTTATTTACATATAATATATAGTAATAATATATTTATTAAGCACAAGAGTCACATATTGCATAGTTCGTATTCACGTATGCAACACACCATCACATAACATATCATTTCATAAGAATTTTATTTATTTAAATTCTTAATTTAATATATTTCAAAAATTTGAAACGTCACATTCTTTCCAATATTAAACCATATAGGTTTTTCTCAAAAATTTTAATTATTCCTCTATTTCCAATCTAGGTTTTATTCTTTAACCTTTATTTAATCATTCAAGATTTTATTAATAAACCTTATAAATTTTTTGGGTTGTCACATTCTTCCCCCCTTATAAGGATTTCGTCCCCGGAATCACTATTGCATCAAAAGTACATATAGATTTTCATTACTACCTTCACCAAAAGTATAATCTTACATATTTATATATTTGGCAAGTGTCGATTTGCCACTGCTTTTGACCCTCTCGGGAGTCTAATTTCTTTACTATATGTATCTATCCACCTTTGATATCACCTATACCTTACTTTCGATATCCCATATGCCGGTTCTTACTATCATAACACCGCCTGTGTTTATTTTAACATTATCCATGTTTATCTTATCTTGACATCACCATTGTCTATGACACAACACCAGCGTCTGTTCCATTATGACACAACACCAGTGTCTATTTTATTATGACACAACACCAATGTCTCTTTTATTATGACACAATACTAGTGTATGTTTTATTATTCTGACGGTCCTATAATTTTTGGACTAAATCTTTTGAGCTTACAATTCTAAGGTCAACTTCCTCATATCCCATAACTAGAGTATTCCCTATCATCTGATCAGGAAATCTCTTATCTACATCCTTAAACGACTATACGCGTTTTGGTTCGATATCAACTTATATCCACTATACCCCAATTGGTATTTTAATTGACACCAACTTGTGTTTGTTTAATATCAAATTGCATTACCTTGACACCAACTTGTGTCAATTTGATACCAACTTGTATCACGTAATGCTGACACCAACTTGTGTCGGATACCAACTTGCATCCATTTGATACCAACTTGCATCAACCTGACACCAACTTGTGTCGGACTCTTGCATTGACACCAACTTGTGTCAGATACCAACTTGTATCATATGCTTGAGTCAACTTCAGTTGAGTCTGCTATTTACTTTGACATCTTTTATGTCGATTTAATAAATCATTACAACATTTGTCTCGCCGAATCAAGTAGCTTAGACATATACCAATAATTCAAACACCAATCGAAACATTTATCTAGCCACTTTTAATTGGCATTCACTTTCCTTTAACTGGTTTAAAATTCTGAAAATCATTTTATGACGTCATGATACCGCACTGTATTTACAGTCCGTTGAGGATTCCGTCATTTTGTGACTTTGTCATACTACATCATACCATAGTGGGTTGACGATACTATGATCACATCCAACACTAGGTTAATCTGTATTGATGACTCCATCATCTGTCATTCTACACCAGGTTATATGATGCATTGATGACTATTTAAAATACATTTTGATATTTTAAATCATTTTTGTCTAGCCGAAACAAATAGCGTAGACTCTTCTTTAAACAGTTCAAAACCGAAAATCATTTTTTTTGGTGTTATCATGTCGCAACAGGTAACGATGTGTTAGTGATTCAAAGCCCACTTATACACACTCGTCACTCCGTTTTGAGGATAACAAAATTTTCATTTTTTTATTTTTAAAGGCACATTAGTGCGAATTTAGCTTGATGTCAAAAATTTCGAAGTCTAGCATAACTAGAAGATTTGGAATACCTATGCTTCCACCATCAACTTCCATTCTTCTAATGATCCATTGCCTAATAATTCTATCTATTTCTATCATCCTTAAAATTTACTATACTAGAATCCTTAATTCTTCATCCACAACCTTTCTATACTCCAGTATAGTTCATCAAACATACCACACGTTAGGAGTTCAGGAACTTACCACAATCATATGGGTTTAGGAACTTATCCTAGTCAGACCAAAATCGTCCATTCGCTGAGGGGTTCCACCATACGATTATGAGTCACGAACTTACCATACGTATGAGTTTAAAGAACTCGCACCTAATCTTAATATTCTCTAACTATCAAATATAAATATGAGAAAAGAATCACCTTCTCGTCATACGTATATCGATAGCGCGATACTAATATTTCAATGATTATCAATATAGGAAGCTAAGTGGTTGTCGAACCAACTCGACCACTAATCAATATAGGAAGCTGAGCGGTTGTTAAACCATGGAAAAATCCCGTCCCATACCAGGACTTGTTCGACTCAACCACTATATTAATATAGGAAGATAAGCGGTCTTCAATCCAAGCACAAATTCCCGTCTCATACTAGGAATTGTACAACTCAGCCACTAACATGAGTCCTCAATTGAAATCCCACATAATCCTAACTTTCCCTTTACTCAATACAAATTTCATTTAATTCGTATATCAACTTTAATTACTCTTCAATGAGTTTACATAGTACAATTTTCGTATAACAATTCTGCTATAATATTTTCAATCATTCGATTGATCATCTATCATTCCATGACTTAATCAGATCACGTTATGATCTTTCTTATAATCGTGTTATATTACGATTCTTTTCTATCTTATGATCGTTTTGTTTTACGATCTTCTTATTTTTCCCTTTAATCATGTTATATGATTTTATTTAAGCTTTTCATCTTTACTACTAGAGTCAGGTAACTCCAGATTCTTATATTTATAACCTTTCAAGATTCTTTTTTAAATCTTATTTATCTTTTCCTTTACTTAATAATGAATTTCCAAAAATTCATCTTTTAACGCTTAAACTCTATTTGAGTTTATTCCTTATCCTTATCTCTGCGGTTATAGCCTAAGGTACCCATACCTAAGGTTTATAACCTACAGCTCTGATACCAAATGTAGCGCCCCCAAACCCGGGTCCCTTGAACCTCGGACCTGGTGCGTCACGATATATCATATTTACAACTATTGCGGAAGATATAAACATAAATTGTTTATACATTAAACTTTGCTACATATCCCAAAGTCTATAACCTTAACTTAATACATATTTACCTTTAAATTCACAAAAGGTTTACAGCATATCATTTACATCAGATAATTAAATAGTTATCGTGCATAACCATCTAATCCTGTCCTTTGCTTTTGTATTGTCTTTCCTCGAACGTTCGCCTTAAATCTGAAATTTGTTATCATGATATAGCAAGGGTGAGCAACTACTTTGCTCAGCACGTTTAAATACAATAAAGATATATCATGATTGAAAGAATGAATAAGCTTTTGAATTTTCAACAATATAATAATTGTGAAAGAGCATGAATCAGAATTTCAATAATTGAATGACTGAATTCAATAATACAGGGTGTCAATAATGACCATGAACAAATTTAACTAAACTTTAAGGTAAAGAAGGTGATCAGCCTTTCATACCCGATAAACATATGCAACATGTACTAAGTGCGAATCAATAAACATAGATGTGGAATAATTATCAATAATTAATCCACTAGCATGCTTGAAACATAATAACTCGAGTTTGAGTTAAGAAACTTGCATTTCGATACGAAAATGAAGTTAAGATAATTGTACAAGGATAGGAAACTTGCTCAATATAAAAGTTGAGTAAGATAGAACTTGCCTGCAACGTCGATTACTTCTACGCAATTTAACTTAATCTCTTATGAAAGACCTATCAGTTATAAGATTGATCTTTCAATTAGCATCGCATATATCACTTTATAATATCACTTCTTTATCAATAAATTATCTAACATTTAACCACATAACTAAATATTAGATAACACCTTAGCACCATAGGCATTCAAAATTCTAAAGTTGGTACACATCGAGTCTTTAACAGTGTTCAATATAGTATGCTGAGTGGTTTCCCACAAACAACCAACAAACTAGTTTCCGTCTCGTCTACACTGTTTTCACAGTGAGTTAGATCGGTTGCTAGTTTGTATATACCTCCGCTCCCTGAAGGAATTGTTTAGCCCAGTTACTATACATCAACCATTAAAGAACACGACTGTACTACTACTTTATCGTAAACCTTATGACTTAACACTAAGTCTTTCGTTTTATAAGTTCTATTTCTAATCCATTAAGCTTGAATACCTAATCCAGCAAGTTGGATTATCTAAACATACTAATCTAATAACCTAGATTCAAACTAGCATCCAATCCAGCACCCTGGATTCAAACTATCCTACAATCCAGCAACCTGGATTCATTAATTCAACAAACTGTTTTCTAATCCAGCACATTGGATTCAAACTAACCTACAATTCACTAAGTTAGATTCACTAATTCAGCAAACCATATTCATTAATTCAGCAAACTATATTCGTTAATTCAGCAAACTGTTTTAATTAATTCAGCAAACCGAATACGACAATCCAGCAAGCCGAAATATGAATACAGCAAACCGTATTGGAAGTTGTATTCAAAAATGACTTAACCTCTCGTAAAAATCAATTTTTATTTTTTTCAAATCTTGCCACACATATGTACATATATTTTATACACAAAAATACTTTCCTTCTAAAGGTTTTCAATTTGTTTTAACATTTTTCAAACGTCCGTTTTAACTTTCAAAACTAAGAAAAATGATCACTATCTTGCACAACTCCTATGATACCAAATTTTTTATAGCATCTTATACATATTAACAATTACTCCCAGTAAAAATTTCGTGGCCATCGGAGTTATAGAACTCCAATTTTAGCCGTTTTCGTCGAAAAACTCTACGTTTTTATTTTGGCCGTAGATTCTTCGTTACAAGTCGGAATGCGGCGATTTTTGGCCAGGAGCTACATAACTTCCTATATTTTTAGTGGTAAAAAGCCCTGAATTTATTGCACTTGTTAAGTAGTCAAAACAGTGCACACAAGCAAGGGGTCAGCGGGTTTGGTCCGTTTTCCCGATTTGAAGTCCTTCGCCATAAAATCCATAACTTTCATTCTATAAGGCCAAAAATTCTCAAATTTTTACACAACTCATATAACATATCATATTATTACTCCAAAGTTTTCCGAAATTTTTAGAGCATAATTATTGGATGAAAATACCCCTGGATGGGACTACCCTGTAGCAGCCCCTTTTCCCTTTTATAAAACCTGGACCGTTTTGGTAAAAATAGTCCCCACGAATTTTGTACACCTTATTTTTGAATTCTACCACTTGGGTTTAATACTTAACTTACATATCTAGTACCTCTCTTTGACGGATCGCAAAAAGAGTTTATAGATTTCAAGTTATAAACTTACAAAATACAAAACAATTAGGGTTTTCTAGTTGTTTTTTCAAACATAGTTTTGTTTCTTTTCTTTTCTTAACCATCTAAACACATCAATACCCAAGTTGAGCACAACCAAGTATAAAACATTATCTAGCATATAGATTAAGGGTTTTATACCCTAAGATCATAACTTCTCATCATATAAAAAAATCAAATCAAACAAAAGAAATAGTTAGGGTTTAAAGGTTTATACCTTCTTCCTTCTTCCTTCTTGATTCTTTCTTCTTCTTTTTCTTCTTCCATGGCTTCCATGGCTTCCATGGCTACCCTTCTCTCTCTTCTCCTCTCTCAAGGGTCGGCAACCCTCTTCCTTTTTCTCTCTCTTTCTATTTCTTTCTTCTCCACCCGAAGCTCTCTCTCTCTATCTATTCATTTCTTTTCCCTTTTCTCTCTTACTTTCTCTTCCTTAATCATTGCATATCTCACCCATATCTTCTTTCTCTCTCTATCTTATCTCTTTGTACTTATAATCTTGGATAAAATATAGGGGTCCAAAAAAAGAGTGACACATGGCTTTGGGTGTAAATAACTCATAATTATAGCACATGTCAATTTCTCCCTCCTTTCTCCATTCGGTTACTACTTCCTTTAATGTCCAATTTTTGCTTTATTTTTAATGCCAAATTTGCTTAGTAAGATGACTAAAAAGCCCCTCCCAAGTTGGCTAAAGTTTGGGCTTCCATATTAAATTGTTTGGGCTTGCAATTTAATTAGTTTGACCTACTAATTAAAATAAACTTGGGCTCCCTTAATTTATTTATTTGGGATACTATCATACTTGATAATTTAATATTGGGCTAGCTAATAATTTAGTTACCCTTAATTAAATTATCTACAAGTCCAATGCTTAATTAAACTAATGTGCTTGTTTAAATTATTTATTCTCCTTAGTCCATTAAATAAATTATCATTTGAACTCCCATACATTATTATTAATATAAACACATTCTTCATATATCAATAATATCAATTAACTTACATAACCGAATTAGACTTGCTATAATTAGGTTTTAAGATAATTAATAACTTGATATTACAAAATAAATCCCTTACATTAGCATATATATTTCAATACTAGAATTTTATAACAATAGAACTCTTAGGTTAGTTAATTACCATACCTAATATATAATTAGGTTATGTAGTTTTCTTGCTAATTTTTCTTTGTACAATAAACAAATATATATACACATTTATAATATATCTATTTATTCACTACTACACATATTCCACATATGTCCTAACATATTTATCATCTTTGATAAATATCATTACATAATACAATCACATATATTCAGTCATATTTCCTTACAAATGGAAATTTATTCAATAAATAAGATATTACAAATAAAGTAATATCTCCTCTTTATTAAAATAATTCAATGATAGAATTTATTCTAATATCCTTTATTTAAAGTATACAATATTTATGCATACTTAAACTAACTATTTCTTTCTCCCTTCTATAAATTGTTCCCAACAATTTAATTGTAATAAATATAATAATATACTTACTACATTAAAAACGTACATACATTATATCCCATAATGAAATACATGATTTCTTTAATAAAATGGTGGTTATACCTTAAGTATATTTAATGCCACCAATTTAAAATAATTTATATATTATTTAACTTACACTGAGGGATTAATTTTACCCATCTCCTTTCCTTTAAATAAATTGTCCCTACAACTTATTTACATATAATATATAGTAATAATATATTTATTAAGCATAAGAGTCACATATTGTATAGTTCGTATTCACGTATGCAACACACCATCACATAACATATCATTTCATAAGAATTTTATTTATTTAAATTCTTAATTTAATATATTTCAAAAATTTAAAACGTCACATTCTTTCCAATATTAAACCATACAGGTTTTTCTCAAAAAATTTAATTATTCCTCTATTTCCAATCTAGGTTTTATTCTTTAACCTTTATTTAATCATTCAAGATTTTTTTAATAAACCTTATAAATTTTTTGGGTTGTCACATACCTTCTTATTGTTTCATTAGTTCTTTGAAATTGCCAAATAAAGAGATGATTAGGAGTCCTATTACTTCGTTCTAGTTTGATTAGCATCAAAAGGAGCAATCTCGTCACTATAGCGTTCAAAACAATGCGTACATCTCACACAAATCATAATTCAGGGAGACCTTCTTTTTGTTTCACTAGTTTTTCAAATTGTCAAAGAAAAAGAGGTGATTAGGAGTCCTATTACTTTGTTCTAGTTTGTTTAGCATCCAAAAGAGCAATCCTATCACAATCGTGTTCAAAACGATGCATACATCTCACACAAGTCTTGATTTAGGGAGACCTACTTATTGTTTCATTAGTCCTTCAATTTTTTTTTTTGATAATGTGGAGTATCCCGACCGCAGTCGGACTAATCTCCCAGTACGGACCGGTGCAGGTTTGCTTCCCAGCTTGCGCTGGGGTCTGTGGCCCTATGAGCATTTCTGCCTTGATAATTGTTACAAGTGGGATTAGATCCCAAGATGCCTGGGTCTACGACTCATCCCGGGGCGTCATTTGAACCAGTGCGCCAACTGCTGGGGTTAGTTCCTTCAAATTGTCAAAAAAAGAGGTGATTAGGAGTCCTATTACTTCGTTCTAGTTTGTTTAGCATCAAAAGTAGCAATCCCGTCACTATCGCGTTCAAAACGATGTGTACATCTCACACAAGTCTTGATTTAGGAAGAACTTCTTATTGTTTCTGTGACGCCCCCAAATCCGGGTCGCCTGAACCGCAGACCTGGTTCGTCACTGTCTAATACATGCATCATACTATCGATAATTTATAGTGGAAATAAAGGAATATTTACATGGATATAACATAAATAATCCTGTCCCAAGTCTCGAAACCAAGACTACTACAAAACATAACTTAATACATAAGGGTAATTAAGTCTTAATACATCACAAGAGTCAACGAGTCTTAATACATAATCAAAATGGTAATCTCAACGGTACAAAGCTAATTAATAGCTTTGCCTTTGCCTTTATCCTTCCCTGAGCTTTCACCACGAGCTCCATTAACTTAAATATTTTAAGGAAAGCAAGGGTGAGCAACAAATTTGCACCGCAAGTATAATAACAATAATCGTGAATCATCACATGAGTACTTTATAGCTTACAAGAATCAAGAGAATAAAAGATAGCTCAAGAACTTGAACAATTTCTATGAATGATCTCTTTAACACAATTGTAGGGCCTCTATGGACCGAATAATTTCAATGTTCCCAAATGGAGGAAATATTCTATACTGAGTAGTCATCATGATACTGAACTCTTACTAGAATCACCAGAAATTCATCTGATAACCCAACATACTAATACAATAGGTGATCAGCCTAATGTACCTGGTGTTATGCATAACCCCTTTTACATACTGTTCGTGCGCGTGTCGGTTCCCCGACATACATACTGTTTTCCCTGCTATGAGGGTTGTTCATCTCAGCTTTACATAAGAATCCAAACCAAACAATTTGATCAGATAGCTTTACTTAATAACAATGATGATTAAACATACGTCTAGCCGAAACAATTGGCTTTGACATCTATCTTATGTAGTTCATGGAATATAGAACTTGAAAGCTTTAATAACATGCGTTGAAGCATAGCTTGGTAACGTGAATGATTATCAGTTCATTCTAAGAGTACATGCAATACGACAATGATTGAAGTAAGGAACCTGTACAGAATATCTTGAATAAGATAAGAAACTCGCTTAATGGAGTAATATTTGCAACAATATACAACATTTGTATAAGATAGGTAACTTGCTCAAATAAAAAAATAGTTGAGTAAGGAACTTGCAATAATATAGAATGCTTGTCCAATTATAACTTGAGTAAGATAGAACTTTCTCAATAAATAGCTTGAATAAAGTTAAGAGAACTTGCATTCAATATATAGAAAGAATGAAGTTAGGGAAATTGCCCAACACAAGGGTTAGACAAGTGTTAGAAAACTTGCCTGGTGCGCCTGCTACAATATTACAACACACACTCCTTAATATCCTACACAATTAAGTACATATTCACATAACAATTAGTCACATACTGGATACTAAATAATGGTTTATACTACTCTATAATATTCCATTCATATAAGAAATAAAATATTAAACAAGGTTATGCCCACTAGTTACGGCGTTACGACGTTTGCACGTCTGCGCGCCAAACTCGCCTAATCGAATGCCCAGGCGACACGCAATTGCGTACGCCTAGCACGCCCCTTCGATTTATGTAATGCTCATTGGCTAATCCTAAGTATCATTATAATTCATAACATTCATGTTTTAGGACTTAGAACAATGTCTTTCATTGTCGGAAGCATTACACGTTGCACACGCGCATGATCGACGCCTTCTGTTTGCACAACGGCCCTAAAAACGGTCAATTTTAAAATTTCTCCAGGTAGTGAAATTCAATTCTAATTAATGGAAGTTATAGGTCTATCTTTAAACATTTCCGAATCATCTTGAATCATCAAATATGGAGTTTGTATGAGAAAGTTAGGTCCGTTTTACTAAAAGAGGTCAGAATCGCAAAAGTGGAGCACAACGAGCTCGCCTCGGCGAGCTCCCCTCTGACGAGCTCGCCCCTAGACCAAATGAGCTCGCCCCCGAAGGGCTAAGCTTGCCCCTAGGCCATATGGGCTCGCCCCCGAAGGGCTGAGCTCGCCCCAAGCCAAATGAGCTCGCCCCAAGCCAAATGAGCTCGCCCCTACGGCTCCTCTCTGTCGAGCTCGCCCCTAGACCAAATGAGCTCGCCCCCGAAGGGCTGAGCTCGCCCCTAGGCCAAATGAGCTCGCCCCCGAAGGGATGAGCTCGCCCCCGAAGGGCTCCTCTCTGCCGAGCTGGCTAATAAGCTCTGTTTTGGCACACACACTTCAAACCTTCATAACTTCTTCGTTACAACTCGGAATTAGGCCATCTTAGAGGCTATGGAAAGCTTACAACATGAACTATAAGACTCCTATAGATTTATACACTTATAGCATTAACCAAAATTATCAAACATGAAAAATATCTACAATGGTCCTCTAAATCCGTCCAAAATGGTCCATAGTCCAGTTTTTGTCTATTTTCTTCCTCCTTATGCATAGGTACGGATTCCTTGCGTTTTTGTTCCACTTTAATGATATTAATAGCTTATATAGTCTCTTAACAATATTTACAAACATCCAAAACAAACAATAACAACAAGAATCACAACAAAGCTAACCCATAAGCTTAAAAGCTCTACAACCATGAAACTTTGAAAACCTTAACCAAAATCAAATGGAAATGGGTTAAGTGAGATGATTACCTCTTGTAATCCCTCCAAGATGCTAGAGAGCTTGTAAGCTAGGCTTGAGACTCTTCTTCTACTTCTTTGGCTCCTTTCTTCTCCACTCGTGTCTCTCCTTTCTTATTCCTTCAAGTTTCTTCCTCTTCTTCTTCCTTTGTTCTTGTTCTTCCACACTCTCTCTCTATACCATTCCCTCCCTCTCTGCAGCTCTCTTCTTGCTGGCAAAAGGACTGAGCTTGGAAATAAGTTGAGTATAAGAGAATGGAAGGGAAGGAGTCGGATGAATAAGGCTTGGGAGAATGAAGGAGTTCAACACCCGAGCTCCTCCTCTTTCTTTCTTTTTTTGCACCTCTCTTCTCTCTACTATGCTCTCACTCTTTCTACAGCAACAAAGCTTGGTAGCTGAAAGTTTGAATGGGAGAGGTGAAAAATTTGCATCGGATGAAATGGAGCGGCATAGGAGAATGAAGAGGTTGTAAGCCCGAGCATTAAATTGCTTGGCTTAAGGCCATTGGCCGACACCCCCGTCCTATGCTAAATTCTAATTGGTTCAAAATGTTTTAGTTGGTTCTCTCTTGGTGTGACAAGCCAAAATAAATACACAAATACACAAAAATATATCCGAGTACTCCCACTTTTGCACCTAATTTGGTAAATAACTCTACCCAAAATTAAAGTGGATACTCCCATAAAATATTAGGACCCATAAAATAATTATTATGGGATTTGTCCATTTATTCGGAACAGCCATATAATACACTTCGGATATCGAATGAAACACGAATGGGCTCAAAATAAAAATCCGACACTTGAAAAAATTATCTCTTCGCACACGTGTGTTACTGAAATTTATTAAGGTCGAAAAGACGTAAAAATATTATGGCGTGAATAGTATCTCGATAAACGTGCCCCGTGAATAGTGATTTTGCGATTTTTCGCGAAGTCAATATATTCACTCCAACGACACAACAACACATAAAATTCAACACATACACATATTCTAGGTTGTAACACAACCTTTAAGCACATAACACATAATAATATAAATAAAAATAAAAATTCATTTTATTCACACATAACTCGGGTTACAAGGAAATTAAAATTCCCGATCGTTACATTCTCCCCTCCTTATAAGGATTCTGTCCCCAGAATCACAATATAAGGTTATGTAACGACCCCAAAATTCATACAATTCAACTCTCAACGTCGGTCGTTATCAATACATCCTCATTCTGACTTTACAACATTATTCAATGTTAAACTTAATAAAAATGTGGAATAATTCAAACTTTTCTATTACAAATCATTCTCGATCCCAAAATTTTCAATCTTTACATCTAAATATCTTAGAATCATGTTAATATCATGATTCACCTTGTCGAACTTATTATAAAAAATTTACACCTCAATACAAACTTTACAACTTAGCGTAATTACATTTATCAAAATATTAACATAATTCAGGTAATAAATTTCAACTCAAACATTTAATCTTCATGCATCACTTTGATCCACGTCAGTGGATAGCACATAACGTTACCTTGTATCTTTAACCTGCAAAAGTGGTTATTTACAAGAATGAGCTCGACAGCTCAGCAAAATCTAACAGATTTCATGCATCACGAAGCACACATAAACAACATGTACAGTTTATACAATCATGAACATTATAATTCTAGCATATCATACAGGGTGTTCATCAGTTACCAAGTAATAATTGAGTTCCAAAACTCAATCAACATTCTAACTCAAAGAACGTAGTCATAAATTGACTTTGTCGTTTCGTACATACAACATATAGAATTCATCAAGCTTTTACATCATATGTTTAGAACAGTAATTCAGTTAGTTCACATAACAAATAGGAACTGAAAGACTTGCCTGATTCGTAGATTACCAATTACCATAATCAGCTTATACTTATCTGCACTTCATGTGTCCTACACGATATATATATATATCATGTACATCATTTATTAGCCACGTAACCACACTTAGAAAACAATCTACACATTTTGTTTATAAGCAGTAACGATGATTAGTTACAATAGTGTTATCACTTCAGGATTCACTCTCGTCTAATTTTTATTTTAATAACTCGATTGTTTTCTGGTTATCAATCTCACTTGAGAAGTTGTAAGCTTAATATAACAATATCTTCCTTAAGAATTCCTAAAACCCAACATTAAGTTAAGGTTCATCAATCTCTATATTTATACTCAGTGATATATGTTTAGCATCCAATTCAATATCTTGGTAATCATTCAGTACATTAATATAAGTTTTAAACATGCATAGGGTAACATAGCATGACTACAAAGAAAAATAAAATAAAATAAAATAAAATAACATTTCCTGCATTGAGCTCGCCGGGCCGAGAATTCCTTCACAAAACTCTCGCCGGGGCGAGAATTTCCTGAACAAAAAGCTCACCGGGGCGAGAAAACTCAGTACAAAACTCTCGCCGGGGCGAGAAATTTAGCTTAATGAGCTCGCCGGGGCGAGCTTCATGAATTCCAGATTCTGCAGTTCGCGAACTGCAGAATTTTCAACCCAAAAACACGAAATTTCTTCATTTTATAAGCAAATTAAAATTACCCAATCACTATAACTTATATATGATCATTACCCAAACCCTCTAGCATGATTCTAACATCTTAAACAACTTAAACAACCAATTTCAAGCCTCAAATATCAATATTCATGCTAGTTTTATAAATTTTTACAAATTTAGCGCAATCGATCACTACAGATTCGTTATTCAACCAAATTGGTCCGTTCAACTTCCGTTGTTTTCATTTTTTAACGCATAACAACAATCCACCATCAATTTACATATTATTACTCAAATTAAACATCAATTTTGACTGCAAAGTAAGCCATATCATACATATAGCAACCAAAACTCAATTTCTTCTTGTTTAGCATGTTCACAGGGATTTGATTACTCAAAATCGCTCATGTATAACATATAATCAGATTATTACAACCTAACAACATATTTAACAAATTCCTCCACTAATTTATCATCAAAACTAATTATAGAGGACTAGTTTAAAAAAAATAAGAACTAGAAATTTTAAAATTTACCTTTAATTCTTCTAAGCTTAAATACACAATTAGGAGGGCTTGATTATCCTTCTTCTTCCTTCTTTGATTTCCAAACCTTTACTCTCAATTCACAGAGAATTTATTCTCTCTTTTCTCAGCCATATCAAAAATAAACTGACAAATACACTTTACGTGTATATCAGTTTCTCAGCAGTTAGGAAAATCAAAGGTTTAGGCCATGTTTGGCCAAACCCAATTAATCTCCATTTTAATTTATTTTAATCATTCACTTATTATATAGTTCACAATTGTCACATCTAATTTAATTAAATCATATTTAATTAAATTATATAACAAATATAACTTCAATTTTATTTAACAAATCATTATATTTCTAATTTAATTATTTAATTAAATTAGTATCTTATCATCACTTTGGCGTACTAAAATACGCATAAATTATAAATTTATTTATCATCAATTTATTTAATATCATCATACTTAAACAAATTATTCTATAATAATTTCCATCGAATATTTATTCCATAAATATTCCAAATAAAATATTTATTCAAATCCATAAATATTTTTAACTATACACAAAACTCACAATCTTATTACATTTACACATATATATATTAAACTCCAATTTTAATAAAACAAATATATTCACATTGATTCACTATTTTAATTAAGTGAATCGCTCACATTATTTATGAAACTTAATTCACAATAACTTCCATTGTCCACAAGACATAACAACCAAATTATATTATTTCTCAATATAATTCTAACTTAATTAAATTAACTAATACTATTCAACTAATTTCTTTTTCATGACAATTTCATTTAATCTTTTCAATGGTTTAATTAACTATTAAACCTCTTTTCCCAAATACACGAATATATAATTCTCTACACATCAAATCACATATTTCACAATATGAAACATATATACACATACTCAAAACTCAAAACGTCTCGTAATAAGAATTTTATTTATTAAATTCTTATTTAATAATTTTTAAAAATATGGGTTGTCACATCCTTCCCTCCTTATAAGGATTCCGTCCTCGGAATCAACGAAACCCTTCTTACTCGATTTTCGTTAAATCTCTTCAAAATTTTATTGTTGAATAACTTCAACGCATTACCTTAGCGTAGGTTTTATTTCATCACCTTCACTGAAACTTGGAACACTTCGAGTATTATATTTTCTTTAACCCTTTAACGCATTCATTTCCTTTCTCTAAGGATCATTGCATACCATACTCGTTGTAATCATAGAACATCCTGATTTAGCATCGTACAAATACTCGGGATATCACATTCACCCCTTCTTCTAAGAATTTCGTCCTCGAAATTTGATTTACTAATATTCAATCCTTCCAGCTACCAAAATGGACTTTACGTTAATCTCTACTTATTCATTGGGTTCTACACCAACTTCTTTCTCTAGGGATCTTTTTAAGATCATTGTATTCTTCTCATCTTCCTCTTCTAAAAATTTCTCATAATTAATCATCATCAACTAAATTTATCTCTTCCCTTTCTAGAATTTCATTTCTTTCTTAGATTTATTATAGCTTGTTTAACTTACTCATCGCCACATGTTGCATTCTACGACTTACCCCTTCTGAAGGAATATTTTCTTTCCACTTCCACCTTTCAAGAGAATAAGAATCTTCCACAATTGTTTAATAATTGGGAAGCAGTATGAATAATTCAAGAATTTAAAGATACATTCAAAAACTTTCAATATTATGCTGAGGAGTCGTAAAGACTTGAATCTTGTCCTAGGTTAACAGATATTTCTACTGTAACCTTTAACAGTCAAAAGACTATGGACCATCTCTTCTTGTACTCCAGGTGATCAGCCCTTCGTACTATGTATTATGCACATACATATTAACACTATTGCGTATTCCCCCATTATAGGGTTGGTTCACCTCAGACTTAATACAAATTCCGCTCCAGAATAAACTGGTTTGGCATAAAATCTCAAAGAATTCTTGAACTTCATAAATATCTTTCAACAGTCGTCTAGCCGAATCGATTAGCATAGACCTTGAATAACAATTCGGATATTAGTCAAAACAGTTTTAGCCAACTCAATTGGCATATCTTTTCATAACTTAACCAAAAAAAAAACTCTTTTATGACGTTATGATACCATACCGTCTTAATAGTATGTTAAGGATGCCGTCATATTAGGACTTTGTCATACTACATCATACCATAGTGGGCTGACCATCTTTCGATCACATCCAACACTAGGTTCAATTGCATTGATGACTCCATCGTTCAAAATACATTTTGATAATTTCAAATCATTTTTGTTTAGCTGAAATAATTAACATAGACGTATGAATAATAGCACAATTTAAAACTTATTGGTTCAAACATTGACCCAATATTTTATTTTATTTTTTTTATTTTTTTTTCGAGAATTCAAAATTGCGAATATCAGCACGATGTCAATAAATTTCGAAAATCTAGCATAGCTAGAAGATTTGGAATATCCATTTCATCTCCATCAACTTCAATCTTTACTCTATTGCTTCATTACTCAATCATTCTATCATTCTTCAATATCATCAATGCTCTCTATAGCATAACTTTTCTATACCCAATATAGTTCATCAAACTTACCACACTTTGGAAGTTCAGGAACTTACCACACTTTGGAAGTTCAGGAACTTACCACAATCATATGGGTTAAGGAACTTATCCTAGTCAGACCAAAATCGTCCATTCGCTGAGGGGTTCCACCATACGATTATGAGTCACGATCCTACCATAAGTATGAGGTTTAAGAACCGTACCTAATTTAATATTCTCTAACTATCAAATATAAATATGAGAAAAGAATCACCTTCTCGTCATACGCATATCGATAGTGCGACACCAATATTTCAATGATTATCAATATAGGAAGCTAAGTGGTTGTCGAACCAACTCGACCACTAATCAATATAGGAAGCTGAGCGGTTGTTAAACCATGGACAAATCCCGTCTCATACCAGGATTTGTTCAACTCAGCCACTATATTAATATATGAAGCTAAGTAGTTTTCAAACCAAGCACAAATTCCCGTCCCATACCAGGAATCGTACAACTCAGCCACTAACATGAGTCTTCAATTGAAATCCCACCTAATTTTATCTTGCTCTTAACTTAACTCTTTGCTTGATACGAATTTCTCGTATTTCATCATCCATAACTCCTCGTGAGTTTATCTCGTACTATTTCATAGTACCATCTCTTTATAGCGTCATGCTACAATTACTCAATCATTTAAGATCTTCTGGCATTTTACAACTTTAATAGATCATGTCGTGATCTCATTCTATCATCAACTCTTCTTACGATTCTTTCTTATCTTATGATCGTCTCATCTTACGATCTTTTTTTTTATTCTTCTCTTTAATCACGTTATCTTATGATTAATCAACCCAGGTGTTCCCTGTTCTTTTAGCTCTTCAGGTTCTTCTTTGAACCTAATCATTTTATCGTAATCTTGTCTCACATGAATTCTCTAAACTCTATTTGAGTTCATCCTTATCATTATACCATTCTCATCTTATAGATATCGTCTATTTATTAACATCATCTTTATTACTGGAGTCAGGTAACTCCTGGTTCTCATCTTTCATAACTCTTCAAGATTCTTCTTTGAATCTTCTTGTTTATATATTAATTCTTCCTTTAAGAATCTCTAACTTCATTCATATTATTCAATATTTTATTCGAGTTGACTTCGCGTCATTCACATCTTCTTCTTGTAACGTTTCTAGGTCTTAACTCATCTTATGTATCCACCTATATGAAAAGAATCACTTCTTAATCATACGCATCCATAATTCTATACTCGGTACACCTCGAGTCTCTAACAGTGTTCAGTATAGCACCTGAGTGGTTTCCCACAAACAACCAACAAACTAGTCCCCGTCTCGTCTACACTGTCTCTCACAACGAGTTAGATCGGTCGCTAGTTCGTATCAACCTCCGCTCTCTGAAGGAATTGTTTAGCTCAGATACCATACATCAACCATTAAAGAATACGATTGCACCATAATTATATTTAACTTACTACTCTTTAAACTCTATCATCTTCACCTCTCTTCTCTAAGGTTATAGCCTAAGGTACTCGTACCTAAGGTTTCTAACCTATCAGCTCTGATACCAACTGTAACGACCCCAAAATTCATACAATTCAACTCTCAACGTCGGTCGTTATCAATACATCCTCATTCTGACTTTACAAAATTATTCAATGTTAAACTTAATAAAAATGCGGAATAATTCAAACTTTTCTATTACAAATCATTCTCGATCCCAAAATTTTCAACCTTTACATCTAAATATCTTAGAATCATGTTAATATCATGATTCACCTTGTCGAACTTAATATAAAAAATTTACACCTCAATACAAAATTTACAACTTAACGTAATTACATTTATCAAAATATTAACATAATTCAGGTAATAAATTTCAACTAAAACATTTAATCTTCATGCATCACTTTGATCCACGTCATTGGATAGCACATAACGTTACCTTGTATCTTTAACTTGCAAAAGTGGTTATTTACAAGAATGAGCTCGACAGCTCAGCAAAATCTAACAGATTTCATGCATCACGAAGCACATAAACAACATGTTCAGTTTATACAATCATGAACATTATAATTCTAGCATATCATACATGGTGTTCATCAGTTACCAAGTAATAATTGAGTTCCATAACTTAATCAACATTGTAACTCAACGAACGTAGTCATAAATTGACTTTGTCGTTTTGTACATACAACATATAGAATTCATCATGCTTTTACATTATATGTTTAGAACAGTAATTCAGTTAGTTCACATAACAAATAGGAATTGAAAGACTTGCCTGGTTCGTAGATTACCAATTACCATAATCAGCTTATACTTATCTGCACTTCATGTGTCCTACACGATATATATAATCATGTACATCATTTATTAGCCACGTAACCACACTTAGAAAACAATCTACACATTTTGTTTATGAGCAGTAACGATGATTAGTTACAATAGTGTTATCACTTCAGGATTCACTCTCGTCTAATTTTTATTTTAATAACTCGATTGTTTTTTGGTTATCAATCTCACTTCAGAAGTTGTAAGCTTAATATAACAATATCATCCTTAAGAATTCCAAAAACCCAACGTTAAGTTAAGGTTCATCAATCTCTATATTTATACTCAGTGATATATGCTTAGCATCCAATTCAATATCTTGGTAATCATTCAGTACATTAATATAAGTTTTAAACATGCATAGGGTAATATAGCATGACTACAAAGAAAAATAAAATAAAATAAAATAACATTTCCTGCATTGAGCTCGCCGGGGCGAGAATTCCTTCACAAAACTCTCGCCGGGGCGAGCCTTCGCCGGGGCGAGAATTTCCTTAACAAAAAGCTCGTCGGGGCGAGACGTCGCCGGGGCGAGAAAACTCAGTACAAAACTCTCGCCGGGGCGAGACACCGCCGGGGCGAGAAATTTAACTTAATGAGCTCGCCGGGGCGAGCTTCATGAATTCCAGATTCTGCAGTTCGCGAACTGCAGAATTTCCAACCCAAAAACACGAAATTTCTTCATTTTATCAGCAAATTAAAATTAACCAATAACTATAACTTATATATGATCATTACCCAAACCCTCTAGCACGATTCTAACATCCTAAACAACTTAAACAACCAATTTCAAGCCTCAAATATCAATATTCATTCTAGTTTTATAAATTTTTACAAATTTAGCGCAATCGATTACTACGGATTCGTTATTCAACCAAATTGGTCCGTTCAACTTCCGTTGTTTTCATTTTTTAACGCATAACAACAATCCACCATCAATTTACATATTATTACTCAAACTAAACATCAATTTTGACTCCAAAGTAAGCCATATCATACATATAGCAACCAAAACTCAATTTCTTCTTGTTTAGCATGTTCACAGGGATTTGATTACTCAAAATCGCTCATGTATAACATATAATCAGATTATTACAACCCAACAACATATTTAACAAATTCCTCCACTAATTTATCATCAAAACCAATTACAGAGGACTAATTTAAAAAAAATAAGAACTAGAAATTTTAAAATTTACCTTTGATTCTTCTAAGCTTAGATACACAATTAGGAGGGCTTGATTATCCTTCTTCTTCCTTCTTTGATTTCCAAACCTTTACTCTCAATTCACAGAGAATTTCTTCTCTCTTTTCTCAGCCATATCAAAAATAAACTGACAAATACACTTTACGTGTATATCAGTTTCTCAGCAGTTAGGAAAATCAAAGGTTTAGGCCATGTTTGGCCAAACCCAATTAATCTCCATTTTAATTTATTTTAATCATTCACTTATTATATAGTTCACAATTGTCACATCTAATTTAATTAAATCATATTTAATTAAATTATATAACAAATATAACTTCAATTTTATTTAACAAATCATTATATTTCTAATTTAATTATTTAATTAAATTAGTATCTTATCATCACTTTAGCGTACTAAAATACGCACAAATTATAAATTTATTTATCATCAATTTATTTAATATCATCATACTTAAATAAATTATTCTATAATAATTTCCATCGAATATTTATTCTATAAATATTCCAAATAAAATATTTATTCAAATCCATAAATATTTTTAACTATACACAAAACTCACAATCTTATTACATTTACACATATATATATTAAACTCCAATTTTAATAAAACAAATATATTCACATTGATTCACTATTTTAATTAAGTGAATCGCTCACATTATTTATGAAACTTAATTCACAATAACTTCCATTGTCCACAAGACATAACAACCAAATTATATTATTTCTCAATATAATTCTAACTTAATTAAATTAACTAATACTATTCAACTAATTTCTTTTTCATGACAATTTCATTTAATTTTTTCAATGGTTTAATTAACTATTAAACCTCTTTTCCCAAATACACGAATATATAATTCTCTACACATCAAATCACATATTTCACAATATGAAACATATATACACATACTCAAAACTCAAAACGTCTCGTAATAAGAATTTTATTTATTAAATTCTTATTTAATAATTTCTAAAAATCTGGGTTGTCACAGGTTAAGCAAAAGGTTGAGGGTAATTCTCCTTCATCTTATCTTCCAATTCCCTCGTAGCCTCCTCGGCATTGTGGTTTCGCCAAACTACTTTCACAGAAGGTATAACCTTATTTCTTAATACTTGCTCTTTCCTATCGATTATCTAAATAGGAATTTCTTCATACGTTAATTCTTTCTCTATTTGGATGGGCTCATAGGATATCACGTGCTTATAATCGGGCTTGTATGGTCGCAACACTGAGACGTGGAACACATTGTGGATATGCTCCAGTTCAGGAGGCAAGGCTACCTCGTACGCCACTTCACCCACTCTTCTTAATACTTCGAACGGTCCTACGAACCTCAGGCTTAACTTTCCCTTCTTTCCAAAACGTATCTTCCCTTTCTAGGGAGACACCTTCAGAAACACGTAGCTACCGACGTCGAAGTCTCTTGTCTGGCGTTGTTGATCTGCATACTTCTTTTGTCGATCTTGGGCTGCAACTAATCTTGCCCTGATCACTGTGACCACTTCTGCTATCTGCTGCACCAATTCTGGTCCTAACAGTCATCGTTCGCCAACCTCATCCCAGCTTAATGGTGTCCTGCACTTCCTTCCGTAGAGGGCTTCATATGGCGGCATACCGATATTTGCATGATAGCTGTTATTGTAAGTGAATTCCACAAGTGGTAAGTGGTCATCCCAATTTCCCTTGAAATCCATCACACAAGCTCTCAACATGTCTTCTAGTGTCTGAATTGTTCATTCACTTTGTCCGTCAGTTTGAGGATGGTAAGCAGTACTTAGTTGCAACTGTGTTCCTATCCTTTCTTGCAAGCTCTTCCAAAAATTTGACGTGAAGCGCGGATCTCGATCTGAGACAATTGACACAGGCACTCCATGTCGTGAAACAATTTCCTTTATATACAACTTGGCTAATTGGTTCAAATGAAATCGGATCTTTATCGGTAGAAAGTGTGTTGATTTCGTCAATCGATCTACGATAACCCAAATGACATCATAACCCTTCTGTGTAACTGGAAGTCCTACCACGAAGTCCATAGTGATGTGCTCCCATTTCCATTCCGGTATATTCAGTGGTTGAAGTAACCCACTCGGTCTTTGATGTTCCGCTTTGACTTGTTGACAGGTGAGACACTTATTGACGTACTCTGCTACGTCCCGCTTCATGTTGGGCCACCAAAAATATTGACGAAGATCCCGGTACATTTTCATGCTTCCTAGGTGAACAGAATATGCTAAATCATGTGCTTCATGTAAAATCTCGTCTCTTAATTCAGTCATGGTTGGCACCCACACTCGCTCCTCGTATCTCAAGATACCATCCTTATCCATTCGGAATTTCTCTTCCTCATTTTCTGCTATCCTTTTATGTATTCTTTCACACTCTTCATCCTTTTCCTGTGCTTCTTTCACTTTGTCGAGTAATGTCGGACGAGCTTCAATTACGAATAACTTCTCTGCTGCCTCTACCGGACTTTTCACTTCAATTTCTGGCCTCGCCATTTCCAGTATTAATTCCTCGTGAGTTGTCAACATAAATAATTTATCGTTCCCTTTCTACTCAATGCATCTGCTACTACGTACGTTTGCTTTTCCCGGGTGATAAAGAATTTCGCAGTCGTAATCTTTGATTAATTCCAACCACCTCCTATATCGCATGTTCAACTCCTTCTGTGTGAAGATATATTTTAGACTTTTATGATCCGTGTATATCTCACATTTCTCCCCATAAAGGTAATGTCTCTAGATCTTCAATGCAAAGACGACAGCTGCTAATTCTAGGTCATGGGTAGGGTATCGCTTCTCGTAATCCTTCAACTGTCGTGACGCATACGCTATGACCTTGTCGTGTTGCATTAACACACAACCAAGACCTTTGTGTTATGCATCACTATACACTACAAAACCTCCTGTATTATCTGGTAAGGACAATACATGCGCCTCGCTTAATCTCTTCTTCAACTCCCGAAAACTGTCTTCGCACTTTTCAGACCATACAAACTTCACTGTCTTTCTCGTCAGATTGGTCAACGGGGTTGCTATCTTCGAAAAATCCTGGATAAATCTTTTATAGTACCCTGCTAACCCTAAGAAACTTCGCACTTCTGTCGGCATCTTCGGTTGCTCCCAGTTACTAACTGCCTCCACCTTTGCAGGGTCCATTGACATACCGTCTTTGTCGATCATATGCCCTAAGAATTGTACCTTTTCCATCTAGAATTCACACTTGGATAATTTCGCGTATAACTTTTCCCTTCTCAGTGTCTCCAGTACTTTGTTCAGATGATCGGCATGCTCTTCTTCGGTCTTTGAATAAATCAAAATGTCATCAATGAAAACTACTACGAACTTATCTAAGTACGGCTTCAAAATTCGGTTCATCAAGTCCATGAATGCTGCCGGCGCGTTAGTTAAACCGAAAGACATCAACAAAAACTCGTAGTGACCATATCTCATCCGAAATGCAGTTTTGGGCACATCTTCCTTTCTTACTTTTAGTTGATGATATCCAGTCCTCAAATCTATCTTCGAGAAGTGTCTGGCTCCTTTTAGTTGATCGAACAAGTAGTCGATCCTTGGCAATGGATACTTATTCTTGATCGTTGATTTGTTCAACTCCTGGTAGTCGATGCAGAGCCTCATCGATCCGTCCTTCTTCTTGACAAACAAAACTGGGGCTCCCCATGGGGACACACTTGGCTGAATATACCCATTGTCCAGCAATTCCTGAAGTTGTATCAACAATTCCTTCATTTCCACTGGCGCCATACGATACGGAGCTTTCGAAATTGGTGCAGTCCTTGGCACTAAGTCTATTGCAAATTCAATTTCCCTGTCTAGCGGAAGACTAGGTAATTCGCTTGGAAATATATCTGGGAACTCTCTCACTATTGGTATATCTGTAATTTCTACCCCTCCTTTCTTTGTGTCTACAATATAGGCTAAGTAGCCTTTACATCCTTTCTTCAACAACTTCCTGGCCTGCATCATCGTAAGACAACACGAACGTCTCAGCGATGTGTGATGAGTGTGTTTATATACACAAATTGGGTACTTTTAGCCTTGATAATTTGTAAATCCTAAGCCATTTCGTTTGGTTTTATGTGTTTTCATCTTTTTGTTGTATAATATCGTTTTGTATTACTTTTATATGTTTTTGTATGCTTTTATGTGTTTTTACTTTGTTTTGTAGGAATTGAAATAAAGGCCCCTTGGATCAATGCGTTTTTGGCTTGAATTTGGCATTCCAGCTGCTTGTTTCTCAATTTGACCCATGATCCAATCCGAATCTCTCAAAACTCAAAGAACGAAAGTTGTAGATCTTCATCTTAGCTTTCTATAACATCTTCAATCATCAAATTTGAAGTTCGTATGAGAGAGTTATGGTCATTTTACCATCGGATTTTGCATGACTTTTACACAGCAGTTGCTTCGGGCTCAATTTGAACCTTGCTCCGGCCATTATCTCGACGAGCTCCAGTTATGAAAGTTGTAGAGTTACTTCTTAGCTTTCCATAGCCTCCTGAATCGCCTTAATCCGAGTTCGGACGAATACGTTATGACCATTTTACCAACAGACATCGAAACTGATTCGGGGTACACTATTCCACCACCGGGGCGGTAGTTTCCAGCACTATTCCATCGCCGGGGCGGTAACCCCCTGGATGCAGTTCGGAAATTCGCGATTTTTGGCCAAAATTTGATGTCTTGGCTAGGGTTTCATATACTCAACTCTTATAACATCTAGGGGGCGGCTCATATAGGTATTCTAACACATTCTAACAATTCTAACATCAATTCTAGAGAGAGGGAGGCTTCCATAAACATCAAATTAAGAGCAAAAGTGCTACAATTCAAGGGAAAATCAGCAAAGTTCAAGGAGCAAGAAGAGCAAGGAGTATCATTCTATCTCTAGTATTCTTTTCTTAATTTGTAATTCCATCATGATGTATAGATCAAATTTGATGTTTATTGTAATTCCCATGAACTAGAACTAATTTTTTAAGATTTTAATGGAACCCAATACATAGTTTGAATTGAATGCTCTCTCTTTGATGTTGGTTAATTGTTTGTGAATTGAATATCATAATTTGTGCTTTATATATTAATTACCTAGCTAGTAATTACCTTGGGAACCTATATGAAATTGAGAAATGGGTTATAGTGTTAAGACCTTGTTATGATATCATGCGAAAATTAGAGATTCTTGGGGGTGGATAATAAGATTATTGTGACGTGTGTCTTATTAATTATCTTTGAGAATAAATGATTTGCTATTATTTAGGATAGAGATATATCTAAATGCCGCGTGTAACCATTGTGAGATTACAAACTTAATGACTCCATATGCGAAAGTTCATTTGTTTGATGGGTGATTGACTAAGATTTAGTGACGTGTGTCTTGTTGATTATTCATAGAATTAAATGGCTTGCTTGCATATAGGATAGAGATATACCTATATGCCGTATTTGGGTGATTTTTATATGACCATCGAGAGAGGCTTATGAATATGGTGAATTTCTCGGTTGACAATTCTATGTTGTTAATTAATTCAAATGACAGAGTTAGGATATTCAAATGAAGTGTTGGGGGAAATTGTGATCTTAGACTTGTTAATATTTGATTTCATTACCTTAATGCTTTTCATAGTTCTTTGATTATTTGTTATCTTCGTTATTGCAAAACAACAAAAAACAATTATCATTTGTTTAAATAAGATTGAGATGATAAAAGGTTAGTACTTGGAAAAGACTAGTAATAATTCCTCGTGGGATCGATACTTTACTTACTCTTTATTACTTGTTGATCGCATATACTTGCATGTAAATTGTTGTTATATAAGTCGGACAACAATGTGCTACCATAAAATACTACCCTCGACCGGTTCAGAGTCCGAAGGTTCACACTTTTCTTCTAACAGTCGATCACTGCCGCATGGTCACACAACCAATCCATTCCCAAGATTACATCAAACTCTCCCAACCTTATTGGGATCAAATCCACGCGAAAATTATATCCCCTAATCTCAACGCAACAATTACGAAGAATAAACTCTACAGGAATTACCTCGTTATTCGCAATTTCTATACCCAAAGGATTTTCTAACCGTTCTTGGGGTAAATTTAACCGTTTAGCAAAATCTTCAGACACAAAAGAACGGGTAGCACCCAAATTAAATAATGTGCAGGCATTTATATTATTGATTGGGATAATACCTGACACCACGTCCTTAGCAATCATTGCATCTTGGACAGTCATGTTAAAGGTTCTGGCAGGGGTTCGGTTCGGCGGAGTCGGTCCTCCAATCATCAGTTAGTAGCCTCCTCCTCGGTTGTCGTTTCCACCACTGCTTCCTTTCTTCGGGCAGTCTTTGATCTGATGCTCCGTTGATCCACAAGAATAACATCCACGGTTCTTATTTGGGTTTGTGCAGTTTGGTGCCATGTGCCCCTCCTGGCCGCAATTGTAGCAGATATTGCGTCCCTTCCAGCACTCTCCCTTGTGATTTTCCCCACATTTGGAACACGCTTCAATCCTCTTCTTAAATCCTCCCCGATTGTTCCCCGTCTGATCAGTGTTGGTGTTGTTGCTGTTGCCACCGTCCCATTTCCTCTTTCCCGAATTGTTTCCATTGCTACTGCCACCTCCGTGGTAGTCTCCTCCACTCTTCTTATTCTTCTTGTGTTGAATCAGGGCCTCAAACCCTCCTTTGGTGATGATGGCTTTTTCCAGCAGTGCACTAAAGGTTCAATCTAAAGAACGGCTACCTTATTATACAACCACGGTTTCAGCCCTTGTTCAAACCTTTGCGCCTTCAGCTCTTCAGTACTTCCTTGAAGCGGTGCAAAACGTGCAAGTTCATTGAATTTGGTGGCGTACTGAGCCACTGTCACGTCTCCCTACTTTAGTTCTAAGAATTTTACTACCATTTGTCTTTCCATGCTCTTTGGGAAATAATTCTCGAAAAACAATTCCTTGAACTTGTCCCACGGTATCACTCCTTCGCCTGCTCGTTGTTGGTTAGCCTCCCACCAATAATTTGCTTCTCCTTTCATCATATAGGTGGCAAATACTATTTTTTGGTCATCCCCCATGCATGCGATAATGAAATCCTTCTCCATTTCCTTCACCCAGGACTGGGCTTCGATCGGATCAGTTGTTCCCCTGAACTCTGGGGGTCCTACGCTCTTAAAGTCTTTAAAACTTGTTATAGGTATTGCCGGTGGGTTGGGATTCACGGGTCCCGCATTTCTCCTTTCCATTCTCTCCAGTATATCTGCTAACCGCTGCATGGGGTCCGTCGGACCTCCTTCATTGTTAACCGATCCCTCAGGTGTTGCTGGGGGTGGTATGTTACGTCTAGGCGACATTCTCTACTAAACGTAAGAAAGCTTAATGTCATCATCTCATATACTACGAGAATATCTATCATGAGTACTACAAGTAGATCACAGAGCGACACACTCTATTAGCAACTCGTAAAGAAATATAGCTTCATTGTAAGGAATGTAAATACCTTTCACAACCCTCTAGGACGCGTCTATCTAAGATCGCCCCAAAACTCTACATGAGTTTTATCTACTCTTATGCTCTATACACTTCCTAAGGTTATAGCCTAAAGACCTCTCTCTAAAGGTTTATAACCTAAGGCTCTGATACCAACCTGTGACACCCCCAAATCCGGGTCACCTGAACCGCAGACCTGGTTCGTCACTGTCTAATACATGCATCATACTATCGATAATTTATAGCGGAAATAAAGGAATATTTACATTGATATAACATAAATAATCTTGTCCCAAGTCTCGAAACCAAGACTATTACAAAACATAACTTAATACATAAGGGTAATTAAGTCTTAGTACATCACAAGAGTCAACGAGTCTTAATACATAATCAAAATGGTAATATCAACGGTACAAAGCTAATCAGTAGCTTTGCCTTTGCCTTTATCCTTCCCTGAGCTTTCACCACGAGCTCTGTTGTCCGATTTATATAAGGACAAATATGCACAAGTATACGCGGTCAACAAGTAATAAAGAGTAAGTAGAGTATCGATCCCATGAGGAATTATTACTAATCTTTTCCAAGTACTAACCTTTTATCATTTCAATCTTATTTAAACAAATGACAATTATTTTTGTTATTTTGCATTAATAACGATAACAAATAATCCAAGAACTATAGAAAGCTTTAAGATAATGAAATCAAATATTAACAAGTTTAAGATCACAATTTCCCCCAACACTTCATTTGAATATCCTAACTCTCTCATTTGAACTAATTAACAACATAGAATTGTCAACCGAGAAATTCACCATATTTATAAGCCTCTCTCGATGGTCATATAAAAATCACCCAAATACAACATATAGGTATATCTCTATCCTATATGCAAGCAAGCCATTCAATTCTATGAATAATCAACAAGACACACGTCACTAAATCTTAGTCAATCACCCATCAAACAAATGAACTTTCGCATAGGGAGTCATTAAGTTTGTAATCTCACAATGGTTACACGCGACATTTAGGTATATCTCTATCCTAAATAATAGCAAATCATTAATTCTCAAAGATAATTAATAAGACACACGTCACAATAATCTTATTATCCACCCCAAGAATCTCTAATTTTCGCATGATATCATAACAAGGTCTTAACACTATAATCCATTTCTAAATTTCATATAGGTTCCCAAGGTAATTACTAGCTAGGTAATTAATATATAAAGCACAAACTATGATATTCAATCACAAATAATTAACCAACATCAAAGAGAGAGCATTTAATTCAAACTATATATTGGGTTCCATTGAAATCTTAGAAAATTAGTTCTAGTTCATGATAACTACAAATAACATCATATTCAAATTATACATCATGTTGGATTACAAAATATAAGGGAAACTAGAGATAAAACTACTTTTATAGATTTTCATATGATGTTTGATGGGTTGATGATGAACACTAGCTTCTCCTCCTTGATTTTGCAATCCTTGATGTTTTTGCCCTTTGGTCTTGCTTGATGTAGCTTGATTTTAGCACTTTGGCCCTCTAATTGGATGTATTTGGTAGCTTCCTCTCTCTAGATTTTGTGTTAGAAGGTGTCAGATTGAGTTAGTATGTGTTAGGATGGTTGTTCCAACCGTTCCCTGGATGTTATAAGAGATGGGTGTATCAAACCCTAGCTTAGACTCGAGTTTTTGGTCCAAAAATCGCAAAATCTGCTGCATCCCGCGACGAGCTCGCCCCGGCGCCAAAAATGGCCCGGGGAACTCGCCCCGGCGAGATCGCTTCTGTAGCCAAAATCAGTTTTGATGTCTGTTGGTAAAATGACTATAACTTCTTCGTCCGAACTCGGATTAAGGCGATTAAGGAGGCTATGGAAAGCTAAGAAGTTTCTCTACAACTTCCATAACTGGAGATCGACGAGATAATGGCCGGAGCAAGACTCAAAGTGGCCTGGAAGCAGCTGTTGTGCAAAATGCATGCAAAAGCCGATGGTAAAATAACCATAACTCTCTCATACGAATTTCAAATGGGATGATTCCAAATGTTCGGGAAAGCGGAGATGAAGATCTACAACTTTCGTTCTTTGAGGTTTGAGAGATTCGGATTGCATCATGGGTCAAATTGAGAAACAAGCAGCTGAATTGCCAAATTCGAGCCAAAAACGCAACGATCCAATGGGCCTTTATTTCAATTCCTACAAAACAAAGTAAAAACACATAAAAGCACACAAAAATATATAAAAGTAATACAAAACTACATTACATAACAATAAGATGAAAACACATAAAACCAAACGAAATGACTTAGGATTTACAAATTAACAATCTCAAAAGCACTTAATTTGTGTATAAAACACACTCATCAAATACTCTCAAACTTAAACCTTTGCTTGTCCTCAAGCAAAACACACAAACTATAAAAATTAAACATTTCTAAATAAACTAACTTGAGCAATGAATTAAAAAGCTAACCAATGGTCTCAAAGCATAAACACATGAAAACTCAAGGAAACTTTCAAAACGTTGCAACTTTAGATTTACAATTAGCTAGTCATAGCTTGCTCTAGGTCCCTTCCGTGTGTGTATGTGAGTACCCAATAGCACTAAACTAATCAAGCTCAGATGAAGCTATGCAACCACATTACCTTATGAAATAATCAAAATAAACTCCAAAACAACATGCTTAACACACCACTCAATACAAAGGTATACAAATCATAATTCCAAAATTTTAAAATCAAAAGACTCTAGGTAAGTGCATTTTATGCTCCATCTTATCCTAAGTCCACTCTTGTGGGTGAGTGCATTTTATGCTCCATCTCAACTCAACACAAGATTTGATATAAAAAAAAAACTTTCTTTCTTTTGTCATTAAATTATAGGAGAATGCGTCTTACGCTCTATCTCCCCTAAGCATGTGTCCATGAGTGAGTGCATTTTACGCTCCATCTCAACTCACCACATGACCATCAATTGAAACACAACAAATTTGGACACCTTGCTTCAAGTGATGTTTAAACGAGTTCTAGAGTTTATAGATATTTCCCACAAGCATTCGGTTATAAAAGCCTTCACTAAGCATACAACTAGCTCAATACTCATGGGTAAGTGCAAAAGAGTGAAAGGACGCATAAGCAAAACAATAACCACAATAACGATTAAGGACAAATACTAAGCAACATTTATCCATTTTCCATGAGTTAGAAACTATTCAATCAAGTTCTTATCATAGACCATGAATTGTAGTTCAAATCAAATTAAAACAATGCTCAAGAGACACGTCTTAAAAATAATTTGTTTTTTTCAAAATAGTAAACAAACATTAAAATGCACAAATAACTAACACATGTTATGTAACTATGATGCCAATGCTATATGATCCAATGCTATATGATCCACCCCCAAACTCAAAGTGAACAATGTCCTCATTATTTATAAGATAAAGAAATGAAAACTGAGAACTTCCCTGATTGGCCAAGCGTCATGCTCGACCATAGCCTTCTAAACATTTGACTCTAATGGTGGATAAACTGGTAACGGTTATGGCTCAGGAACAAGCATTAGGACGGCATTTAGATAATAACCAAGCAATTCCTTACCAAACAATGCTCAATCAGACCAACATTCTTTTAGACAATTCGTTGACTACGTGATGTGCACTGATTGAAATTCTTCATCAAATACCTCCCCCAAACTCAGTTTCAACAAAAGTTGCTAAGTTATTATAATATTCAATCAAATCATAGCAATGGATAACCCAAAATCCTCCAATTGAGCCAACACAAACTCAATTGGGCAACTAATCTAAATTTATCCAAATTTCACAGTGCATGATTATCTAATACAAATCCAAGTACAATAGTTTAACTAACCAAGAATACCCATCACAATTGACAAATTTATTTTACTTGTATGCAAAAATTGGAGTGAGTACCTTGTTTTGTGTTGGCAAAAGAAGTTATTCGTTTAGTACCTTCAATTTGGAGATGAATCCTTTTGAATGCTCAGCGGGTTAAGATGAATCCATGTGGGAGAGGGGAAGAATGAGTTTGGAAGTGTGAATGAAAATACAATCCGGCTTGGGAAGAAATAAATTTTATTTTTTTAGCTCGCCGGGGCGAGAAAATCCTGCCTTGTTAGCTCGCCGGGGCGAGCTCGCGCCGCAGCGAGAATTTTGTACTGCGTTTTGCCGCTGGGGCGAGCTCGTGCCGCGGCGAGAATCTGTACTTCATTTTGCCGCCTTGGCGCCAACCTCTTGTATCCCCAAAAACTGAATTTTCATAATTCAAAGCAATGACCATCCTCAACACACCCAACCTGATACAATGCAACATACCAAGCATACATTAGACAGTTTGAGCGAAGAATAGGCCTAAATAGCAAATCAAAGTCACAAGCTAAACTAACAAAAACACATGCATTGAAAACTTAGAAACTTGAAAATTTGAAACTTGCGAAATTGAAATATAATAACTAAACATAAAGGATACGAATAGAGATAATGGGTTGCCTCCCATCAAGCACTTAGTTTACAGTCCTCGGCCTGACTAACTCCCTGTTTTTATCCAATTCCCCTTCTGAAGTTGAGGAACCCACCATCCATTGATAACCATGTAATATTTGAGAGGCTCCCATTGGTGAGAGCCATTGAGTTAAAGTCACCTAGCTTGCTTTTTGTAGATAAGTTCTCAATTTGAAATGCCAAAAAGCTAGTTGCTTCCTCCGTTGTGTCTGTGATAAGATTGGGGCATTGGGGCTTGTCAAGCACAATGGGCTCTTCTTCTATCTTCTTTTCCTCGGCCCACCATGGCTTCAAAGTTATGCTAGCTCTCATGTCATAAAGAGCCCTGCCGATGACATGACTACCAAGTGGACATGGTTTTGCAAAACTGACTGGATTCTTGAACTTTGGTGGCGAAGGCAGTTGGGGTATCAACACAATTGACTCATCTTCGCTTGAACTCATACAAATCTCTTCGCCGATTATGTTAACCTTATCCCCAATTGTCTCCTCTATTTCTATCTTTTGTGGCTCATCCAGCTGCAGATTTGGCGTGGGTCGCCCATTAATCTCAGGAACCATGTTATTGGGCCATTTACCTTGGGGAAGATTGCTAATAACGTTGATAAGTTCCCCAATTTGGTTCTCAAGATTTTGAATTGACATTTCTTGACTTTTCAACATCTCCTCGTGGTTTGCTATGCTCCTAGACATGAATTCCCTCACCTTTGAATTTTCTTCTTGTGGCAATGGAGGTGGACATGAGAATTCCGGTGCATATGTTGGATTTAGAGCATAGTATTGATCTTCATAATTGTAGCTCCATGTAGAATCCGGGTGATACCCCAAATCTTGGTGATAATCGGGATAAGCATAGTTATTGAGGTAATCGTCACCGTAATGTACCGGTCCAAAACTGACGGTGCATTGATGACTCGGGTGATTGTTAGCACAATAATCACATGCCACTGCTATACCTTGAGTGCTCTCTACTACTAAGGCATCCAACTTCCTCGATAGTGTTTCAAATTGTGCTGACAATGCAGAGAGTGCATTGAGTCCATCAATCCCAGTTTCCCTTGGTTGAGTCATACTCATGTACGACCATTGATCAATAATTCCCCGGCAACGGCGCCAAAAACTTGTCCGATTTATATAATGACAAATACGCGCAAGTATACGCGGTCAACAAGTAATAAAGAGTAAGTAGAATATCGATCCTACGAGGAATTATTACTAATCTTTTCCAAGTACTAACCTTTTATCATTTCAATCTTATTTAAACAAATGACAATTGTTTTTGTTGTTTTGCATTAATAACGATAACAAATAATCCAAGAACTATAGAAAGCTTTAAGATAATGAAATCAAATATTAGCAAGTCTAAGATCACAATTTCCCCCAACACTTCATTTGAATATCCTAACTCTCTCATTTGAACTAATTAACAACATAGAATTGTCAACCGAGAAATTCACCATATTTATAAGCCTCTCTCGATGGTCATATAAAAATCACCCAAATACGACATATAGATATATCTCTATCCTATATGCAAGCAAGCCATTCAATTCTATAAATAATCAACAAGACACACGTCACTAAATCTTAGTCAATCACCCATCAAACAAATGAACTTTCGCATAGGGAGTCGTTAAGTTTGTAATCTCACAATGGTTACACGCGACATTTAGGTATATCTCTATCCTAAATAATAACAAATCATTTATTCTCAAAGATAATTAATAAGACACACGTCACAATAATCTTATTATCCACCCCAAGAATCTCTAATTTTCGCATGATATCATAACAAGGTCTTAACACTATAATCCATTTCTAAATTTCATATAGGTTCCCAAGGTAATTACTAGCTAGGTAATTAATATATAAAGCACAAACTATGATATTCAATCACAAATAATTAACCAACATCAAAGAGAGAGAATTCAATTCAAACTATATATTGGGTTCCATTGAAATCTTAGAAAATTAGTTCTAGTTCATGATAACTATAAATAACATCATATTCAAATTATACATCATGTTGGATTACAAAATATAAGGGAAACTAGAGATAAAACTACTTTTATAGATTTTCATATGATGTTTGATGGGTTGATGATGAACACTAGCTTCTCCTCCTTGATTTTGCAATCCTTGATGTTTTTGCTCTTTGGTCTTGCTTGATGTAGCTTAATTTTAGCACTTTGGCCCTCTAATTGGATGTATTTGGTAGCTTCCTCTCTCTAGATTTTGTGTTAGAAGGTGTCAGATTGAGTTAGTATGTGTTAGGATGGTTGTTCCAACCGTCCCCTGGATGTTATAAGAGATGGGTGTATCAAACCCTAGCTTAAACCCGAGTTTTTGGTCCAAAAATCGCAAAATCTGCTGCATCCCGCGACGAGCTCGCCTCGGCGCCAAAAATGGCCTGGGGAGCTCACCCCGGCGAGCTCGCTTCTATAGCCAAAATCAGTTTTGACGTCTGTTGGTAAAATAACCATAACTTCTTCGTCCGAACTCGGATTAAGGCGATTAAGGAGGCTATGGAAAGCTAAGAAGTAGCTCTACAATATGGAGATCGACGAGATAATGGCCGGAGCAAGGCTCAAATTGGCCTGGAAGCAGCTACTGTGAAAAATACATGCAAAATCCGATGGTAAAATGACCATAACTCTATCATACGAACTTCAAATGAGATGATTCTGGATGTTTTGGAAAGCTGAGATGAAGATCTACAATTTTCGTGCTTTGAGAGATTCGGATTTCATCATGGGTCAAATTGAGAAACAAGCAGCTGGAATGCCAAATTCGAGCCAAAAACGCAACGATCCAAGGGGCCTTTATTTCAATTCCTACAAAACAAAGTAAAAACACATAAAAGCACACAAAAACATATAAAAGTAATACAAAACTACATTATACAATAATAAGATGAAAACACATAAAACCAAACGAAATGACTTAGGATTTACAAATTATCAAGCTCAAAAGCACTTAATTTGTGTGTATAAAACACACTCATCAAGCTCCACTAACTGAAATATTTTAAGAAAAGCAAGGGTGAGCAACAAATTTGCTATGCAAGTATAATAACAATAATCGTGAATCATCATATGAGTACTTTATAGCTTATAAGAATCAAGAGGATAAAAGATAGCTCAAGAACTCGAACAATTTCTACGAATGATCTCTTTAACACAATTGTATGGCCTCTATGGACCGAATGATTTCAATGTTCCCAAATGGAGGAAATATTTTATACTGAGTAGTCATCATGACACAGAACTCTTACTAGAATCACCAGAAATTCATCTGATAACCCAACATACTAATACAATAGGTGATCAGCCTAATGTACCTAGTGTTATGTATAAGCCCTTTTACATACTGTTCGCGCACGTGTCGGTTCTCCGACATACATAATGTTTCCCCTGCTATGAGGGTTGTTCATCTCAGCTTTACATAGGAATCCAAACCAAACAATTTGATCGGATAGCTTTACTTAACAACAATGATGATTAAACATACGTCTAGCCGAAACAATTGGCTTTGACATCTATCTTATGTAGTTCATGGAATATAGAACTTGAAAGCTTTAATAACATGCGTTGAAACATAGCTAGGTAACGTGAACGATTATCAGTTCATTCTAAGAGTACATGCAATACGACAATGATTGAAGTAAGGAACCTGTACAGAATATCTTGAATAAGATAAGACACTCGCTTAATGGAGTAATACTTGCAACAATATACAACATTTGTATAAGATAGGAAACTTACTCAAATAAAAAAATAGTTGAGTAAGGAACTTGCAATAATATAGAATGCTTGTCCAATTATAACTTGAGTAAGATAGAACTTTCTCAATAAATAGCTTGAATAAAGTTAAGAGAACTTGTATTCAATATATAGAAAGAATGAAGTTAGGGAACTTGCCCAACACAAGGGTTAGACAAGCGTTAGAAAACTTGCCTGGTGCGCCTGCTACAATATTACAACACACGCTCCTTAATATCCTACACAATTAAGTACATATTCACATAATAATTAGTCACATACTGGATACCAAATAATGGTTTGTACTACTCTATAATGTTCCATTCATATAATAAATAAAATATTAAACAAGGTTATGCCCACTAGTTACGGCGTTACGACGTTTGCACGTCTGCGTGCCAAACTTGCCTAATCGAATGCCTAGGCGACACGCAATTGCGTACGCCTAGCACGCCCCTTCAATTTATCTAATGCTCATTGGCTAATCCTAAGTATCATAACATTCATGTTTTAGGACTTAGAACAATGTCATTCATTGTCGGAAGCATTACACGTTGCATACGCGCATGACCGACGCCTTCCGTTTGCACAACGGCCCTAAAAATGATCAATTTCAAAATTTCTCCTGGTAGTAAACTTCAATTATAATTAATGAAAGTTGTAGGTTTATCTTTAAGCTTTCCGGATCATCTTGAATCATCAAATTTGGAGTTTGTATGGAAAAGTTAGGTCCGTTTTACTAAAGGAGGTCAGAATCGCAAAAGTGGAGCACAACGAGCTCGCCCCGGCGAGCTCCCCTCTGACGAGCTCGCCCCTAAACCAAATGAGCTCGCCCCCAAAGGGATGAGCTCGCCCCTAGGCCATATGGGCTCTCCCCCGAAGGGCTGAGCTCGCCCTTAGGCCAAATGAGCTCGCCCCAAGCCAAATGAGCTCGCCCCTACGGCTCCTCTCTGTCGAGCTCGCCCCTAGACCAAATGAGCTCGCCCCTAGGCCAAATGAGCTCGCCCCCGAAGGGCTCCTCTCTGCCGAGCTCGCCAACAAGCTCTGTTTTGGCACACACACTTCAAACCTTCATAACTTCTTCGTTACAACTCAGAATTAGGCCATCTCAGAGGCTAGGGGAAGCTTACAACATGAACTATAAGACTCCTATAGATTTATACACTTATAGAATTAACCAAAATTATCAAACATGAAAAATATCTACAATGGTCCTCTAAATCCGTCCAAAATGGTCCATAGTCCAGTTTTTGTCTATTTTCTTCCTCCTTATGCATAGGTACAGATTCCTTGCGTTTTTGTTCCACTTTAATGATATTAATGGCTTATATAGTCTCTTAACAACATTTACAAACATCCAAAACAAACAATAACAACATGAATCGCAACAAAGCCAACCGATAAGCTTAAAAGCTCTACAACCATGAAACTTTGAAAACCTTAACCAAAATCAAATGGAAATGGGTTAAGTGAGATGATTACCTCTTGTAATCCCTCCAAGATGCTAGAGAGCTTGCAGGCTAGGCTTGAGACTCTTCTTCTACTTCTTTGGCTCCTTTCTTCTCCACCCGTGTCTCTCCTTTCTTATTCCTTCAAGTTTCTTCCTCTTCTTCTCCCTTTGTTCTTGTTCTTCCGCACTTTCTCTATACCATTCCCTCCCTCTTTGCAGCTCTCTTTTTGCTAGCAAAAGGACTGAGCTTGGAAATAAGCTGAGTATAAGAGAATGGAAGGGAAGGAGTCGGATGAATAAGGCTTGAGAGAATGAAGGAGTTCAACACCTGAGCTCCTCCTCTTTCTTTCTTTTTCTGCACCTCTCTTCTCTCTATTATGCTCTCACTCTTTCTGCAGCAACAAAGCTTGGTAGCTGAAAGTTTGAATGGGAGAGGTGAAGAATTTGCATCGGATGAAATGGAGCGGCATAGGAGAATGAAGAGGTTGTAAGCTCGAGCATTAAATTGCTTGGCTTAAGGCCATTGGCCGACACCCCCCTCCTATGCTAAATTCTAATTGGTTCAAAATGTTTTGGTTGGTTCCCTCTTGGTGTGACAAGCCAAAATAAATACACAAATACACAAAAATATAGCCGAGTACTCCCACTTTTGTACCCAATTTGGTAAATAACTCTACCCAAAATTAAAGTGGGTACTCCCATAAAATATTGGGACGCATAAAATAATTATTATGGGATTTGTCCATTTATTCGGAACAGCCATATAATACACTTCGGATATCGAATGAAACACGAATGGGCTCAAAATGAAAGTCCGACACTTGGAAAAATTATCTCTTCGCACACGTGTATTACTGAAATTTATTAAGGTCGAAAAGACATAAAAATATTATGGCGTGAATAGTACCTCGGTAAACGTGCCCCGTGAATATTGATTTTGCGATTTTTCGCGAAGTCAATATATTCACTCCAACGACACAACAACACATAAAATTCAACACATACACATATTCTAGGTTGTAACACAACCTTTAAGCACATAATAATATAAATAAAAATAAAAATTCATTTTATTCACACACAACTCGGGTTATAAGGAAATTAAAATTCTCGATCGTTACAGTTTCATTAGTTCTTTCAAATTGCCAAATAAAGAGATGATTATGAGTCCCATTACTTCGTTCTAGTATGATTAACATCAAAAGGAGAAATCTCGTCACTATCACATTCAAAACAATGCATACATCGCACACAAATCATGATTCAAGGAGACGTTTTTATTGTTTCACTAATTCCTTCAAATTGTTAAAGAAAGGGGTGATTAGGAGTCCTATTACTTCGTTCTAGTTTGTTTAGCATCTAAAGAAGCAATCCCATCACTATCGCGTTCAAAACGATGTGTACATCTCACACAAGTCTTGATTTTGGGAGACCTTTTTATTGTTTCATTAGTTCCTTTAAATTGTCAAAAAAAAGTGATTAGGAGTCATATTAGTTCGTTCTAGTTTGTTTAGCTTCCAAAAGAGCAATCCTATCACTATCGCGTTCAAACGATGCGTACATCTTGCACAAGTCTTGATTTAGGGAGACCTTCTTATTATTTCATTAGTGCCTTCTATTTGCCAAAGAAAGAGGTGATTAGGAGTCCTATTACTCCGTTCTAGTTTGTTTAGCATCCAAAAGGGCAATCCTATCACAATCGTGTTCAAAACGATGCGTACATCTCACACAAGTCTTGATTTAACGTTTAACAATCACATCGTTGCACGGGGTGTAATCTATATTGATAATTGCCCAATAATAATTGACTTGGCACGATCAAATATCACAATTCAAGAATTATTACAATTCATATCAGTAACAGTAAACATTTCGACTGGAATAGCTCAACAATCGAGTTAAGTCGGATTAAATGGCAATAACTCCTTTTTCATAAATCATTTCACATAAAACAATGAACTTCATATAGCAAATGGAATTCAACAATTTAAACGCACACCATTGCACGAAGTGCACATATGAATAGAAGACTTGTACATAACAATAAACTTGCACAAGTTAAGAAACTCGCATCCAATATATAAGTTGAACGAAGTTAGGAAACTTGCATTATGCGATGCTTACAACTTACGCTATAATGCTCTTCAAATAGCCTACACAGTATCATTCATAAAAACATACCAAGTAGCCAAATATAGACTTCATATTGGTTTACATACTACAATTATAACTTTCATTCGTGTTGTTCCCGTTTTATAATTTAATAAACGCGATTAAGTCCAAAACATCTCCCGGTGTCGCGTCGTTCGGAAATGTTACGACCCTCATCATCATTCATACTTATTGGTTTATATTAACCCATTCCATATCTTATAATGTTCATTTCATTTGAATCAAAACACTATTTAAGATCAATAACACTTTACACGGCGTTTCGACGTTTATACATCACTCGCCTAATTCGCCTCTTTTGCATATGCCTAGCATGCTCATATACTTATCTAATTCATCATTGATTAATATTAATTATTATTATAATTCATAATGTTCATGATTTAGAACTTAGAACAATATCTTTTATCGTCGGAAGCATTACACGTTACAACGATCGAATGCCCGACATGCACAACGTCACCAAACTGCCCAATTTAGAAATTGATCCAGGCAGTAACTCTCAATTCTTAATAATATAAGTTGTATGTCTATTTTTTAGCTTTTCGAATCATCTTGAATCACCCCAATCGGAGTTCGTATGAGAGAGTTATGCCCATTTTACTAGATGACGTTAAAACTATCTAACCCATTTTCAGCTTTCGCGATTTTGTGACACCTAATTTCGAATGTCATAACTTCCTCATCCGATATCGGAATGAGTCCATTATTGAGTCATTTTCTTGTTCATAACATACACTACAACATATATAAAGCCCATAATTTTCCAACAATTCTTACTAGCCAAAACAGTGGCTCAAAACTCTCCCCTCCCATGCTGATTTCCAGCTTTGGCAGTTTTGGTGTACTTACTTCCGAGCGTCATAACGCGTTCGTCCGAACTCGGAATGAGTCTGTTTTGGATGTTATGGATTTCTTATTCAATGTACTATACTTCCCTAGAAAATCAGATTTTTCCAGGAACTTTTACTACCCAAGAAATTGGCCTTAAGGTCAGTAGCCATACTAATTCTTTTCGGTTTATATCTTATTTACGAAAACGTTCATCATAAATTCGTTTTAGCTTCTTTTTACTTCGTTCTAATTGGGTTATTATCATAACTTATAAAAGCACAACCCATAAGTATGGAAATTAATATTCAGTTTTGGAGCCTTACACAAAATGACCCCAAAACAGTCCACTCACACTCGTTTTTCATCTTTTGACATGTTTTACTAGAAAATCCGTCATGACTTCGTTACACAAGCTTTTACCCTCGTTCCAATTGGGTGGTATTCTTAACTCATAAGAGTACAACGCAAGACCTTGGAACGTAATATTCAGTTTTGGAGCCTTACACGAAATGGCCCCTAAACAGTCCACTAATGTCCGTTTTTCCATCCTTTATGCTAGGGTTTTGTATTTTTATTTTGGTTCCACTTTGCATGCTATTAACAGGTAGTTTAACATATTTTCATCATCATCCTCATGTTCCTTATCAAGCAATAATAACCACAATAACCCCTTTCAATCAAGTAAAATAAGATGAATGAAAGGTAAGGTTTTAAACTTACCTCTTCTTGGTTCTTATTCTTGTTCTTGCGTAGAGCTTGCTATCTCTTCATCCTTCCTTGCCTTAGCTCCAACCGAGCCACTCTCTCCTCTCTCAAGCTCACAAGCTTTTCTTACTCTCTTACTCTTTGTTACATAGGATACTTAGATGATTTCAAGTAAACAAAGAATGAATGGAGGATGGGTGGTGGTCTAGTCTTGCTAGCTTGTTTCTTCTCTTCTTCTTGCACACTTGCTTCAAGGCTGCCCTCTCCTTCTTCTTCACCTTCAAATTTCACGGCTCCCTCTCTCTTGAGCTCTCTAGGTGTATTTTCTCACTTAAATACAAATGAAGAAGTATTGGGTGCCTTTGGTTTATGTTGGGAGACATAAGTAGACAATCCCTTTCTTTAATGTCTTGTTAGAATAAGTTTTGGTCTCCTTCCCTTCCTCCCTGTTAGGTTTGTATATAACGCGAACATGCAATCAAATTACACAAAAAAAGCGAAAGCGCGATAAAATCAGATTTTAAAATTTTATACAAATCATCACTATGATCTTTTCTTTATGCACAATTATTAATTAAACGAAAGATATGGAGAATAAGAATTATACCCTTGTAGAATTCTAGCTTCCTCAGGTACAAGTTCACCTCCAATTCCTTTGCGTTCTCCTTAAATTCCACCGATTAAATTCTTTCCATTGATCAACGTTAGCCACCCAAGTGTTTGGCCTCTAGAGGTTATCCACCAAGGATTAATATCTATTCAAGAAGATGTGTGTTGGCAAAACCCTAGTTTATATCTCTATAGAAATTGCAAGTACTCTCCACAATTCTTATGCAAGAGTGTGTTACCTCAATCTATGATAAGATTTCTCTTATTTATAGATGTAGGAAAACCCTCCCCTAAACTATTTAGGATTAGGGTTTCTATTCTAATTAAACTTCTTTAATTAAATTAAATTCCTAATCTAATTAGGAATTCATGAGAGAGTACTTCTATTAATTAATTCTCAATCCCTATTAGGAATTAAATAATAGTAATAATAATAATAAGACTCCTCTTATTAATTTATATTTAATATTTCCAAAATATTAAATAATAAATATTAAGCTATTTAATTTATTCCATCTCCATAGATTAGATTAAATACACTTAACTTATTATTACAATTATGTCATTTACTTCTTAAACAAATATTTTTCTTTTGCGGCGTGACCCTTTAGATTCTCCATATTAAACCGGTTTGTGAATAAATCAATTAAAACAATTCTAATCTTATTTAAATAAATAAATTAAACTATTTAATTCATTTAATTAAATAATATTTATTCTACAATAAGGGTAAGCCCCCTTAGCGATTAACGACTTTCCAAATAATATAGATTTCAACATTAATCACAAAAGAACCTTTCAATGAATAGTTATCGTACAATTCAATCCTTCTACCATACAATGTCCCAATTAAATATTAGACATAGAATTATTGTCAAGTCTTATTTTATTTAATTATATGTATTTCGATTCCCAAATGCACAACTCTAAATAATGCAAATTAGAAACTGCTTTCTAATTTCATTCTGCCTTGGCCAAGGACTACTGAGTTGTCATTTATCGAATCACACAGGACATTCACATCTTTTACTAGACGTGGTAGATTCTTTGTTGATCATTCACCTATCTCCATGTACAACTTATTATACCCAATCATACCCTTTGATATACCCTAAAGGTCTTAAAGGATATGTCAAAGTATACCTCATCATACACAAGATACTATGATGATCTCAAGTCCAAGGATCACTTGTACTACTATCACTAGAGGAATTCCTATTGACAGGCGAGTAAAACTCCATTAGGTATTCCTTAACGAGCCACGTTCAGTGAACTTATTCTCTAATAAACACCTACATGCTTGCTTTAGTGTCTCCACACAAATGATTATGAGATCAATCATCCTCTTCCTAAGAGCAAGCAACGTATGTACTAATCTATCCGGATTTACTAATCCCCTTTTTAGTAATCGTTGATTAGGAACGATTTTAGTTTTTGAGCTATCTAGAATTTAGATCTCATTAGCATGATCACCATCATGATTCTAAAAGCATTGCTCGAAACTATGGGTTTATCACATTTAATATAACAACACCATGTAGATAAAGTAAAATGCCTTTTAATAAATCAATTCTTTTATTAATAAATGAATAAGATTACAACGTATATGCTACATCATATTAAATATGATTGGCTTGTGTGCATACTACTTTCAATCTCCCACTTACACTAAAGTCAATCGCCATGATATCTAATACCCTTCTTTTCTAAGTGACGATCATCCTGCTGTTGGATAAAGCTTCAGTAAATGGATATGCTATGTTGTTCTTGAGAGTCCATTATCTCTATAATGGCTTCTTCTCTTTCAATGATTCCTCTAATCAAATGAAAGTGCCGCAACACATGTTTGAATCCAAGATGAGACTTAGGAACTAATCCTAGTTCTGTAATGAACTTTTCATCCAAACAATCAATTTGCAGCTTCATTTACAGCTATATACTTTGTCTTTGTCAATAAACTAGCAACTCTTTGCTGTTTTGGAACTTTTCCAATTCACTGCACCACCATTCAAGGTAACGATTTACTCTTAAGTGGATTTGTTATCGTCTTGGTCAGTCTCAAAAACCTGAGTTTGTTTAGCCCTCTAGTTTTAATTCAGACCCACCATGTGTCATGATCACATCCTCAATACCGGTTAGATACTTAAAGATGTTTTTTTACTGTCTTACAGTGATCTTCTCCAAAATATGACTGATCAACATCAGTCCTTGTATATTCATTGCATACATGATAGTAACTCATGCTATCTCTCTTTTATTGGAGGCAATTTTAGAGAGATACACTCCATGACTCATCATCATGAGACCTCTCTTGGAGTTTGTCATGCTAAACTCCTTTAGCATCGAATGAATATATGTTCCTTGGGTTAAGCCGAACATCCTTTTAAATCTATCTATATAGATTTATATCCCCAATCTATAGGAAGCTCCTCCCAAGTCATTCATGGAGGAATGTTTAGACAATTTTATCCTTACTAATTATAGCATTAGTGTGTCATTCCTTATCAATAGTATATCAACATATAATACCAAGAATGTCACTGCACTCCCACTGACCTTCTGTACACTTTTGGTTCATTCGCGTTTTGATAAAATCAAACTCCTTTGATTGTCTCATCAAACCGGATGTCCCATCTTTGAGAAGCTTGATTTAATCCATAAATGGATTGTTGTAGCTTATATACATGATTTGCTTCAACCATTGAAATAAATCCGTCTGGCTGTATCATACATACATTCTCCTCAAATCTTTATTGAAGAAGGATGTCTCCACATCCATTTGCCAGATTTCATAATAATAAGCTGCAATCACAAGCAAAATCTAAATGGACTTGAGCATTACCCGGTAATAAGGTTTTATCACAGTCAACTCCTTGACTTTATTTGAAACCCTTTTAAACAGGTCTGGTCTCATAAGTCTCCACCTTACCATTTGCCCCAGTCTTTCTCTTTAAAACCCAATTTCACTCTATAGGCACTATGCCTTTTAGTGGAGTAACCAGAGTCCGTACTTGGTTCTCATTCATGTAGTCCATTTTGGATTTCATGGCCATCTGCCATTTCTCTGAGTGTCTACTACTTATAGCCTCATCGTATATAACTGGATCATCATCCTCTATGATGCGTACCTCATCATCATCCTCTATGATGAATCCATACCTTCTAGGTATCTTCGGTACTCTTCCAGATTTATGATTCGGTTGTGGTGCAATAGGTCTATCTACAGGTTCCTCAATTTGACTGAAAGTGCTTTGTGGTTCTTGAACTCCTTCAAGATCTATTACCCTCCAACTAGCTCCTTCAATGATAAACATTTTTATCCAAGAAGGCAACATGTAAGATTATAATAATAATACCCTAAACTTTCTTTAGGATATCCCACAAATCTGCACTTGTCAGATTTTGTCCCAAACTTATCTTTTGAAACCTTTTCACATAAGCTGGACAACCCTATATCTTAACATCCTTAAGACTAGGAATCCTCCCCATCCATAACTTTTATGGAGTCTTGGGGCCGAATTTTTGAGGTTACCTTATTTTTGTAGATATGCAGCCGTTTCTAGGGCATAACCCCAGATGGATACTGAAATGTCGGTAAAAATCATTATGGATCGCACTATGTCCAACAAGGTATGATTTCTCCTTTTAGATACACCAATCAATTATTGCGTATCAAGAAGCGTCCATTATGAGAAAATACCATTTTGAGATGATCTAGAAACTTATTGCACAAGTATTCCTTCCTCGATCTGATCAAAGAATCTTAATACTTTGTCAATTTGTTTCACTTCTGAATTCTTTGAACCTTTTAAATGATTCAGACTTGTATTTCATTAAATACACACATTCAACTCTTTGAATGATCATCTCATTTTCTTTTTACTAGTTTTTTCAATTTACAAAATTATTTTTCATGTAAGTCAAGTTTACAAAGTCTATCAAGTAATCATCTAGTTTCAAATAAAACATTATCATTATAAATATAACAACCATTGTTCTTATAATACCAGAACCTTCCTTGTCCAACAACGAAAGTAATAATGTTTCTAAAGAGAACTGGAACATAATAACAACTTATTAACTTAATAGACTTGCCCGTAGGCAACGCTAAATTATAAGTTCCTACGGTTAATGCAGCAACCATTGCTCCATTCTCCACGCGTAAGATTACTTCTTTGTTTAGTATTTTACTTCTGCTTAGTCTCTACATTCGATTGCATACGTGAGAACTATAGCCGGTATCTTGTACCCAAGTAGAATCTTGACTTACAGAAAGATTTATTTCAATCATGAACAAACCTGTATCTGTAACCGAAACTTCATTAAGCTTCTTCTGGTTAGCCTATACAAGATGCTCCTTACAATTTCCTTTCCAGTGTTCGGGCTTATTGCAATGGAAGCAAACTCCTTCGCTATCCGCATCAGTTTTGTTCTTATTGGGAGCTGTCGTTTAACACTCCTAAATTAGCCTCACTTTCTATTCACAAATTTAACAATTAGCACAGTAGTAAGCAAGGATCGATCCCACATGGAGTACGTGTTTAAAATCTATTCAATGACAAAAGATGGGGGGTTTTGAAAATCAATTATCTAACTAAACAAAATTGAGTAATAAGCTTAACCAATAAATAAACAAGTTCAGTTCTTTAGTTTGGATCCACCAAATCACAGTAATTAATCAACCAAGTTATTATTATTTACCTTTTAATGAAACTATTAGCCCTAGATAACAATAAGCTCTGTTATCTGAAATTCTCCTTAGATATTCACTAAATAAAACAAGCTCTTTACCAGATTTTAACTATGATATAACCTAAAACAAGCTTTTTAGATTTAATATGACAGTAGCATTAAGGACTAGAGAATTAGGTTAATTTAAGCAATAAACACACAAGCTCGATTTATTTAACTTGCTTTTTGATAACCTTAGTAATAATCAAAAGTTCTGACACAATCAATATTATTAATTGCTGCTGGTGACAAGGAATACTATCAATTACACGTAATATTACTCCTTAATCTAGCAGATGTTAATGATCAAACTAATCCAATTGGCCATATTAAATTAATAAAATCAATTAACATACAAACAATTGAAATAGATTATCAGAACAAGTTTCATGCAAGAAGGAATAAAGACTAAAACTTGATCAATCAATTACTTGTAAATAAGGTTTCACCTCCCTTTAGAACTGAATATAGAAAAGTAGCCTGACATCCTTTAATCTTACAAAACTAGGGTTTTTCCAATGTAGGAGATGATGTAGATGATAGATGTCTCTAATATCTGACTAATAACATGAATTTATAGTCCTAAGATAATATCCTATCTAAAGAAAACATCCTAGTTATATTAAAATTGGAAAAGATATCAAAAGCCCCTAAAAATAAGGAAGTAATCTGCTGAAAATCTCAAAAACGCGTTTCCTCAAAATCTATGCACGTTTCACCGCCGACGGCACTCAGCCCGCGCTCAACTACAGAAGTTTAAGAGCCGACAGTGCTCAAAAACAATAGATTCAGCGTCGGCCGCACTTAACCACAGAGGCTCCAAAGCCGACCGCGCTCAAATCAAGCTATTTCAGAGTCGATCGCGCTCAAAATTTCTGCTGCGACGTCCTTTGGAAAAACGACCATAACGTTCTCATACGAACTCCGATTAAGGCGATTCAAGATGATCTGGAAAGCTAAGACATAGATCTATAACTTTCATTCTTTGACGTTTTAGAGATACGGGCTGGAGAAAGGTCGAAATTGGCCCTGAAGTGATTGCTGTGTAAATGGCAAACCGAAAATATGAGGTTCATCGTTCGTTGGTAAAAATGTCATAACTTTTGATTCGGGAAGAGTTACGGGACGTGCCAACTATCAAATCGAAGCTCTCGAGGAGATCTATAATACAATCTAAGTTCCAAGCCAAGATCATGCATCCTTGAGTCGATTAATTGTTGTTGGATGGTGAGCTCATGCTTTCCAGAAATTCTCTTCTTTTTCCTGTTTTTAGCTCCAATTCCTCTTTTCAACACCAATTCCTCCTGTAATCAATAAACACCTTAATAAGTCCATATACACATAAAACATGTAACAAAACCAAACATAAAGGAATTAAAATCATAAAACATTATGCACTCATCAAATTCCCCCACACTTAGTCTTTACACGTCCTCGTGTAAATCAAAACAAAGGTGATATTAACTTCATCAGAGATTCATTTAAACAAACTTTCAAAAGATTTAAATCAATTCCAATCCATGAATATTAACACTAACTAACAGAAATTTGGTCAACACTTCATCAATCAATGTATAATAATAACCTTGTCATTCCCCACCGAACATCTCTAAATCAAACTATGTCCACATAAGTATCCTTCCTATGATCTACACACATACTCAACTCAGTTATCATGGAATAAGAGCCATGCACACTGACTCAAAACTCAGAACCTGTTTCCTCTGCTATTCATTTTTCTTTTTCTCGAGAGCCATCAACTTCATTTTTTTTTCCAGGTGAATGCATCTTATGCTCCGTTTCACCTCTTTTTTTTTTCTTAAATGAGTGCATTTTATGCTCCATCTCACTTGTCTTCTCACCAACGACTGTGTTTTACGCTCCATCTCGCTGCATGTGTTTATGGGTGAGTGCGTTTTATACTCCATCTCAACCCACCACATGTTTCTCTTTTGCACTTCTCTTTTTTTCAAATTTTTCCAATTTTTCCAATTTTTTTCAAACATCAAGTCCTTATTTTCTCATGGTCCTGCAACAGCATAAGCAGTTAAATAGCTCTAAATAATGAAATCAATGCACATAGACAACTCCACGGATAACTCAGCCAAATAAGCATATTTCTCATATTCTAGAACATATGCAATACAAATTCAATTCAAATCAGTTACTATGGATCATGACTTAGTTGTGACGCCCCCAAATCCGGGTCACCCGAGCCACAGACTTGGTTCATCACTATCCAATACCAAAATGATACAATCGATAACTAATAGCGGAATAAAGGAATATTTACATTGATATAACATAAATAAACCTGTCCCAAGTCTCGAAACCAAAACTATTACAAAACATAACATAATACAAAAGGGTAAATATGTCTTAATACACGACGTCAATAATAAGTCTTAATACAAACGGTAATTCTAGAACAACAAATTACAACTACTCCATAGCTTTCCCCTTTCCCTTATCTTTTCCTGAGCTCTCGCCACGTGCCGCACTAACTGAAATGTTTTTAAGGAGAGCAAGGGGGGTGAGTGAGCAACAATTTGCCCCGCAAGTATAATAGCAATGAATAATCACATGAATAACTTTATAGCTCACAAGAGTAAAAATTTATCTGAACCAAGGAAATAAACAACTTCTTTTTATCACCGTTATAGTGGTCACTAAGGACCGAAGGATTTCTGAAGTATCCAAGGATTTCAAAGTTTCCCAAAGGAGGGAACTATTCAATACTGAGGGTGCACCAAGGCACAGAACTCTATTCTAGAATTACTGGAAATTCATCCGATAATCCACAAAACTGGTACAATAGGTGATCAGCCTAAAATACCTGGCATTATGCATAAGCCTTACATTTTCCATTTACGCGCGTGTCGGTTTCCCGACGTTTATACAATTTCCCCTGCTATGAGGGTTGTTCCACTCAGCTTTACATGGGAGTCCAGACCAAAACAATTTGATCGGACAATTTTACTTAACAACAATAATAGTTGGAGGACTTTAACCTCGCTTTAGTAACCAAATCAATAAGTGTCTAGCTGAAACAATTAGCCTTGACATAGCTTTTAAACAGTCTATGGAATAAAGAACTTTAAGGTTCAACAACATGCATGATAGCATTTAAAAATATCTTGAATGAATAAAAATTCATAATCTTTGGAATCACACAATATATAACATTGCATGAAATGGGCTTTCATTGCAATACTTGAATAGAAGTATGAATACTAGCACATTAATTGCTAAATTGATAAGTAATTTGAACGGAGTCAAGAAGCTCAATAAGCTTGCTCAATAAATAATATTTGCTCGATAGATAAATGAATTCGAAACTTGCCCAATAAATGAATCGAGTAAGGAAACCTCGCACAATTAAATAGGAGTTGTATGAGTTAGGAAACTTGCCTTGTACGTGCGTTAATAACTTGACGTTAATCGTCCGTCAACAAAATATCCTACATAGTTTATTAAAATCATCATAAATATTAGTCACAAAAGAACTAGGTTCATTACAGTCATCACATCATTAAAATACATTGATTGCCACTACGCTCATCCAATCGTAATTTGTAATCCGTTAATTCAATTTACGCCTTAGGACAACATCGTTTAGGTCGACACGGGTATAAATTAAGCACATAAAGCTTTAACAAGATATAAGCGTTTTTAATCATTTTGTACAAAAATATAAGTTTTAGACTCGCGAGAAAAATTTTACCCGGTCCGGCCCGACACGGTCCGGTCCGACCCGACCCGGTCCAGCCTGACCCGACCCGGACCAGGCGCGGAACAGCGGCATGCAGTAGCAGTTCTGCAGTTCCTGCAGAACCGCGAACTGGTAGACTCTGTTGCCTCTTTTTAAGTCTTTAATAAAAGAGCTCTAACTCGTGCAAGTATACACGGTCAACAAGTAATACAGAGGAAGTAGAGTATCGTCCCACAGAGACAGGATTAAATTAAATCACTATGCATCAGTTCTATCACTATATTTATTTGCTTAAACTATCGACTTACGTTTGATGACAAAATTACTTCTATATCAATTAATAACTAACTATGCAAATACTAACAAAATATATATATATCAAGTCTGGAATTAATGGGATCCTAACTTCATTTAATAGTTCATCTAATTACCACTATCAAGCTAGAAGGTTCACATATCACAGAAAAGTAGCCAAGGACACTAAAATAGACATAACCATTTGTCAATGCATTATGACCTACTTACATAATATCCATACTTGATAGACACCATGTAATCACCTCTATAGCCAAAATCACTATATTTCTATGTGAAATTGCAATTATATTGATTCTAAGCACAAGCCCTTATTTTGACTCTTACGGTGAAACAGTATATTTCTATCTGACTCACAAAATATTAAGCTATCCAATTAAGCCTCATATTCGCAAGCTATCATGATTACAATCCATACTTATATGTTATTTTTCAATTCCATATGAGTACTGAAATCGAATGGTGATCAATCATTCATACATGCAAAACAATCATGATAGAAATTCCTTATGATATATAAAACAAGCTAACAATCAAGACTGAAATTAAACTACATATTAAAATCCGTTAGAATCCCATAATGGAGATTAGTTCATGTCTGAACCAAAAGCCATTATGGGATCAAAACTAAACATGGAAAAATAAACAATCAATTGAAAATAAGAAGAATTAGAATTGATCAAACCCAATTGAAGAATAAAATCCAAAGTAAGCTTAAACCCATATCAAAATCCAATGCTCGAGCAAAAGTAATCCACAGAATATCTCTCTAAAAACTATCTCTAAGAAAGTAGAATAATCATAATCATAATACTAAAAGTCTCCAAGTTTTTATCCTTGAGGTTTCCTTCTCACTATCTGATCAATATGGACTAGAATCCTCTTCATAATCGACTTCTTTTTCCTCCTTCAGCTGGACAAATAGAGCAAAAACGTGGCCTAGTGCTGCTGGTGCTAGCCCTAGCGCTGCTGGCGCTATGTCTGGCCCAGAAATTTACAAAAATGCCACTAGGTCTATTTTGAGCTCCAAATTTACCCTTTTGCCCCTCCAGCTCCAGCCTACAATAAATAAACACAAAAACAAGTAAAATAATACTAAAAACACTTAAAGACCACAAAAATTAAGCCTAACAATACCTGATTCGTAGGTATAAAACCCACTCATCAAATACCCCCAAACTTAACCAATTGCTTGTCCTCAAGCAATGCAATGATGCAAATGCAAACTAACTATCATGCCTACGAATCAAACAATTAACCAATACAGTATCCAACATCAGGCCTCAAAGATATCATAAATACTAAAGTAGAATCTCTAACCAATGCAAAGTTTCTAACTTTAACCAACTAATCAAGTTACACCTGTCATCATCCATGTTGTGTGTGTGTGTGTAAATCAATCATTCCAATCAATTACAATTCAAATCCATCACATAATTGACTTCTTAGAAGAAAACTTTAAATTGCAACCCAATTCAACCCGTGAATACAACCAATTCAACTGATTCAGGCAATCACTAAGCATTAAGGTATCACTAAGGTTATTTAACACATTTAAATCCTTTCTAAACCCTTCCCCAGGAATTTAAAACAATTTTTTTCGTTTTAGTGAGTGCATTTTATGCTCCATCTCACTTTCTTTTGAACGAGTGCGTTTTACGCTCCATCTCGTTCCATGTGTTTATGAGTGAGTGCGTTTTACGCTCCATCTCAACCCACCACAAGATCCATTCTTCAATTGGGAAAGGTTCAAAATTTTCAAATTTCTCTTTGTTTTTCTTTTCACACCCCAAGATTCCCCCAAACTTAGATTCTTGCCTGTTTTTCATTTAAGGGACGTTTCACCGATATTATCAAGTTTTAACCCAAATCTTCCACCAGAAGAAAATTATACAACAATTTGAAATAAACTGATCAAAACAATTGATTGTGTGCTTTCCTTTTTAACAAAAATTTCAGACAGGTTAAACTTCACTACCTAATCAAAGTTATCACTAAGCACTAGTTTTCAATTCTTCACAAGTTAAAACCATGAAACCAGTCTTATCATTGGCCACATTAGATACTATATCAATTTATGCTTAATTCATGAAACTAAATGCTTAAAATGCTTAACACAACCTAAACAATTAACATGCAACTACCATGCATCATGCAAAAACACAAGGAAACAAAACAAACTATATGCATGAAAACACAAAAACTATACCCCCCAAACTGAACAAGACAATGTCCTCATTGAAAAAGAAAAAGAGATTAAGAACAGAGGACTCCCCTGATGAAGAACACTACTCATCAGCACTGCCAGCGGCAGCATCATCATCATCCTCATCATCCGCATCAGGAGGCGAGTCAGGTGGTGGATAAATAGAAAGAGGAGGAGCTGGTGGAAACTGGAATGGTCCTGCCAAAGGATTCATCCGTCCAAACATATCTGCCAAGGCGGTCGAACAGTTAACATTATACGCATAAATCTCCGCCTGGCGCTGAGCAAGTCGACTCTGCTGTCGAGTCATCCGATCAAAACCCCTCTGAATCGATCCTGCAACTAAGTCTATCCGGCGAGTATGGTGCCGAAGATCCTGGCGGATAGTCTCAACTATAGTAGGGGATGGAATGGTATCCTCAACAGGTGGTGGTTGCTCCGGTGCCTGCTCCTGTGGCAGCTGCTGTGGTAGAATGAAACCTAAACCCCGCGGGTGCGACGCACCGCCACCCCAAACTCTGTACCGTCCCATTGCAGCATGATCAATGGGAGGCAAGGGGACCTGCATAACTTCATCTTTATCCCACGGGACTCCCGCTCGACGGCACAAATCAGTGATCAATGAAGGGTGAGGTAGTCCACCTGTGGTACTACCCTCAAGCGTGTGTAGGATAGATTCATGAATTATCTCCCCTATATCCACTGTCTTCCCTTTAGCAATGCAGTACAATAACGCCGCCCGCAGATTAATGACATCGCTCATATGGCGGCACGACATCAACTTAGCACAGATAAAAGCATGCCATGCTTTTCCATATCTACTCAATTTGGCTGATGGAAAGTGCACAGCTTCTTGGTGGTCAGACAGCTTCCATTCAGTCCCTGGCTCACAGAGGGCTTCTATAATCTCAGAATAATCCAAATCCTCTTCCAAGTATTTCGAATAGCCATCCTTGTGAATTTTCTGCAACCCATAATACGCATTAATATTTTTACGGCCCACATTTATTTCCTGACCCCGAACCATAATCAAATTCCCATTAGCTTCTTTAGCATTAGCATAAAACTCTCTCACAATATTCACGGCAGCTGGTTCGGGTTGTGCAGTAAATACCATCCAATTTCGGTTGCGTATCATTTGAGCTAACTCCCCATCTACCCGATCAATAGGTAGCAAGCCACGTTCAGGAATTAGAGATTTCCCAGAAGACCAATTTTTAAACCTATCACTTGCCTCGGGGCTAACAAATTTCTTCTTATCATACTTTACCACAGTGGATGAACCTGAAACTTTCCCCACTATGTCTTTTGGGAGCCATTAATAACCAATTAAACACAAGTCAAGACCCAAAAGAACTCAAAATTTCGTTGGGGCAATATGTCAAACACTTGGCGTGCACACTTGAAAAATCCTTGTTCAATAGTTCCCCCCAACCTTATGAATAAACCAATTTAGCACAATAAAAATTCCCCACAACTTACAAGCATAAAGATAGACAATTAGAAATTAAACCCAATCCCAATTGAGCCAACACAAGTTCAATTGGGTGCACAATCAAAAACTTGTTCCAAATACTAGCAACTCAAATCTTTAGCCAACAATTTCAAGTTTGGAGGGATCAATAAAGTAAAGCTTACTTGAAGTTGGAATTACCCATGTGAAAACCTTTACTCCTTCTTGGCTATGGAAGTTCGTGGTTGTACTTGTTGAAAGCCGACGGTAGTGGGGACTATGGGTGGGTGATTGTTGATGTTTGATTTGGGGAAAAAAAAAATATGCTTCTATGTAGCAACAATGGTGAGAAGTGGGCTGGAGTCGGCTGAAACTAGGTAGATGAAGAATAAAATTGATTTTGGATTGAAAAGCCTTTAAGAATCCCGACCTAGGGTTTAAAATTTTTTTTTTTTATACCGAGCGCTTCTAGCGCTATGAAAGGAGTGGGGCGAGCGCTAACAGCGCTATGGTGCAGTGTGTTGGAGTTTTGGCCAGCGCCGTTGGCGCTATATGGAGCGCTATTAGCGCTTGGGGGCAAACTGTGTGTGCGTTGAGCAGCGCCATTGGCGCTTGAGTCGTGTATTGATGGGCGCTGCTGGCGCTGAATGGCAGTAGCTGGCGTGGGTGTGTTGCACATCAAGCGCTGCAGGCGCTAATCTTGTGGGAATTAGGCGCTATGAGCGCTGAATGTCAGTAGCTGCTGCTTGATGTAGCGCTTCAAGCGCTTGGTAGAGCGCTGCCAGCGCTGTTAGGCACACTTGGTCAAATTGTTGGCCAATTTCACGTTTCCACCTGCACACACATCAACCCAAGTCCAAAATTAGTTACAGAAAGCCATTTTTTTTTTTTTTTTTTTTTTTTTGAAATTGAATAAATTACAAAACAAAAGATGAATAAAAGATTAAAATTCTGGGTTGCCTCCCAGATAGCGCTAAGTTATAGTCAATTAGCTTGACTGTCTTTGATTCTCATGTCGCAGAAAGAATTACGGTGACTTTCTGTCGATCCACCTCATCCCCAAAGTAATGCTTCAACCTCTGCCCATTCACCTTAAACGTTTGATCCGGAAATTTGTCGTATACTTCAATCGCGCCATGTGGAAAAACCGTCTTTACTGTGAATGGTCCCGACCATCTCGATTTCAGCTTCCCGGGAAAAAGTTTAAGTCTGGAATTGAAAAGTAAAACCCTTTGTCCCGGTTCAAATGTTCTCGCAATGATCTTACGATCATGCCATTTCTTCACCTTCTCCTTATATAGCTTCGAGTTTTCATAAGCCCGTAGTCGAAATTCGTCCAACTCATTGATTTGGAGTAAACGCTTCTCCCCTGCAGTTGTCGAATCAAAGTTCAACTTCCGAATTGCCCAATATGCTTTGTGTTCAAGCTCCATCGGAAGATGACAAGCTTTTCCATATACCAGCTGAAACGGTGACATACCCAACGGAGTTTTGTACGCAGTCCTATATGCCCACACAGCGTCATCTAGCTTTAAGGACCAATCCTTCCTCGTCGGATTCACAATTTTTTCGAGGATTCGTTTTACCTCTCGATTGGATACTTCTGCTTGGCCGTTTGTCTGGGGGTGATAAGCTGTAGCAATACGATGATTTACCCCATACTTAGCCAGCAACGCTGTGAACTGCCTGTTGCAGAAGTGACTACCTTCATCACTGATAATAGCCCTAGGAGTCCCAAATCTCGTGAAAATACTTCGATGCAAAAACTTTAGGACTACCTTGGCATCATTTGTCGGGAGTGCTGCCACTTCTACCCATTTAGACACATAGTCAACGGCTAACAAGATGTAGAGATTACCGCACGAAGACACGAAAGGGCCCATGAAGTCAATCCCCCAAACATCGAAAACTTCTACTTCAAGGATCGTATTCAAAGGCATTTCATTCCTCTTTGAAATATTACCTACTCTCTGACATCTATCACACCGCTGAACAAAACTATACGCATCTTTAAAAATTGTCGGCCAGTAGAATCCTGCTTGAAGTACTCTAGCCGCTGTTCTCTCTCCGCCATAATGTCCTCCATACACAGAAGAATGGCAATCATGTAAAATCCCTTCAGTCTCACTATATGGGATACACCTTCTTATCATTTGATCCGCACATTGTTTAAACAAGTACGGCTCATCCCATATATACCATTTAACATCGTGCAAGAACTTTTTCTTTTGGTGCCCCACCAAGTCAGAAGGTAACGTCTTACTCACCAAATAATTTGCGTAATCCGCAAACCATGGGACTTCCCCTTGCACCACAAACAACTGCTCATCCGGAAAAGATTCATTGATTTCAACTTTGTCTTCGATCTCCCTTTCCGGCTGCTCTAGTCGAGATAAATGGTCTGCTACTTGATTTTCGGTACCTTTCCTATCCTTGATCTCCAAATCAAATTCTTGCAACAACAATATCCACCTGATCAACCTGGGCTTTGCATCCTTTTTCGCCACTAAGTGTCGAATTGCCGAGTGATCCGTATACACTATTAACTTTGTGCCTATCAGATATGCCCTAAATTTATCAAAGGCATACACCACTGCCAATAACTCTTTCTCTGTGGTGGTGTAGTTTAACTGTGCATCAGTAAGGGTCTTGCTGGCATAGTATATCACATGAAACATCTTCTCCTTCCGTTGCCCCAAAACAGCCCCCACTGCGTAATCACTGGCATCACACATCAGCTCAAACGGCAACGCCCAATCTGGTGCTGTGATAACTGGTGCTGATGTTAACTTATTCTTTAAATGCTCAAATGCCCTCCTGCAAGCCTCATCAAAATTAAACTGTGCATCCTTCTCCAATAAACTGCACAATGGTTTAGTTATCTTGGAGAAGTCCTTGATGAATCTACGGTAGAAACCTGCATGACCAAGAAAACTGCGGGACACCTCTTACTGACGTGGGTGGAGGTAAATTCTCAATCGTTTCCAGCTTTGCCCTGTCCACCTCAATGCCTTTTCTTCGACACTTTGTGTCCCAGTATGACTCCTTCTTGTACCATAAAATGGCACTTTCTCCCAATTCAATACTAAATTTGTTTCAACACATCTCTTTAAAACCATTACCAAATTTTCAAGACATCGATCGAACGAATCACCAAATACCGAAAAGTCATCCATAAATACCTCAACATTCTGTTCGACCATGTCTGAAAAAATCGCTGTCATACATCTCTGAAAAGTAGCTGGAGCATTGCACAAACCCGAAAGACATTCTTCGAAAGGCAAAAGTGCCGTATGGACATGTAAACGTAGTCTTTTCCTGGTCTTCTGGAGCTATCGTAATCTGATTGTATCCTGAATACCCATCCAGAAGGCAATAGTACTCATGACCCGCCAGTCGGTCCAACATCTGATCGATAAACGGAAGTGGAAAATGGTCCTTCCTCGTAGCTTTGTTAAGCTTGCGGTAGTCCATGCAAATTCTCCATCCTGTTACGGTTCACGTTGGGATCAGCTCGTTATTCTCATTGGTGATCACGGTCATTCCACCCTTCTTTGGTACGCACTGTACAGGGCTCACCCATGCACTATCCGAGATAGGGTAGATTATTCCTGCATCCAGCCATTTCAGTATCTCCTTCTTAACCACTTCTTTCATTATAGGATTGAGCCTTCTTTGCTGTTCAATTGTCGGCTTGCTACCATCTTCCAATAAGATCTTATGCATGCAAAAAGACGGGCTTATCCCCTTGATATCGGCTATTGTCCATCCAATAGCTGATTTAAACTCTCTAAGCACTCGTAGCAGTTTTTCCTCCTGAAAAAGATGTTAGTGCAGAAGAAATAATCACAGGTAGCTTTGAATCTTTATTTAAAAATGCGTACCTGAGATGTTCTGGAAGTGGTTTAAGTTCAAGTTCAGGAGGCATCTCAAGAGATGGTTTCAACTTTACTGATGTCTCTCCCGCTTTCGTAAGTGGCTCGATAGGTGTTCTGAACTTTCCGAATTTGGGGGTGGTATTCAGATATTGCACAATTTCAGCACATTCTTCATCCTCCAAATCTGAATTTGCAGCAATCACTCACTGCAGTGGTTCATATCCCAACAAACTTACAACTTCATCATGCACTATACTATCCACCAAATCCACTCTGAAGCATTCTTCTTCATCGGTTGGAAGCTTCATTGCTTTGAAAACGTTAAACGACACCTCCTGGTCATGTACACGCATTGTAAGCTCCCCTTTCTGCACGTCTATCAAAGTCCTCCCAGTTGCTAGGAATGGTCTTCCTAGTATGATTGGTATATTTTTATCCTCTTCATAATCCAGAATGATGAAGTCCGCTGGAAAGATAAATTTGTCCACTTTCACCAGTACGTCTTCCACTATCCCCCGTGGATAAGTGATAGATCTATCGGCTAACTGCAGAGATATATTTGTTGGTCTTGGTTCCGGTAATCCCAACTGACTGAATACTGACAACGGCATCAGGTTGATACTTGCCCCAAGATCACACAAACATTTATCGAAGCTCATCTTTCCGATCGTGCATGGAATTGTGAAACTGCCCGGATCTTTCAGCTTTGGAGGTAATTTACGTTGAAGCACTGCACTACATTCCTCTGTCAAGGCCACTGTCTCAAACTCGTCTAACCTTCTCTTCCTTGACAGTATACCCTTCATAAACTTTGCATAACTTGGCATTTGTTCCAATGCCTCTGCGAAGGGTATGTTGATCTGCAGTTTCTTAAAAACCTCCAAAAACTTTCTGAACTGTTTATCATCCCTCTGCTTATTCAATCTCTGCGGATATGGAACTCGCGGGGTGAACTTGTGATTCTGTATTAACGGGCTTCTTATCTGAACTAGCTTTCTCCTTCTCTACTGACTCGTAGTTATCCTTCTTCTCTTTCTGTTCATCTTCAATTTCTATCTCAGTTTCTACCCCAATGTCATCCCCTTGTAAACTCGGTGCTGCTGAGTCTGGTACATTTCCTGAATATTGCTTTCCCGATCTGAGTGTAATGGCCTGACACTGTTCCTTACCTTCTCTCCGTGGATTTGCCTCTGTGTTTACTTGGCAATGAACCCTGGGGCCTGCTGTTAAGCATAGTCGCCATTTGCCCCATCTGAGCTTCCAGATTTTTAATAGCCACTGCCTGACTTTTGATCATCACCTCTGTATTTGCCATGTACTTTAACATCATCTCCTCCATTTCTGATTTCTTTTCCTGCGGAGGTGCGTATGGAGTAGGATGTTGTTGTTGAGAATATCCCGGTGGAAAAGGTGGTCGTGGAGCATACTGTTGCTGCGCCGGCTGAAACTGATTGTTCTGCTGAAACTGCTGCTGCTGATTTCCATGGTTGTTTGACCAACTAAAGTTTGGATGATTGCGGTTGTTGGGGTGGTATGTGTTCTGAAACTGACCTTGGTCTTTCTTATAAGTGTTCACATATTGCACCGACTCCGAGTTGATAGCACATTGATCTGTTGAGTGCGACCCCGCGCAAATCTCACAAACGAAGGCAACTGACTTGGCTTTGCTTTCCGACAATGAATCTATTTTCTTTGCCATAGCTGCCATCTGTGCTGACAACTGGGTAATAGCATCCACTTCCAACAAACCTGCAACTCTGGGCTGTGACGTTTTGGCTGTAGGATTTTGAAAATCATTTGCTGCCATAGTCTCAATAAGGTTATAAGCCTCGTCATAGCTCTTTGCCCCTAAAGCTCCACCCGCAGCTGCATCTACCATCTGCCTAGACTGCCATCCCAATCCATTATAAAATGTGTTGATCACCATCCAATCTAGCATCCCATGGTGTGGACACTTCCTTAGCATCTCCTTGTACCTATCCCAAGCCTCGTATAAGGACTCACCCTGTTGTTGCTCAAATTGAGAAATTGCCGTCCTTAGTTTTGCAGTTTTAGCCATTGGGAAAAACTTGGCTAGGAATTTTTGTGCTAAGTCCTCCCATGTAGTAATTGATCCTGCAGGCAAAGAATGAAGCCAACTTCTTGCTCTATCCCTTAATGAAAATGGAAACAGTCTTAGTCGGATAGCATCCTCCGTCACCCCGTTGTATCTGAATGTATCACAAATTTCAATGAAACTCAAAAGATGCTCATTAGGATCGTCTGTAGCAGCACCCCCAAACTGGACTGAATTCTGCACCATTTGAATGGTTCCTGGTTTAATCTCAAAGGTATTTGCTGCTATTGCCGGTCTTACTATGCTAGACTGCAATCCCGTGATATTTGGCATGGAATAGTCCCTCAAAGCTTTATGTTCCTCTCTTTGCTCAATTCTTTTGTTCCTCCGCCATCTTTGGAATAGTTCTTTCTAACTGTGCTTGCAAATTCCTACGCACTCTTGCTTTCCAACCTCTTCCGTCAATATTATCCTGAGCTGGTGTTAATTCTGAGTTGGATGAGCGTGTGTGCATAAAACTTCTACAAGTACCTGAAACCCAAAACAAAGGTAAAAATAGAAATGAGAAAAGATTAGAGTTCTCTAAGTCAAACAATATAGCTTAAAACTTATGATAATAATAAAAATCTAACGCCTGTCCCCGGCAACGGCGCGCCAAAAAAAACTTGTTGCCTCTTTTTAAGTCTTTAATAAAAGAGCTCTAACTCGTGCAAGTATACACGGTCAACAAGTAATACAGAGGAAGTAGAGTATCGTCCCACAGAGACAGGATTAAATTAAATCACTATGCATCAGTTCTATCACTATATTTATTTGCTTAAACTATCGACTTACGTTTGATGACAAAATTACTTCTATATCAATTAATAACTAACTATGCAAATACTAACAAAATATATATATATCAAGTCTGGAATTAATGGGATCCTAACTTCATTTAATAGTTCATCTAATTACCACTATCAAGCTAGAAGGTTCACATATCACAGAAAAGTAGCCAAGGACACTAAAATAGACATAACCATTTGTCAATGCATTATGACCTACTTACATAATATCCATACTTGATAGACACCATGTAATCACCTCTATAACCAAAATCACTATATTTCTATGTGAAATTGCAATTATATTGATTCTAAGCACAAGCCCTTATTTGGACTCTTACGGTGAAACAGTATATTTCTATCTGACTCACAAAATATTAAGCTATCCAATTAAGCCTCATATTCGCAAGCTATCATGATTACAATCCATACTTATATGTTATTTTTCAATTCCATATGAGTACTGAAATCGAATGGTGATCAATCATTCATACATGCAAAACAATCATGATAGAAATTCCTTATGATATATAAAACAAGCTAACAATCAAGACTGAAATTAAACTACATATTAAAATCCGTTAGAATCCCATAATGGAGATTAGTTCATGTCTGAACCAAAAGCCATTATGGGATCAAAACTAAACATGGAAAAATAAACAATCAATTGAAAATAAGAAGAATTAGAATTGATCAAACCCAATTGAAGAATAAAATCCAAAGTAAGCTTAAACCCACATCAAAATCCAATGCTCGAGCAAAAGTAATCCACAGAATATCTCTCTAAAAACTATCTCTAAGAAAGTAGAATAATCATAATCATAATACTAAAAGTCTCCAAGTTTTTATCCTTGAGGTTTCCTTCTCACTATCTGATCAATATGGACTAGAATCCTCTTCAGAATCGACTTCTTTTTCCTCCTTCAGCTGGACAAATAGAGCAAAAACGTGGCCTAGCGCTGCTGGCGCTATGTCTGGCCCAGAAATTTACAAAAATGCCACTAGGTCTATTTTGAGCTCCAAATTTACCCTTTTGCCCCTCCAGCTCCAACCTACAATAAATAAACACAAAAATAAGTAAAATAATACTAAAAACACTTAAAGACCACAAAAATTAAGCCTAACAATACCTGATTCGTAGGTATAAAACCCACTCATCAGACTCTCGCCCGCTTTAGCTCCTATATCTCCCTCTATACTCGATCAATTCGGTCCGTTACGGACTCTATGGATTCCTAAGACACGAGGCTATAATATATCAAAAATGCAAGATGACCCATAAACACTAATACAGCCAAATCCTTAGCCAAAGCACAACATTGATGCTCTGTTTTTCGCAACCATGAAATATCTCACACAAATGGCTACTGTGACTTCATTTAAGCATCATTTTAGTTCATTCAAATTGGTATATCTTCACAACTGATAGAAGTACAATATTCCAACAACAAACCATCAAAATAATCACAACATCCAGGCTTTATTGTCCTCTAATTGTCCGAAGGTCTAAACAGTCCATTAATGTCCATTATCTTCCTCCTTAAGCTTGGGTCCGAATCATTCTTTGTTTTTGTTTCACTTTGAAGGTGTTAATGGTTTATATAGCTTCTTAAGAACCTCCATGATAGATTCAACACAACCAACAACAACAAAAATTAACAAAATCCATCCCGCAAGCATGAAAGCCAAAAAAACTCATGAAAACTTCAATGGAGAAGAAATAGGTTGTAGTTTGATTACCTCTCCTTCTTAGCTTCGGGTAGGTTGAGATAACTTGCTAGGCTGCTCTTCTCCTTGCTCGTTTCTGCTGAAGCCTCTCTTCCTCTTCTCCTTGCTTGCCTTCTACGTCCTTGCCGCACACACACAAACACACACGCACACTTACTCTCCCTCTAACTGCAGTGAGCTTCTTGCTTAGCAAACTAACTCTCTCTCCCTCTTAAGTTGCTAACAGTTGGGTATGGCTGGAATGGAGGAGGAGAATGAGCTGAGGGGGATAAGAAGAATGCTTCGGGAGCATATAGAATGTATGGGTATGCAGGAAATGGTTTACCCGAGCCATTGGAAATGTTATTTAGGCAAAGTGTTAACAGCCCCATGAATTGTGTACTGTGCATGTTTATTCCTTTCCCCCCAATTGGCTCTCAATATACACGTGGCCTCCCCCAATTGGTTTGAGGCTTAAATGTCTCACCAATTAATTCGAATATACAGATAAATATACCCGAATATTCCCACTTTTGTTACCAAATTTGGTAAATAACTCTACCCAAAATTATAATGGGTACTCCCATAAATTATTGGAACACGTAAAAATATTTATTATGGGATTTGTCCATTTATTCGGAACACCCACAATATACATTTCGGATACATATTAAATCACGTATCAACTCCAATAAAATTTCTGACACTTGGAAAAATTATTCCTCAGCATATATGCCTCATCTAAATTAATAAAAATCGAAATAGACGAAAAAGTTTGGGTGTGAATAGTGCTCGTGAATAGTGCCTCGGGAAGCGGGTCCCGTTAATAGTGATTTTATGAATTTTTGCAAAATCGATATATTCACTCTAACGACACAACAACACATAAAATTTAACATATGCACATTTTCTAGGCTGTAACACAATTCTAAACACGTAGTATAGATTAATATAAAAATAAAAATAATAATAATAATTCATTTTATTCATACATAACTCGGGTTACAAGGAAATCTAAAATTCCCGATCGTTACATTCTCCCCCCCTTATAAGGATTCTGTCCCCAGAATCACCGTACAAGGTTAAACAAAAAGTTGAGGGTAATTCTCCTTCATCTTATCTTCCAATTCCCATGTAGCCTCCTCAGCATTGTGGTTTCGCCAAACTACCTTCACAGAAGGTATAACCTTATTTCTTAATACTTGCTCCTTCCTATCAATTATCTGAATAGGAATTTCTTCGTACGTAAGATCCTTCTCTAAATGAACGGGCTCATAGGATATCACGTGTTTGTAATCGGGTTTGTATGGTCGTAACACTGAGACGTGAAACACGTTTTGGACATGCTCCAGTTCAGGAGGCAAGGCTACCTCATACGCCACTTCACCCACTCTTCTCAATACTTCGAACGGTCCTACGAACCTTGGGCTCAACTTTCCCTTCTTCCCAAAACGTATCTTCCCTTTCCAGGGAGACACTTTCAGAAACACGTAGTGGCCGACATCGAAGTCTCTCGTCTGGCGATGTTGATCAGCATACTTCTTTTGTCGGTCTTGGGCTGCAATTAGTCTTGCCCTGATCACCTTGACCACTTCGGCTGTCTGTTGCACCAACTCTGGTCCCAACAGTCTTCGTTCGCCGACCTCATCCCAACTTAACGGTGTTCTGCACTTCCTTCCGTAGAGGGCTTCATACGGTGGCATACCGATACTTGCATGATAGCTGTTGTTATAAGCGAATTCCACAAGTGGTAAGTGGTCATCCCAATTCCCTTTGAAATCCATCACACAAGCTCTAAGCATGTCTTCTAGCGTCTGTATCGTTCGTTCGCTCTGTCCGTCAGTTTGAGGATGGTAAGCAGTACTTAGTCGCAACTGTGTTCCCATTCTCTCTTGCAAGCTTTTCCAAAAATTCGATGTGAAGCGTGGATCTCGATCTGAGACAATTGACACTGGCACTCCATGTCGCGAAACAATCTCCTTTATATACAACTTGGCTAACTGGTTTAAATTGAATCGGATTTTTATCGGTAGAAAGTGTGCTGATTTTGTCAATCGGTCTACGATAACCCAAATAGCATCACAACCTTTTTGTGTAACTGGAAGTCCTACCACGAAATCCATGGTGATGTGCTCCCATTTCCATTCTGGTATATTTAGTGGCTGAAGTAACCCACTCGGTCTCTGATGTTCCGCTTTGACCTGTTGACAGGTGAGACACTTGCTGACGCACTCTGCTACGTCCCGCTTCATGTTGGGCCACCAAAAATATTGACGAAGATTCCGATACATTTTTGTGCTTCCTGGGTGAACAGAATATGCTGAATTATGTGCTTCATGTAAGATCTCATCTCTTAATTCAGTCACGGCCGGCACCCACACTCGTTCCTCGTATCTTAAGATACCATCTTTATCCATTCAAAATTTCTCTTCCTCATTTTCTGCGATCCTTTTCTGTATCCTTTCACATTCTTCATCCTTTTCCTGTGCTTCTTTCACTTTGTCGAGTAATGTCGGACGAGCCTCAATTACGAATAACCTCTCTGCCGCCTCTGTCGGACTTTTCACCTCGATCTCCAGTCTCGCCATTTCCCGTATTAGCTCCCCGTGAGTTGTCAACATGCATAATTTCTCATTCCCCTTTCTGCTCAATGCATCTGCTACTATGTTTGCCTTCCCTGGGTGATAAAGAATTTCACAGTCATAATCTTTGATTAATTCCAACCACCTCCTTTGTCGCATGTTCAGCTCCTTTTGTGTGAAAATATATTTCAGACTCTTATGGTCCGTGTATATCTCACATTTCTCCCCATAAAGGTAATGTCTCCAAATCTTCAATGCAAAAACGACAGCCGCTAACTCCAAGTCATGGGTAGGGTATCGCTTCTCATAATCCTTCAATTGTCGTGACGCATACGCAATAACCTTGCCGTGTTGCATTAACACACAGCCAAGACCCTTGTGTGATGCATCACTATACACTACAAAACCTCCCGTATCGTCTGGTAAGGACAATACAGGCGCCTCGCTTAACCGCTTTTTCAATTCCTGAAAACTGTCTTCGCACTTTTCAGACCACACAAATTTCACCGTCTTCCTCGTTAGATTGGTCAATGGGGTTGCTATTTTGGAAAAATCTTGGATAAATCTTCGATAGTACCCGGCTAACCCTAAGAAACTTCGTACTTCTGTCGGTGTCTTCGGTTGCTCCCAGTTACTAACTGCCTCCACCTTCGCAGGGTCCACTGAGATACCGTCTTTGTCGATCATATGCCCTAAAAATTGTACCTTTTCCATCCAGAATTCGCACTTAGAAAATTTCGCGTATAACTTTTCCCTTCTCAGTGTCTCCAGTACTTCGCTCAGATGTTCGGCGTGCTCTTCTTCGGTCTTTGAATAAATCAAAATGTCATCGATGAAAACTACTACGAACTTATCTAAGTATGGCTTCAGAATTCGGTTCATCAAGTCCATGAATGCTGCCGGTGCGTTAGTCAAATCGAAAGACATCACCAAAAACTCGTAGTGACCATATCTTGTCCGAAACGCAGTTTTAGGTACATCTTCCTTCCTTACTTTTAGCTGATGATACCCGGTCCTCAAATCTATCTTCGAGAAGTGTCTGGCTCCCTTTAGTTGATCGAACAAGTCGTCGATTCGTGGCAATGGGTACTTATTCTTGATCGTTGATTTGTTCAACTCCCGATAGTCGATACAGAGTCTCATTGATCCGTCCTTCTTCTTGACAAACAAAACTGGTGCTCCCCATGGGGACACACTTGGCTGAATATACCCATTGTCCAGCAGTTCTTGAAGTTGTATCAACAATTCCTTCATCTCTACCGGCGCCATACGATACGGAGCCTTCGAAATTGGTGCAGTCCCCGGCGCTAAGTCTATCGCAAATTCAATTTCCCTGTCTGGCGGAAGACCGGGTAAATCACTTGGAAACACATCTGGAAACTCTCTCACTACCGGTATATTTTTAATATCCACACCTTCTTTCTTCGTATCTAGAATATAGGCTAAATAACCTTCACAACCTTTCTTTAACAATTTCCTGGCCTGCATCATCGTAAGACAACATGAACGTCTTTAGCGATGTTGCCACCATAAAATATTACCCTCGACCGGTTCGGGGTCCGAAGGTTCACACTTTTCTTCTGACAGTCAATGATTGCCGCATGATCGTACAACCAGTCCATTCCCAATATTACATCGAACTCTCCCAACCTTATTGGGATCAAATCCACGCGAAACTTAAATCCCCTAATCTCAGCGTAACAATTACGAAGAATGAACTGTACAGGAATTACCTCATTATTCGCAATTTCTATGCTCAAAGGATTTTCTAACCGTTCTTGGGGTAAATTTAACCGCTTAAACAAAATTTTCAGACACAAAAGAACAGGTAGCACCCGAATCGAATAATACACAAGCATTTATATTATTGATTGGGATAATACCTGACACCACGTCCTTAGCAATCATTGCATCCTGGACAGTCATGTTGAATGTTCGGGCAGGGGTGCGGTTTCGGCGGAGTCGGACTCCCAATCATCAGTTTGCTGCCTCCTCCTCGGTTGCCGCTTCCACCACTGCTTCCCTTCTTCGGACAGTCTCTGAACTGATGCTCCATTGACCCACAAGAATAGCATCCACGATTCTTCTTTGGGTTTGGGCAATGCGGTGCTATATGCCCTTCCTGGTTGCAGTTGTAGCAGACATTACGTCCCTTCCAACACTCACCCTTGTGATTTTTCCCACATTTTGAACACGCTTCAATCTTCTTCTTAAATCCTCCCTGACTATTCCCTGCCTGATGAGTGTTGGCACTGTTGTTGCTGTTGTTACCACCGTCCCATTTTCTCTTTCCCGAATTGCTTCCACCGCTACTGCCACCTCCACGGTAGTCCCCTCCACTCTTCTTATTTTTCTTGTGTTGATTTAGGGCCTCAATCCCTCCTTCGGCGATGATGGCTTTTTCCAGCAGCGCACTAAAAGTCTCGATCTGGAGGACAGCTACCTTATTATACAACCACGGTTTCAGCCCTTGTTCGAACCTTTGCGTCTTCAACTCTTCAGTACTTACGTGAAGCGGTGCAAAAACGCGCAAAGTTCATTGAATTTGGTGGCGTACTGAGCCACCGTCATGTCTCCCTGCTTGAGCTCTAGGAATTTCACCACCATTTGCCTTTCCATGCTTTTTGGGAAATAGTTCTCGAAGAATAATTCCTTAAACTTGTCCCATGATATCACTCCTTCGCCTGCTCGTTGTTGGTTAGCCTCCCACCAATAATTTGCTTCTCCTTTCATCATATACGTGGCAAATACTGTTTTCTGGTCATCTCTCATGCGTGCAATGATGAAAGCCTTTTCCATTTCCTTCACCCAAGACTGGGCTTCAATCGGATCAGTTGTTCCCTTGAACTCTGGGGGTCCAACGCTCTTGAAGTCTTTGAAATTTGTTATGGGTGCTACCGGGGGATGGGGATCCACGGGTCCCGTATTTCTCCCTTGGGTCATTCTCTCCAGTATATCCGCTAACCGTTGCATGGGGTCCACCGGAACTCTTTGATTATTAACCGATCCCTCGGGTGTTGGTGGTGGGGCTCGTATGTTACGTCTAGGTGGCATTCTCTGCTTAACGTAAGAAAATTTAATGTCATCATTTCATTATGCTACGAGATCATCTATCATGAGTACTACAAGTAGACAACATATATAGTAATAACGATTGCATTTTAGTGCTAACAACTATTACAACATACATGACTATGCTATAGCGTACTACTATAGATGTCATCAAACGTTCCTTGATACAGCAAAAATGGTGAGGGGTTCACCGACATACTCCCCTAAAATAAGCATACAAGTTACCGTCTTACAATACTATCCCACACATGTAGCAAAATGTTGGGATTAACATAAACAAGATTACAAACTGCTAGGCACATAAGTTAAGCAACCTATCCGAGCATACCGCGCTCCACAGCGTTGTCATACTCCCTATGACCCATATGGATCATCAAGCCTCGACTCAGGGTGTGACGAGTCTGTCCCTCTTCAGTTGGGTAGTGGTACACACCATCTATCCACCTGCCCATAGCCGAGTGAAAAGCATATCCCATCCGGTTCATCTTTCTCTTACCCCTCCTCACTTCACCATCCAGGTCATCAACTCGTTCTACGGCATCATCCCGTTGTTCCTTGATCCGGACACGGTTTGCCACCTCCCTACCTAACTGGTTCTTCAGAATCTCATTATCCATTTGCAAATTAACTCCCCGATGCTCTGACTGCTCCAACTTTCCTGCCAATTCTGCATTCCTCGCCAAGAGGTGATGCAGCATGACTGCCAATTGTGTGGACGCCCCTAGATGCCCTTGCACATCCGTCTCTAATTCCTGGATCTGGTTCTTACCCTCCTGGACCTCGCCTTCTAGTCCCTGAATCCTGGCCCGTTGCTCTCGGGCTTCACTCTCCAACTCATGGATCCTATTTGCTTGTTCGAGAACGCGGTCGGTACGTTCGTCCAACATCTCCACCAAAAATGTGGTGTCAATAGGGGGCACCTCCTCCCATTCCTCTTCTGGGTCCTCCTCCGGGTCAGACTCCAACTCGGGTTCCTCCTCAGCAGGGGCAATAGCTAGGATAGGCTCAACCATCAGCAGTGTCTCGGACACCACATGGATGTCACGTGGCTCCTCTTCTGCGACTCTACTAGGTTCTCCTGTGTTTGACATCCTACAAGCACAACCACAAACAAGCAAACTCTTATTAGTCTTTCAACAAAATATAAGTTCATTGTATGGAATGAAGATATATCTTATATCACTACAAGCTCTCTAAGATAAATCTTTGTCACGTAAAACTCTACAGGAGTTTTGTCTGCTCTTATTCTCTATAAACTTCCTAAGGTTATAGCCTAAAGACCTCTCTCTAAAGGTTTATAACCTAAGGCTTTGATACCAACCTGTGACGCCCCCAAATCCGGGTCACCTGAGCCACAGACTTGGTTCATCACTATCCAATACCAAAATGATACAATCGATAACTAACTAATAGCGGAATAAAGGAATATTTACATTGATATAACATAAATAAACCTGTCCCAAGTCTCGAAACCAAAACTATTACAAAACATAACATAATACAAAAGGGTAAATATGTCTTAATACACGACGTCAATAATAAGTCTTAATACAAACGGTAATTCTAGAACAACAAATTACAACTACTCCATAGCTTTCCCCTTTCCCTTATCTTTTCCTGAGCTCTCGCCACGTGCCGCACTAACTGAAATGTTTTTAAGGAGAGCAAGGCGTGAGCAACAAATTTGCCCCGCAAGTATAATAGCAATGAATAATCACTATGAATAACTTTATAGCTCACAAGAGTAAAAATTTATCTGAACCAAGGAAATAAACAACTTCTTTTTATCACCGTTATAGTGGTCACTAAGGACCGAAGGATTTCTGAAGTATCCAAGGATTTCAAAGTTTCCCAAAGGAGGGAACTATTCAATACTGAGGGGTGGCACCAAGGCACAGAAACTCTATTCTAGAATTACTGGAAATTCATCCGATAATCCACAAAACTGGTACAATAGGTGATCAGCCTAAAATACCTGGCGTTATGCATAAGCCTTACATTTTCCATTTACGCGCGTGTCGGTTTCCCGACGTTTATACAATTTCCCCTGCTGTGAGGGTTGTTCCACTCAGCTTTACATGGGAGTCCAGACCAAAACAATTTGATCGGACAATTTTACTTAACAACAATAATAGTTGGAGGACTTTAACCTCGCTTTAGTAACCAAATCAATAAGTGTCTAGCTGAAACAATTAGCCTTGACATAGCTTTTAAACAGTCTATGGAATAAAGAACTTTAAGGTTTCAACAACATGCATGATAGCATTTAAAAATATCTTGAATGAATAAAAATTCATAATCTTTGGAATCACACAATATATAACATTGCATGAAATGGGCTTTCATTGCAATACTTGAATAGAAGTATGAATACTAGCACATTAATTGCTAAATTGATAAGTAATTTGAACGGAGTCAAGAAGCTCAATAAGCTTGCTCAATAAATAATATTTGCTCGATAGATAAATGAATTCGAAACTTGCCCAATAAATGAATCGAGTAAGGAAACCTCGCACAATTAAATAGGAGTTGTATGAGTTAGGAAACTTGCCTTGTACGTGCGTTAATAACTTGACATTAATCGTCCGTCAACAAAATATCCTACATAGTTTATTAAAATCATCATAAATATTAGTCACAAAAGAACTAGGTTCATTACAGTCATCACATCATTAAAATACATTGATTGCCACTACGCTCATCCAAGCGTAATTTGTAATCCGTTAATTCAATTTACGCCTTAGGACAACATCGTTTAGGTCGACACGGGTATAAATTAAGCACATAAAGCTTTAACAAGATATAAGCGTTTTTAATCATTTTGTACAAAAATATAAGTTTTAGACTCGCGGGAAAAATTTTACCCGGTCCGGCCCGACCCGGTCCGGTCCGACCCGACCCGGTCCAGCCTGACCCGACCCGGACCAGGCGCGGAACAGCGGCATGCAGTAGCAGTTCTGCAGTTCCTGCAGAACCGCGAACTGGTAGACTCTCGCCCGCTTTAGCTCCTATATCTCCCTCTATACTCGATCAATTCGGTCCGTTACGGACTCTATGGATTCCTAAGACACGAGGCTATAATATATCAAAAATGCAAGATGACCCATAAACACTAACACAGCCAAATCCTTAGCCAAAGCACAACATTGATGCTCTGTTTTTCGCAACCATGAAATATCTCACACAAATGGCTACTGTGACTTCATTTAAGCATCATTTTAGTTCATTCAAATTGGTATATCTTCACAACTGATAGAAGTACAATATTCCAACAACAAACCATCAAAATAATCACAACATCCAGGCTTTATTGTCCTCTAATTGTCCGAAGGTCTAAACAGTCCATTAATGTCCATTATCTTCCTCCTTAAGCTTGGGTCCGAATCATTCTTTGTTTTTGTTTCACTTTGAAGGTGTTAATGGTTTATATAGCTTCTTAAGAACCTCCATGATAGATTCAACACAACCAACAACAACAAAAATTAACAAAATCCATCCCGCAAGCATGAAAGCCAAAAAAACTCATGAAAACTTCAATGGAGAAGAAATAGGTTGTAGTTTGATTACCTCTCCTTCTTAGCTTCGGGTAGGTTGAGATAACTTGCTAGGCTGCTCTTCTCCTTGCTCGTTTCTGCTGAAGCCTCTCTTCCTCTTCTCCTTGCTTGCCTTCTACGTCCTTGCCGCACACACACAAAACACACACGCACACTTACTCTCCCTCTAACTGCAGTGAGCTTCTTGCTTAGCAAAACTAACTCTCTCTCCCTCTTAAGTTGCTAACAGTTGGGTATGGCTGGAATGGAGGAGGAGAATGAGCTGAGGGGGATAAGAAGAATGCTTCGGGAGCATATAGAATGTATGGGTATGCAGGAAATGGTTTACCCGAGCCATTGGAAATGTTATTTAGGCAAAGTGTTAACAGCCCCATGAATTGTGTACTGTGCATGTTTATTCCTTTCCCCCCAATTGGCTCTCAATATACACGTGGCCTCCCCCAATTGGTTTGAGGCTTAAATGTCTCACCAATTAATTCGAATATACAGATAAATATACCCGAATATTCCCACTTTTGTACCAAATTTGGTAAATAACTCTACCCAAAATTATAATGGGTACTCCCATAAATTATTGGAACACGTAAAAATATTTATTATGGGATTTGTCCATTTATTCGGAACACCCACAATATACATTTCGGATACATATTAAATCACGTATCAACTCCAATAAAATTTCTGACACTTGGAAAAATTATTCCTCAGCATATATGCCTCATCTAAATTAATAAAAATCGAAATAGACGAAAAAGTTTTGGGTGTGAATAGTGCTCGTGAATAGTGCCTCGGGAAGCGGGTCCCGTTAATAGTGATTTTATGAATTTTTGCAAAATCGATATATTCACTCTAACGACACAACAACACATAAAATTTAACATATGCACATTTTCTAGGCTGTAACACAATTCTAAACACGTAGTATAGATTAATATAAAAATAAAAATAATAATAATAATTCATTTTATTCATACATAACTCGGGTTACAAGGAAATCTAAAATTCCCGATCGTTACATTCTCCCCCCCTTATAAGGATTCTGTCCCCAGAATCACCGTACAAGGTTAAACAAAAAGTTGAGGGTAATTCTCCTTCATCTTATCTTCCAATTCCCATGTAGCCTCCTCAGCATTGTGGTTTCGCCAAACTACCTTCACAGAAGGTATAACCTTATTTCTTAAATACTTGCTCCTTCCTATCAATTATCTGAATAGGAATTTCTTCGTACGTAAGATCCTTCTCTAAATGAACGGGCTCATAGGATATCACGTGTTTGTAATCGGGTTTGTATGGTCGTAACACTGAGACGTGAAAACACGTTTTGGACATGCTCCAGTTCAGGAGGCAAGGCTACCTCATACGCCACTTCACCCACTCTTCTCAATACTTTCGAACGGTCCTACGAACCTTGGGCTCAACTTTCCCTTCTTCCCAAAACGTATCTTCCCTTTCCAGGGAGACACTTTCAGAAACACGTAGTGGCCGACATCGAAGTCTCTCGTCTGGCGATGTTGATCAGCATACTTCTTTTGTCGGTCTTGGGCTGCAATTAGTCTTGCCCTGATCACCTTGACCACTTCGGCTGTCTGTTGCACCAACTCTGGTCCCAACAGTCTTCGTTCGCCGACCTCATCCCAACTTAACGGTGTTCTGCACTTCCTTCCGTAGAGGGCTTCATACGGTGGCATACCGATACTTGCATGATAGCTGTTGTTATAAGCGAATTCCACAAGTGGTAAGTGGTCATCCCAATTCCCTTTGAAATCCATCACACAAGCTCTAAGCATGTCTTCTAGCGTCTGTATCGTTCGTTCGCTCTGTCCGTCAGTTTGAGGATGGTAAGCAGTACTTAGTCGCAACTGTGTTCCCATTCTCTCTTGCAAGCTTTTCCAAAAATTCGATGTGAAGCGTGGATCTCGATCTGAGACAATTGACACTGGCACTCCATGTCGCGAAACAATCTCCTTTATATACAACTTGGCTAACTGGTTTAAATTGAATCGGATTTTTATCGGTAGAAAGTGTGCTGATTTTGTCAATCGGTCTACGATAACCCAAATAGCATCACAACCTTTTTGTGTAACTGGAAGTCCTACCACGAAATCCATGGTGATGTGCTCCCATTTCCATTCTGGTATATTTAGTGGCTGAAGTAACCCACTCGGTCTCTGATGTTTCCGCTTTGACCTGTTGACAGGTGAGACACTTGCTGACGCACTCTGCTACGTCCCGCTTCATGTTGGGGCCACCAAAAATATTGACGAAGATTCCGATACATTTTTTGTGCTTCCTGGTGTGAACAGAATATGCTGAATTATGTGCTTCATGTAAGATCTCATCTCTTAATTCAGTCACGGCCGGCACCCACACTCGTTTCCTCGTATCTTAAGATACCATCTTTATCCATTCAAAATTTCTCTTCCTCATTTTCTGCGATCCTTTTCTGTATCCTTTCACATTCTTCATCCTTTTCCTGTGCTTCTTTCACTTTGTCGAGTAATGTCGGACGAGCCTCAATTACGAATAACCTCTCTGCCGCCTCTGTCGGACTTTTCACCTCGATCTCCAGTCTCGCCATTTCCCGTATTAGCTCCCCGTGAGTTGTCAACATGCATAATTTCTCATTCCCCTTTCTGCTCAATGCATCTGCTACTATGTTTGCCTTCCCTGGGTGATAAAGAATTTCACAGTCATAATCTTTGATTAATTCCAACCACCTCCTTTGTCGCATGTTCAGCTCCTTTTGTGTGAAAATATATTTCAGACTCTTATGGTCCGTGTATATCTCACATTTCTCCCCATAAAGGTAATGTCTCCAAATCTTCAATGCAAAAACGACAGCCGCTAACTCCAAGTCATGGGTAGGGTATCGCTTCTCATAATCCTTCAATTGTCGTGACGCATACGCAATAACCTTGCCGTGTTGCATTAACACACAGCCAAGACCCTTGTGTGATGCATCACTATACACTACAAAACCTCCCGTATCGTCTGGTAAGGACAATACAGGCGCCTCGCTTAACCGCTTTTTCAATTCCTGAAAACTGTCTTCGCACTTTTCAGACCACACAAATTTCACCGTCTTCCTCGTTAGATTTGGTCAATGGGGTTGCTATTTTGGAAAAATCTTGGATAAATCTTCGATAGTACCCACGGCTAAACCCTAAGAAACTTCGTACTTCTGTCGGTGTCTTCGGTTGCTCCCAGTTACTAACTGCCTCCACCTTCGCAGGGTCCACTGAGATACCGTCTTTGTCGATCATATGCCCTAAAAATTGTACCTTTTCCAACCAGAATTCGCACTTAGAAAATTTCGCGTATAACTTTTCCCTTCTCAGTGTCTCCAGTACTTCGCTCAGATGTTCGGCGTGCTCTTCTTCGGTCTTTGAATAAATCAAAATGTCATCGATGAAAACTACTACGAACTTATCTAAGTATGGCTTCAGAATTCGGTTCATCAAGTCCATGAATGCTGCCGGTGCGTTAGTCAAACCGAAAGACATCACCAAAAACTCGTAGTGACCATATCTTGTCCGAAACGCAGTTTTAGGTACATCTTCCTTCCTTACTTTTAGCTGATGATACCCGGTCCTCAAATCTATCTTCGAGAAGTGTCTGGCTCCCTTTAGTTGATCGAACAAGTCGTCGATTCGTGGCAATGGGTACTTATTCTTGATCGTTGATTTGTTCAACTCCCGATAGTCGATACAGAGTCTCATTGATCCGTCCTTCTTCTTGACAAACAAAACTGGTGCTCCCCATGGGGACACACTTGGCTGAATATACCCATTGTCCAGCAGTTCTTGAAGTTGTATCAACAATTCCTTCATCTCTACCGGCGCCATACGATACGGAGCCTTCGAAATTGGTGCAGTCCCCGGCGCTAAGTCTATCGCAAATTCAATTTCCCTGTCTGGCGAAAGACCGGGTAAATCACTTGGAAACACATCTGGAAACTCTCTCACTACCGGTATATTTTTAATATCCACACCTTCTTTCTTCGTATCTAGAATATAGGCTAAATAACCTTCACAACCTTTCTTTAACAATTTCCTGGCCTGCATCATCGTAAGACAACATGAACGTCTTAGCGATGTGCCACCATAAAATATTACCCTCGACCGGTTCGGGGTCCGAAGGTTCACACTTTTCTTCTGACAGTCAATGATTGCCGCATGATCGTACAACCAGTCCATTCCCAATATTACATCGAACTCTCCCAACCTTATTGGGATCAAATCCACGCGAAACTTAAATCCCCTAATCTCAGCGTAACAATTACGAAGAATGAACTGTACAGGAATTACCTCATTATTCGCAATTTCTATGCTCAAAGGATTTTCTAACCGTTCTTGGGGTAAATTTAACCGCTTAACAAAATTTTCAGACACAAAAGAACAGGTAGCACCCGAATCGAATAATACACAAGCATTTATATTATTGATTGGGATAATACCTGACACCACGTCCTTAGCAATCATTGCATCCTGGACAGTCATGTTGAATGTTCGGGCAGGGGTGCGGTTCGGCGGAGTCGGACTCCCAATCATCAGTTTGCTGCCTCCTCCTCGGTTGCCGCTTCCACCACTGCTTCCCTTCTTCGGACAGTCTCTGAACTGATGCTCCATTGACCCACAAGAATAGCATCCACGATTCTTCTTTGGGTTTGGGCAATGCGGTGCTATATGCCCTTCCTGGTTGCAGTTGTAGCAGACATTACGTCCCTTCCAGCACTCACCCTTGTGATTTTTCCCACATTTTGAACACGCTTCAATCTTCTTCTTAAATCCTCCCTGACTATTCCCTGCCTGATGAGTGTTGGCACTGTTGTTGCTGTTGTTACCACCGTCCCATTTTCTCTTTCCCGAATTGTTTCCACCGCTACTTGCCACCATCCACGTCGAACCCCACGGTAGTCCCCCTCCACTCTTCTTATTTTTCTTGTGTTGATTTAGGGCCTCAATCCCTCCTTCGGCGATGATGGCTTTTTCCAGCAGCGCACTAAAAGTCTCGATCTGGAGGACAGCTACCTTATTATACAACCACGGTTTCAGCCCTTGTTCGAACCTTTGCGTCTTCAACTCTTCAGTACTTACGTGAAGCGGTGCAAAACGCGCAAGTTCATTGAATTTGGTGGCGTACTGAGCCACCGTCATGTCTCCCTGCTTGAGCTCTAGGAATTTCACCACCATTTGCCTTTCCATGCTTTTTGGGAAATAGTTCTCGAAGAATAATTCCTTAAACTTGTCCCATGATATCACTCCTTCGCCTGCTCGTTGTTGGTTAGCCTCCCACCAATAATTTGCTTCTCCTTTCATCATATACGTGGCAAATACTGTTTTCTGGTCATCCCTCACGCGTGCAATGATGAAAGCCTTTTCCATTTCCTTCACCCAAGACTGGGCTTCAATCGGATCAGTTGTTCCCTTGAACTCTGGGGGTCCAACGCTCTTGAAGTCTTTGAAATTTGTTATGGGTGCTACCGGGGGATGGGGATCCACGGGTCCCGTATTTCTCCCTTGGGTCATTCTCTCCAGTATATCCACTAACCGTTGCATGGGGTCCACCGGAACTCTTTGATTATTAACCGATCCCTCGGGTGTTGGTGGTGGGGCTCGTATGTTACGTCTAGGTGGCATTCTCTGCTTAACGTAAGAAAATTTAATGTCATCATTTCATTATGCTACGAGATCATCTATCATGAGTACTACAAGTAGACAACATATATAGTAATAACGATTGCATTTAGTGCTAACAACTATTACAACATACATGACTATGCTATAGCGTACTACTATAGATGTCATCAAACGTTCCTTGATACAGCAAAATGGTGAGGGGTTCACCGACATACTCCCCTAAAATAAGCATACAAGTTACCGTCTTACAATACTATCCCACACATGTAGCAAAATGTTGGGATTAACATAAACAAGATTACAAACTGCTAGGCACATAAGTTAAGCAACCTATCCGAGCATACCGCGCTCCACAGCGTTGTCATACTCCCTATGACCCATATGGATCATCAAGCCTCGACTCAGGGTGGTGTGACGAGTCTGTCCCTCTTCAGTTGGGTAGTGGTACACACCATCTATCCACCTGCCCATAGCCGAGTGAAAAGCATATCCCATCCGGTTCATCTTTCTCTTACCCCTCCTCACTTCACCCTCCAGGTCATCAACTCGTTCTACGGCATCATCCCGTTGTTCCTTGATCCGGACACGGTTTGCCACCTCCCTACCTAACTGGTTCTTCAGAATCTCATTATCCATTTGCAAATTAACTCCCCGATGCTCTGACTGCTCCAACTTTCCTGCCAATTCTGCATTCCTCGCCAAGAGGTGATGCAGCATGACTGCCAATTGTGTGGACGCCCCTAGATGCCCTTGCACATCCGTCTCTAATTCCTGGATCTGGTTCTTACCCTCCTGGACCTCGCCTTCTAGTCCCTGAATCCTGGCCCGTTGCTCTCGGGCTTCACTCTCCAACTCATGGATCCTATTTGCTTGTTCGAGAACGCGGCGGTCGGTACGTTCGTCCAACATCTCCATCAAAAATGTGGTGTCAATAGGGGGCACCTCCTCCCATTCCTCTTCTGGGTCCTCCTCCGGGTCAGACTCCAACTCGGGTTCCTCCTCAGCAGGGGCAATAGCTAGGATAGGCTCAACCATCAGTAGTGTCTCGGACACCACATGGATGTCACGTGGCTCCTCTTCTGCGACTCTACTAGGTTCTCCTGTGTTTGACATCCTACAAGCACAACCACAAACAAGCAAACTCTTATTAGTCTTTCAACAAAATATAAGTTCATTGTATGGAATGAAGATATATCTTATATCACTACAAGCTCTCTAAGATAAATCTTTGTCACGTAAAACTCTACAGGAGTTTTGTCTGCTCTTATTCTCTATAAACTTCCTAAGGTTATAGCCTAAAGACCTCTCTCTAAAGGTTTATAACCTAAGGCTTTGATACCAACCTGTGACGCCCCCAAATCCGGGTCACCTGAGCCACAGACTTGGTTCATCACTATCCAATACCAAAATGATACAATCGATAACTAATAGCGGAATAAAGGAATATTTACATTGATATAACATAAATAAACCTGTCCCAAGTCTCGAAACCAAAACTATTACAAAACATAACATAATACAAAAGGGTAAATATGTCTTAATACACGACGTCAATAATAAGTCTTAATACAAACGGTAATTCTAGAACAACAAATTACAACTACTCCATAGCTTTCCCCTTTCCCTTATCTTTTCCTGAGCTCTCGCCACGTGCCGCACTAACTGAAATGTTTTTAAGGAGAGCAAGGGGTGAGCAACAATTTGCCCCGCAAGTATAATAGCAATGAATAATCACATGAATAACTTTATAGCTCACAAGAGTAAAAATTTATCTGAACCAAGGAAATAAACAACTTCTTTTTATCACCGTTATAGTGGTCACTAAGGACCGAAGGATTTCTGAAGTATCCAAGGATTTCAAAGTTTCCCAAAGGAGGGAACTATTCAATACTGAGGGTGCACCAAGGCACAGAACTCTATTCTAGAATTACTGGAAATTCATCCGATAATCCACAAAACTGGTACAATAGGTGATCAGCCTAAAATACCTGGCGTTATGCATAAGCCTTACATTTTCCATTTACGCGCGTGTCGGTTTCCCGACGTTTATACAATTTCCCCTGCTGTGAGGGTTGTTCCACTCAGCTTTACATGGGAGTCCAGACCAAAACAATTTGATCGGACAATTTTACTTAACAACAATAATAGTTGGAGGACTTTAACCTCGCTTTAGTAACCAAATCAATAAGTGTCTAGCTGAAACAATTAGCCTTGACATAGCTTTTAAACAGTCTATGGAATAAAGAACTTTAAGGTTCAACAACATGCATGATAGCATTTAAAAATATCTTGAATGAATAAAAATTCATAATCTTTGGAATCACACAATATATAACATTGCATGAAATGGGCTTTCATTGCAATACTTGAATAGAAGTATGAATACTAGCACATTAATTGCTAAATTGATAAGTAATTTGAACGGAATCAAGAAGCTCAATAAGCTTGCTCAATAAATAATATTTGCTCGATAGATAAATGAATTCGAAACTTGCCCAATAAATGAATCGAGTAAGGAAACCTCGCACAATTAAATAGGAGTTGTATGAGTTAGGAAACTTGCCTTGTACGTGCGTTAATAACTTGACGTTAATCGTCCGTCAACAAAATATCCTACATAGTTTATTAAAATCATCATAAATATTAGTCACAAAAGAACTAGGTTCATTACAGTCATCACATCATTAAAATACATTGATTGCCACTACGCTCATCCAAGCGTAATTTGTAATCCGTTAATTCAATTTACGCCTTAGGACAACATCGTTTAGGTCGACACGGGTATAAATTAAGCACATAAAGCTTTAACAAGATATAAGCGTTTTTAATCATTTTGTACAAAAATATAAGTTTTAGACTCGCGGGAAAAATTTACCCCGGTCCGGCCCGACCCGGTCCGGTCCGACCCGACCCGGTCCAGCCTGACCCGACCCGGACCAGGCGCGGAACAGCGGCATGCAGTAGTAGCAGTTCTGCAGTTCCTGCAGAACCGCGAACTGGTAGACTCTCGCCCGCTTTAGCTCCTATATCTCCCTCTATACTCGATCAATTCGGTCCGTTACGGACTCTATGGATTCCTAAGACACGAGGCTATAATATATCAAAAATGCAAGATGACCCATAAACACTAACACAGCCAAATCCTTAGCCAAAGCACAACATTGATGCTCTGTTTTTCGCAACCATGAAATATCTCACACAAATGGCTACTGTGACTTCATTTAAGCATCATTTTAGTTCATTCAAATTGGTATATCTTCACAACTGATAGAAGTACAATATTCCAACAACAAACCATCAAAATAATCACAACATCCAGGCTTTATTGTCCTCTAATTGTCCGAAGGTCTAAACAGTCCATTAATGTCCATTATCTTCCTCCTTAAGCTTGGGTCCGAATCATTCTTTGTTTTTGTTTCACTTTGAAGGTGTTAATGGTTTATATAGCTTCTTAAGAACCTCCATGATAGATTCAACACAACCAACAACAACAAAAATTAACAAAATCCATCCCGCAAGCATGAAAGCCAAAAAAAACTCATGAAAACTTCAATGGAGAAGAAATAGGTTGTAGTTTGATTACCTCTCCTTCTTAGCTTCGGGTAGGTTGAGATAACTTGCTAGGCTGCTCTTCTCCTTGCTCGTTTCTGCTGAAGCCTCTCTTCCTCTTCTCCTTGCTTGCCTTCTACGTCCTTGCCGCACACACACAAACACACACGCACACTTACTCTCCCTCTAACTGCAGTGAGCTTCTTGCTTAGCAAACTAACTCTCTCTCCCTCTTAAGTTGCTAACAGTTGGGTATGGCTGGAATGGAGGAGGAGAATGAGCTGAGGGGGATAAGAAGAATGCTTCGGGAGCATATAGAATGTATGGGTATGCAGGAAATGGTTTTACCCGAGCCATTGGAAATGTTATTTAGGCAAAGTGTTAACAGCCCCATGAATTGTGTACTGTGCATGTTTATTCCTTTCCCCCCCAATTGGCTCTCAATATACACGTGGCCTCCCCCAATTGGTTTGAGGCTTAAATGTCTCACCAATTAATTCGAATATACAGATAAATATACCCGAATATTCCCACTTTTGTACCAAATTTGGTAAATAACTCTACCCAAAATTATAATGGGTACTCCCATAAATTATTGGAACACGTAAAAATATTTATTATGGGATTTGTCCATTTATTCGGAACACCCACAATATACATTTCGGATACATATTAAATCACGTATCAACTCCAATAAAATTTCTGACACTTGGAAAAATTATTCCTCAGCATATATGCCTCATCTAAATTAATAAAAATCGAAATAGACGAAAAAGTTTGGGTGTGAATAGTGCTCGTGAATAGTGCCTCGGGAAGCGGGTCCCGTTAATAGTGATTTTATGAATTTTTGCAAAATCGATATATTCACTCTAACGACACAACAACACATAAAATTTAACATATGCACATTTTCTAGGCTGTAACACAATTCTAAACACGTAGTATAGATTAATATAAAAATAATAATAATAATAATAATTCATTTTATTCATACATAACTCGGGTTACAAGGAAATCTAAAATTCCCGATCGTTACATTAGTTATCATCATTCATCAACTAATTTCGCATCAAACAAATTATATCAAATTAGCATCAATTTTCATTCCATAGCCAAAAACCTTTAAAAACTTAGCCAAACACAATCATTGAGCCAAATTGTTTTTTAGGGAATTTTCAATTTTTTCACAAACACAACTCAGATTAGATTATAAATTCCTAGAGTAAACCTAAACCCCTCCCCCACACTCAAACCTTACATTGTCCCCAATGTAAGACAATCATGCAAAGACGAAGTAACTAACTAAAATGCAACTACAAAATAAAAAGTAAAGGGATAGAAAAATCAAATCTGAAATCTTGGGTTGCCTCCCAAGCAGCTGCCCTTGTTTATTGGCATTGGCTTGACCTTAATCTTCTTAATCTATGTAATTGGACTTGTGTACTTCAAGTGAACTGGTAGTAGACTCAATTCCAAATTAGGAGCATCCTTCAGAGATTGATTCTGCTCCATTTTTTCTCTTTTATCCAAGTCCATACTATTGGTAACTGTAGTATGCAAAGTCCATTTGTCTGTCTACACAAAATTTTCCTTAACCTCGCAATCTGTTTCTTTCTCTTGCTCTTCCTCCTTAGACTTTGAATACCTGGATTGACAGGGTAAAGAGTTAGTCTCAATCTGAATAGAAAAGTTAGGCATTACCTTGAATAGCACTGTCTCCTCCTTGGCCTTCTCTTTATTAACTTCATCAGTAGTTTCGGCTTGTCCCAATAAAATATGAACAGGAGTTGGGGAAGTATCATCATCCATATCCATATTGTAATAATCAACAGGAATCATCAATTCATTCACCTCTACCTCTTGTTCCTCCTTAGTAGTATTAAGCTCGTGTCCCCTTCTTTCCATTTCTGCCAGAAAATCTTCATACTCCTCTATATATAACTCTAAATTTTTTCCAACTTTTCATTTTTTCGTTAAGACGTGAGGGAAAGGAAGTGCTAGTATTTAATCAAATAGGGGTGGAAACTTATGATCGGGTATAGCATTGTTGCATGCTTCTCTATCGTCTATCTTTTCTTGTACTGGAAGCACATACTCTCCTTACTGCCATACTTCTGCACCACTTCTCAAGGTACTTACATTCTCCCTTGGATCATCAATAATTTTAGAATGTAACTCCCTTGAGTTTTGAGAATCCATTCTACCAACAGTGGTGGCCAGCTGACTTTCCTGAGTTTCCAGAATGTGTATGGAAGCTATTGTTTCCTGCTGGTGCTGTTATGCTTGGGTCATGAATACCTTGAACGCATCTTCAAGAGATGGTTCAGAACTGGAAGGAATTGCTTGTTCATGTGGGTACTGCTGTTGAACTTGTTGAAGGCCAGGCTGCCACTTTTGAAAAGAATCAAACTCTGGCTACCAATCATCACCATAGCTCACGATGGAATGATCCCTCCATTCTGGATTGTAAGTGTCATAATAAGGATAATATTGGTGGTGATATGGACAAGCTTCTGCAATATGTCCTGATCTTGAACAAAGTCCACATACTTTTGCTGCTTGCACATTCCCTACAACCATTCGTTGAACCCAAGTTGTTAATCCAGAAATTTGACATTCAAGATTATAAGTACTTACCTCATTCACCCTTGTATACTGTGAATAGAATGCCATGTTTGCAATTAAGTTACAGCTTATGGAGTTTTGTTAGCTAAACAGGAATAAAACAAAAAGAAACAAAGAATAGATAAAAATAAACAATCACTCCCCGGCAACGTGTTAGGTTTGTATATAACGCAAGCATGCAATCATATTACATAAATAGAGCGGAAGCGTGATAAAACGGATTTTAAAATTTTAATACAAACCATCACCATGATCAATCTATGTGCTCAATTAACGATATAAACGAAAGAGAAAGAGAATAAGAATTATACCCTCGTAGATCAAAGCTTCCTCGGGTACAAGTTCAACTCCTAGTCCTTCGTGTTCTCCTCGAATTCCACCGATGAGATTCCTTCCTTTGATCAACGTTAGCCACCCAAGTGTTTGGCCTCTAGAGGTGATCCACCAAGGAAGAATAGGTATTCAAGAAGTTGGGTATTGGCAAAACCCTAGTTTCTATCTCTATAGAAATTGCAAGTACTCTCAACAATCTAATGTAAGAGTGTGTAACCTTAATCTATGATAAGACTCCTCTTATTTATAGATGTAGGAATAACCCTTCCCTAAACTATTTAGGATTAGGGTTTCTATTATAATTAAACTCCTTTAATTAATTCTGCTCCTAATCCAATTAGGAGTTCGTGAGAGAGTACTTCTATTAATTAATTCTCAATCCCTATTAGGAATTAAATAATAGTAATAGTAATAATAATAAGACTCCTCTTATTAATTTATATTTAATATTTCTAAAATATTAAATAATAAATATTAAGCTATTTAATTTATTTTATCTCCATAGAATAAATTAAATACACTTAACTTATTATTACAATTATGTCATTTACTTCTTAAATAAATATTTTCCTCTTACGGTGTGACCCTTTAGATTCTCCATATTAAACCGGTTGTGAATAAATCAATTAGAACAATTCTAATCTTATTTAAATACATAAATTAAACTATTTAATTCATTTAAATAAATAATATTTATTCTACAATAAGGGTAAGCCCCCTTAGCGATCAACGACTTTTCAGATAATATAGATTTCAACATTAATCACAAAAGAACCTTTCAGTGAATAGTTACCGTACAATTCAATCTTTCTACCATACAATGTCCCAATTAAATATAAGACATGGATTTACTGTCAAGTCTTATTTTATTTAATTATATGTATTTCGATTCCCAAATGCACAACTCTAAATAATGCAAATTAGAAACTCCTTTCTAATTTCATTCTGCCTTGGCCAAGGACTACTGAGTTGTCATTTATCGAATCACATAGGACATTCACATCTTTTACTAGACGTGGTAGATTCTTTGTTGATCATTCACCTATCTCCATCTACCACTTATTATACCCAATCATACCCTTTGATATACCCTAAAGGTCTTAAGGGATATGTCAAAGCATAACTCATCATACACAAGATACTATGATGATTTCAAGTCCAAGGATCACTTATACTACTATCACTAGAGGAATTCCTATTGACAAGCGAGTAAAACTCCATTAGGTATTCCTTAGCGAGTCACGTTCAGTGAACTTATTCTCCAATAAGCACCTACATACTTGCTTTAGTGTCTCCACACAAATGATTATGAGATCAATCATCCTCTTCTTAAGAGCAAGCAACGTATGTACTAATCTATCTGGATTCACTAATCCCCTTTTTAGTAATCCAACGATTAGGAACGATTTTAGTTTATGAGCTATCTAGAATTTAGATCTCATTAGCATGATCACCATCATGATTCTAAAAGCATTGCTCAAAACTATGGGTATATCACATTTAATATAACAGCACAATGTAGATAAAGTAAAATGCCTTTAATAACCGAATAAGATTACAAAGTATATGCTACATCATATCAAATATGATTGGCTTGCGTGCATACTACTTTCAATCTCCCACTTGCACTAAAGCCAATCGCCATGGTATCTTATACCCTTCTTCTCTAAGTGACGATCATCCTGCTGTTTGGATAAAGCTTCAGTAAATGGATATGCAATGTTATTCTTGAGAGTCCACTATCTCTATAGTGACTTCTCATCTTTTAATGATTCTACTAATCAAATGAAAGTGCCGCAACACATGTTTGAATCCAAGATGAGACTTAGGAACTATTCCTAGTTCTGTGATGAACTTTTCATCCAAACAATCAACTTGCAGCTTCATTTATAGCTATATACTTTGTCTTTGTCACTAAATCAGCAACTCTTTGCTATTTTGGAACCTTTCCAATTCATTGCACCACCATTCAAGGTAACGATTTACTCTTAAAGTGGATTTGCTATCGTCTTGGTCAGTGTGAAAAACTTGAGTCTATTTAACCCTCTAGTTTTAATTTAGACCCACCATGAATCATGATCACATCTTCAGTACCGGTTAAGTACTTAAAGATGTTTATCACTGTCTTACAGTGATCTTCTCCGGAATATGACAGATCAACATCAGGCCTTGTATATTCATTACATACATGATAGTAACTCATGCGATCTCCTTTTATTGGGGACAATTTAAAGAGATATGCTCCATGGCTCATCATCGTGAGACCTCTCTTGGAGTTTGTCATGCTAAACGCCTTTAGCATCGAATGAATATACATTCATTGGGTCAAGCCGAACAGCCTTTTAAATCTATCTATATAGATTTATATCCCCAATTTTATAGGATGCTCCTCCCAAGTTATTCATGGAGAAATGTTTAGACAATTTTATCTTTACTGATTGTAGCATTGGCGTGTCATTCCTTATCAGTAGTATATCAACATATAATACTAGGAATGTCACAGTGCTCCCACTGACCCTTTTGTACACACTAGGTTCATTCTCGTTTTTGATAAAATCAAACTCTTTTGATTGTCTCAGCAAAACGAATGTTCCATCTTTGAGAAGCTTGCTTCAATCCATAAATGGATCATCGTACCTTAAAACACGATTTGCTTCAACCTTTGAAATAAATTCCTCTGGCTGTATCATACATACATTCTCCTCAAGTCTTCATTGAGGAAGGACGTCTCCACATCCATTTTGCCAGATTTCGTAATAAGCTGCAATCACAAGCAAAATCCAAATGGACTTGAGCATTACCCGGTAATAAGGTTTTATCACAGTCAATAAGCTTTAGTAAATGGATCTGCAATATTGTCTTGAGAGTCTACACGCTCCAGGGTGACATCTCCTTTTTCAATGATCTCTCTAATCAAATGAAACTGCCGCAACACGTGTTTGGATTTTTGATGAGACCTGGGTTCCTTAGCCTGCACAACAGCGCCGGTGTTGTCATAGAATAAAGGTACGACTCCTCTAATGCTAGGAACCACTCCAAGTTCAGTTATGAACTTCTTCATCCAAACAGCTTCCTTTGCAGCTTCACTTGCAGCTATGTACTCTGCCTCTGTCACTGAATCAGCAACTGTTTGCTGCTTGGAACTCTTCCAACTCACTGCGCCACCATTTAAGGTAAACACATACCCTGAAACGGATTTACTGTCATCTTGGTCCGTTTGAAAACTTGAGTCTGTATAGCCCTCTAGTTTCAATTCAGACCCACCGTAGACAAGAAATACATCCTTAGTTCTTCTCAAGTACTTTAGGATGTTTTTCACTGCCTTCCAGTGCTCTTCTCCTAGATTCGACTGATATCTTCTTGTTACACTAAGTGCATGAGCGACATCTGGTCTAGTACATATCATACCATACACGATAGATCCTATTGTAGAAGCATAAGGAATCTTACTCATACGGTCTCTCTCCTCAGGTGTCTTTGGGGCCTGTTTCTTGGAGAGATGTATTGTTTGCCAAAATCTATACTAGCAAAAATACGCAAGTATACGCAGTCCACAAGTAATAAAGTGAAAGTAGAGTATCGTCCCACAGAGAAGAATTGATTCTACAATGACAAATTCCAAATTTAAATCAAATCAATTTTTAGTAAACAAATGGTTTTATGTTTCTGAGGTTTTGAACTTAACTAATTAATTCTAAATTAAATTACTAACACTAGTTTGAGAACAGATTTTTAAAGACTTAAGACTACAACTTCACTTAATGCTTTATTTTACTGTACATGCTCCCCTTTGGATTATGCTAGATATTCTAGATTGTTAACCAGGAACTCATCACTATTTATGATCATCTTTCAATGTTTCACAAACAACTTAACTTAAATCCACAATTGATAGATTCAAGTTAATCATCCTAAATAACTAACTCACTATATTTCTATGTGAATTACAATTAAAAAGGATTTAAAGCCCAAGTTCCCTATTTTGATTACATGCGGTGATAGGTATATCTTTATCCTAATCACAAATTATCAATTCCATCGACAGCAGAAGACACAATCACATGCTACTATGGTCAGTTCTATTTCTATACTTCATCTTTCAAATTCATATAGAATAACCCGGTAATTATTGGCCAGATAATTAAGTAATTCAACACAAACCATAATAGACAATCCAAAAATAACTAATCATAATATTCAAAGAAGCATGCTATTCAAAACTACGCATTAAGATCCATTATAGCCTTAAAAGAAATTTAGTTCATAAATAAACTAGAGTTCATCATCCACAAGTTTAATAACATCAAAAAGTTTAGAATAGAGAGTAAAGAGAAGAAACACTGTAAGCAATCCTTCAATCTCTGTCCTGCTCCTCCTTGTTTTCTCCTTGTTCTCAACTTGCTTCAAGTCTTCTCTAATTGTTCCAAACTAGGGTTTCTAATAAATCCTCCTTTTACAACCAACTAGAAAACAACTATTTATAGTATCTGATAAAAACCCTAATTAATTAAAGAGAACCAAATCCAATTACACATCAAACTCTATTTTAAAACACTAACAATTAACTCAGTCAACACGCATTAGCGCGCTCGCGCCAAGCCACAGTATAAACCCAGCGCGCTCGCGCAACACCCCAGCACAGATAGTCAACCTGACATCAAGCGCGCCCGCGCTGCCTCCCAATGTAAATCCTGCGCGCCCGCGCAGGTGCTCAACAACTTGCAAAATTTTCTTAACTTTCCTGCTTCAACACTCCATCCCCACCACTTTGGTTCCAAATGCAAAGTGCCTACACAAACACAAAAACAACACATGAAAAGTAACTACGACTTAAGGAAATTAATAATAGTGCAATCAAATGGTATCCAATTCGTAGATATAAAACCTACTCATCAAATACCCCCAAACTCGAACTATTGCTTGTCCCCAAGCAATGCAAAACAATAACATGAACGCAACTAACAACTACCATGCCTAAGAATCCAACCAATAACCAGTATGAATCTTAACTGTTAGCCTCAGAGATATCAAAAACTAACTTGGAACAATAAATCCAGTCAATAGGAACTAATAATCCCAATCACTCAAACACAATACACCTGTCAACACCCAAGTTGTGAGTGTGTGTTCATTAATCACTCTAACTATCCAAAGTTTAAAATATAGCCGCATAACCAACTCTAGAACAAGAATAAACTATGTTCAATTTAATTCAAGCAAATACAACAAATCTAACCAAAATTAAGCAAAAACTAAGCATGAAGGTATTAACAAGGCTTATTTCTAACTTTATTCTTTTACGAGTGCGTTTTACGCTCCATCTCGTATTTATGCTTAACTGTGCAATGCCAGGCTCTCTTAGGCTTTTCAAAGTCACCCATATAACGAGCGTTCAATCAGTGGCTCCCAAACCAGTCGGTTTTAGGGCACTAGGTGTTAAGACACCCCTAAGGATCTAATTACCCGAGTAACAAAGGCCACAGAACCTAACTAGTCAACGCATTTATTGTATTTTTGGATTTTTTCTGATTGATGATTTTTTTTTTTAGCCTTTAAAAAGAAACCCCCAAACTCAGCTTTTACTCTACTTCAGCCTCATTGTAAATTTACCTAAAGTTTTTTTTTTTTTACCCAATTCTCATTTAAAAGTTAATTATGCAACACCTTGAACTTCAGCAGTCAAATTAATCAAATAATGTGCTATCCGATAACTCAAGTTAAGACAGGCATAATTATTCTTATGATCTCAATTATAACATTCCTAATGACTATCACACTATCCACGTTAACACAATAAGACCAAACTCATCATTGGCCGAGTCAAAATCATACCAACTACTCACTTGGATTCATGCAACAAACTAAATGCACCACACACTAACTTACATAAACACAACTCAAAGTAACTAACAGACAATAGACAAAACTATCATGCAAACACCAAATTAACTATCACCCCCCCCCCAAACTCATGTTAGACAATGCCCTCATTGTAAAAATTAAAGCACAAGGGGAAAGAAAGAAACTCCCCTAAATAGCTGCATCATCATCTCCCGCAGTAGGCTAGGGAGGAGTATCCGGTGGTGGGTATAAACTAACGGAACCAAAAGTGGGAAACTGGACCTGTACACCCAACTGATTGAATGCCTATGCCAACGCTCCAGAAAAGTCTATAGAATACGTACGGAAATCTGCATGTAGAGCGTCCATCCTTCTCTGAAGACGACGCAGATCGCGTTCCTGGGGGGCATACATGGTAGGAGTCACTGGCATGGCAGCCGCTGCTCCATCCGCTCCTGCATCCTCCTCTTCTTCGTCAGCAACACTACCCGTAAGGAATCCAAGTCCTCGCGGATGAGACTCGCCACCATCCCAGACAACGTACTTCCGGATGTGATTATGATCAATATCCTTCATTGGCAGCAGTAAAGTCTCGTTGTCCCACGTAACCCCAGCTGCTATGCAAAGACGACTGACAATTGAAGCATACAGGATTCCGCCAGAGGTACTCCCTCGCATGGATCGCAACATGGACGAGTGAATGAGGGCTCCCACATCAATTAGTTTGCCCTTTAGAATTCCATATAACAGAATAGCGCGGTCTTTTGTAACGTCATTCATATGCCTCGTAGGAAGCATACTAGCACAGATAAAGCCATACCACGCCTTCGCGTACCGATTGAGAGCCGTGTGTGGGAAATGGAGTTTCTGGGTAGTACCAACCTTAGTGGTCCACTAAGTATCTGGCTTGCACATCTCTGAAACAATCAAATCCAAATCAATATTCGCACGCTCATAAGCAAACCAGTCGGAACCATCTTCAGGGCGTGTTTGCAAATGGTACAGATCATTGATGGCTTTCTTATCATATCTCACTTCCTTGCCCCGCACATAAGAGATACCATTTTGTGTTTCCCGTGCGTTGGCATAGAATTCTCGAATGATTGCCATCTGGGCTGGCATAGGTGCTTCAACAAATAACGTCCAACCATGCCCCCTAATCTGTCGCTTTATCATCCCATCATCGTCATCAGGCTTCAATCCTCTTTCTTGAACCAAATTCTTACCCAGCCACACATCTAAATAATTATGTTGAGCGGAGAGATTGACAAACCGATGGGTGTCTAATACATCCCTTTCATCGACTTCTTCGTCGCTAATACTCGAAGAAGATACCACGCGAGTTCTCTTTGGAGCCATATCTCGTAGATGGTTAACGATTCGAATTCTAGGGTATGAAAGAAAGGAATTGTTGGTAGAAACAAATTTTAGGTTTTGGGAATGTAGGACGTGATTACGTGAATGGTTAAATAGTTGATTTGGTTTGGATTCAGGATAGGAAGAGATAAGGGGAAGTAGTAGTTCGAATATGAATAGGTTTCTGAAGAATGAAAGTCCAAGATGGAATAGGAATATAAGGTAGCTTCCGGGTCGGGTTCCAAGACGGGTTAAAAAAACTGGGTACTGATCGCGGCGCGCCCGCGCAGTTTTGTAGCTTAATAGCGGCGCGCCCGCGCAGTTTGACAGTGTGGAGAAATTGCAATCTGGGGAAGGGCGCGGGCTCGCTGTTCATCTTCATAATTTGAGCGCGGCCACGCTGAACTACAAATCTGGAATTTCACTGTGAAGCTTGTCTAGATTATTTCTTCCTGTGCAAACCTTGATGTATGACTTGCAAGCAATAACAATTAAGAACAAAGCATCTAATTACGACAAGATAAAAAAAAATAAAAATAAATAAATAAATAAAACGAAGTCCTAAAAATCACAAAATTTAAACTAGAAAACAATTAAAATTGGGTTGCCTCCCAACTAGCGCTTGAATTAAAGTCTTTCAGCCTGACTACTCCCTATTTCAATTTCAATCGGCAAGAGTGATCGAGCTTTTCTGGCGATCAACACCACCCCCCCAATAATGTTTTAATCTTTGACCATTGACTTTAAACGACTCTTCCGGATTGCTTGCAAAAACTTCAACGGCGCCATGAGGGAATGCTTGTTTGACGATGAAAGGACCCGACCACCGAGACTTGAGCTTCCCTGGAAATAACTTCAGTCTTGAATTGAAAAGAAGCACTGCTTGTCCCGGCTCAAACGTCCTGTTGATGATTTTCCGATCATGCCACTTCTTTACTTTTTCCTTGTAAAGCTTTGAATTCTCATATGCTTGTAACCGGAATTCATCGAGTTTGTTAAGCTGAAGTAGCCTCTTTTCCCCAGTAGCCGCGAAATCAAAGTTCAACTTTCTGATGGCCCAGTATGCTCTGTGTTCCAGCTCAACCGGTAGGTGACACGCCTTTCCATAGACTAATTGGTACGGTGACATGCCAATGGGCGTCTTATAAGCCGTTCGATAAGCCCATAGTGCATCATCCAATTTTGCTGACCAATCTTTTCTATTTGGATTGACGATTTTCTCCAGAATTCGTTTCACCTCTCTGTTTGAAACTTCGGCTTGACCACTGGTTTAGGGATGGTAAGCTGTAGCAATTCGGTGGTTTACCCCATACTTAGCTAAAAGAGCCGTGAAATACCTATTGCAAAAATGGCTTCCTTCATCACTGATAATTGCTCTTGGGGTGCCAAAACGTGTGAAAACGTTTTTCTGCAGAAATTTAAGAACCACCTTGGCATCATTTGTCGGTAGCGCACTTGCTTCCACCCATTTAGAGACATAATCGACTGCAAGCAGGATGTAGAGGTTGTTAAAAGACGATGGGAATGGTCCCATAAAATCTATTCCCCACACGTCGAAGACTTCAACTTCTAAAATGGCATTCAAGGGCATCTCATGACGCTTGGAAATATTTCCCACCCTTTGACATCTGTCACACCTTTGCACGAAGTGGTGGGCGTCTTTAAACAACGTTGGCCAGAAAAATCCTGCCTGTAGCACCTTGGCTGCTGTCTTTTCGCCTCCATAATGACCTCCATATAACGAATCATGGCAGTGATGTAAAATACTCTCAATTTCACTTTGTGGCACACACCGTCTAATCATCTGGTAGGCACAATGTTTGAACAAGAACGGCTCGTCCCACATGTACCTTTTTACATCATGCAGAAACTTTTTCTTTTGTTGGCTAGTCAAATCAGGAGGAAGTACATTGCTGACCAAATAATTGACAAAGTCGGCATACCATGGGACTTCTGAATGGATTACAAATAACTGCTCATTCGGAAAAGACTCATTGATCACCTCGTTGTCTCCCTTAACGTGGTCATTTTTTTCTAATCTTGAGAGATGATCTGCCACTTGATTTTCCGTTCCCTTCCTATCCCGGATTTCCAAATCGAACTCCTGGAGTAGAAGTATCCATCGAATCAGCCTTGGCTTTGCGTCCTTCTTCGAAATCAGATATCTTATGGCCGAATGATCAGTGAACACCACCACTTTCGTTCCAATTAAGTATGACCGAAATTTGTCAAATGCATACACGACTGCTAGCAATTCCTTCTCAGTAGTTGTGTAGTTAAGTTGGGCATCAGAGAGTGTTTTGCTAGCATAATAAATGGCGTGAAATTTTTTTCTTTTCTTTGGCCCAAAACAGCCCCAATAGCAAAGTCACTAGCATCACACATTAACTCGAACGACCTTGACCAATCCGGTGCTACGATTACAGGTGTTGTGGTCAACTTTCTCTTCAGCAAGTCAAAAGCCGCAAGACACTCATCACCAAACTTAAAGGGCACATCTTTCTCCAATAGGCTGCATAAGGGCTTAGAAATTTTAGAAAAGTCCTTAATGAACCTCCTATAGAATCCGGCGTGTCCTAAGAAACTTCGTATTCCCTTGACTGTGGTCGGTGGAGGTAGATTTTCTATTGTCTCCAGCTTGGCTCGATCTACGTCTAACCCGTTTGATAACACCTTGTGCCCAAGAATTATCCCCTCTTGCACCATAAAATGGCATTTTTCCCAGTTGAGCACTAAATTGGTCTCCACGCATCTTTTCAACACCAGGACCAGATTTTCCAAGCAACTATCAAATGTGTCACCAAACACTGAAAAATCGTCCATGAATACCTCCATGGTGCGTTCAACCATATCTGAGAAAATAGCCATCATGCATCTTTGGAACGTCGCAGGTGCATTGCATAAGCCAAAAGACATCCTTCTGAAAGCGAAAGTACCATAGGGGCATGTGAAGGTAGTCTTTTCCTGATCTTCGGGGGCAATCACTATTTGATTATAACCTGAGTAGCCATCGAGCAAGCAATAGTACTCGTGCCCAGCCAGTCTATCTAACATCTGATCAATAAAGGGTAGAGGAAAGTGATCCTTGCGGGTCGCCTTGTTTAATTTCCTGTAGTCCATACAAACCCTCCATCCGGTCACTATCCTTGTCGGTATCAATTCATTGTTCTCGTTTTCTACAACCGTCATACCACCCTTTTTCGGCACGCATTGGACTGAGCTCACCCAACTGCTATCGGAGATGGGGTAGATGATACCTTCATCAAGCCACTTCAAAATTTCCTTTTTCACCACCTCTTTCATGATTGGGTTCAGCCTCCTTTGTTGCTCTATTGTCGGTTTGACATCGTTTTCTAAAAGGATCTTGTGCATACAGAATGATGGGCTAATTCCTTTAATATCGGCGATGGTCCAACCAATTGCTGATTTGTATTCTCGGAGGACTCGAATCAATTTACTTTCCTGCAATTCGTTAAGTACAGATGCAATAATAACAGGCAAAGTAGATGATTCACCCAAATAAGCATACCTCAGATGATTCGGTAAAGGTTTAAGTTCAAGAGTAGGAGGTATTTCAAGAGATAGCTTCAAACGTTCTAAGGATTTGTCGGTAAGTTCCAAAGGTTCATAGGGGATCTGAAATTTGCGTACTATCGGCACTATATCTAAAATGTGAAGAAACTCCATCATCTCTATATCATCCATGTCAACCTCCCCTAATAAAACAGTTTCTAACGGATCCGAAGTCAATTTCCTCAAGAACTCGTCTTCCACCACTTTTTCTACCACATCCAACCGAAAGCACTCTTCCTCATCCGTGGGAAATTTCATGGCTTTGAACACATTAAATGTCACTTCTTGGTCTTGTACCCTCATGGTCAATTCTCCTTTTTGTACATCTATAAGTGTTCTTCCAGTTGCCAAGAAAGGTCTTCCCAATATAATAGGAATGTCTTTGTCCTCCTCGTAGTCCAAGATGATAAAATCGGCTGGGAATATGAATTTATCCACTTTTACCAAGATGTCTTCCACGATACCTCTAGGGTATGTAACCGATCTGTCTGCAAGCTGAAGAGAGATGTTGGTCGATTTCGGTGCAGGTAGACCCAGCTGGACATAAATCGATAATGGCATAAGATTGATACTCGCACCCAAATCACACAAACATCTGCTTATTGATAAGTTGCCAATGGTGCAAGGGATAGTGAAACTACCCGGATCCTTCAACTTCAGTGGCAACTTCTTCTGTAGTATGGCACTACACTCTTCAGTCAATGCTACTGTTTCATAATCCTCCAGCTTTTTCTTTCTTGACAATATTCCTTTCATGAACTTGGCGTAGCTCGGCATCTGCTCTAAAGCCTTGGCAAACGGTATGTTGATTTGCAGCTTTTTGAATACTTCAAGGAATCTGGAGAATTATTTGTCTAGTTTCTGCTTGTGAAATCTCTGAGGATATGGAACAGGAGGGTATACATCTTCTTGCTTTTTGTGCTCCTTGTCTTTCTCCTCATTCTTCGTTTCCTTGTCTTTTTCTATCAGATTTTCTGCAGGAGATGGGACTGGGGAAGGGCGCGATCGCGCTGCCTCCCTTTGTATTTCTGGCGCGGTCGCGCCGTGCTGCTGAAGTTGCTTCCCGCTTCGAAGTGTTACAGCTTGACATTGCTCCTTACCATCCCTCTTAGGGTTAACTTCTGTATCACTTGGAAGTACTCCTTGCGGTCGATTGTTCAAGACTTGAGCCAACTGTCCCAGCTGATTTTCCAAGTTCCTAATTGAGACCGCCTGGCTCTTCACATTCAAATCTACCTGATTCAACAGCTTGTCTTGGTCATTCATTCTTTTCTCCGATGCTATGATAAATCTTGCCAAAGATTCTTCTAAATTGGGTTTTCTCTCTGCCTGTTGTGGAGCTTGGTTCTGAAAACCCGGGGGATTCTGTGATCTTGGAGCGGGATTTTGAACTTGAGTGTTATTGCTCCATGAGAACCCCGGATGATTCTTCCACCCCGGATTATATGCATTCTGATATGGCTGTTGCGGTCGGTTGTAACTCCCCAAGTACTGTACAGATTCCGGATTAATAGCACAATAATCCGTCGAATGTGCACCTGCACATAGCTCACACACATAAGCTGCTTGCTGGACCTTCAACTCCGCCAAGGCTTCAATTTTCTTAGACATAGCTGCCATCTGGGCTGTTAGTGTAGTGACCGCATCTACCTCCAAAACTCCAGCTACCTTTTGGTGATTCATCCTCGACGTCAGCCATTGATAGTTATTTGAAGCCATAGTTTCTAACAAGATGTAAGCTTCATCAAAATTCTTATCCATAAGTGCTCCCCCCGCAGCTGCATCTATAATTGTTCGAGTATTACTACTCAGCCCATTGTAGAATGTCTGGACTTGCAGCCACTTGGGTAATGCATGATGTGGACATCTTCTCAATAACTCTTTAAACCTTTCCCAAGCCTCATACAGTGTCTCTCCATGACTTTGCTCAAAAGTGGAAATATCGTTTCTTAACTTAGCAGACTTAGCCGGCGGAAAGAATTTTGCTAGGAATTTCTGAGCCAAGTCTTCCCAAGTTGTGATGGACCCCGGTGGAAGTGAATGCAACCAACTCTTTGCTTTATCCCTTAGTGAAAACGGAAACAGACGTAGTCTCACCGCATCATCAGTTACATTGGGATATTTGAATGTATCACAAATCTCAAGAATGCTAACCAAGTGTTCATTAGGATCATCGTTGGCTAATCCCCCAAACTGTACCGCATTCTGAATCATCTGAATTGTACCCGACTTGATCTCAAAGGAATTAGCCGTGATGGTTGGCCTCGTGATGCTTGACCTGATTTGATCAAGCTTAGGCATGGCATATTCCCTCAATGATTTATGTTCTTCGTTAGCCATTTTTTCTTTCTCGATGGTCTCACGGCAAAACTTTCTCAACTTGCGTAACTTGTTTTCAAGATCGTCTTCACTCTGCACAAGCTCTGGCTGCTTGGATCGGGTTTGCATAAACAAACCGAGATCACCTGAAACAGGAAGTAACAAGAAAAACAATGTTAACTAAAACTGAATTAATTAAATTTAAAGCTTGAAATTATAGACACAATTGTTCCCCGGCAACGGCGCCAAAAACTTGTTTGCCAAAATCTATACTAGCAAAAATACGCAAGTATATGCAGTCCACAAGTAATAAAGTGAAAGTAGAGTATCGTCCCACAGAGAAGAATTGATTCTACAATGACAAATTCCAAATTTAAATCAAATCAATTTTTAGTAAACAAATGGTTTTATGTTTCTGAGGTTTTGAATTTAACTAATTAATTCTAAATTAAATTACTAACACTAGTTTGAGAACAGATTTTTAAAGACTTAAGACTACAACTTCACTTAATTCTTTATTTTACTTAACATGCTCCCCTTTGGATTATGCTAGATATTCTAGATTGTTAACCAGGAACTCATCACTATTTATGATCATCTTTCAATGTTTCACAAACAACTTAACTTAAATCCACAATTGATAGATTCAAGTTAATCATCCTAAATAACTAACTCACTATATTTCTATGTGAATTACAATTAAAAAGGATTTAAAGCCCAAGTTCCCTATTTTGATTACATGCGGTGATAGGTATATCTCTATCCTAATCACAAATTATGAATTCTATCGACAGCAGAAGACACAATCACATGCTACTATGGTCAGTTCTATTTCTATACTTCATCTTTCAAATTCATATAGAATAACCCGGTAATTATTGGCCAGATAATTAAGTAATTCAGCACAAACCATAATAGACAATCCAAAAATAACTAATCATAATATTCAAAGAAGCATGCTATTCAAAACTACGCATTAAGATCCATTATAGCCTTAAAAGAAATTTAGTTCATAAATAAACTAGAATTCATCATCCACAAGTTTAATAACATCAAAAAGTTTAGAATAGAGAATAAAGAGAAGAAACACTGTAAGCAATCCTTCAATCTCTGTCCTGCTCCTCCTTGCTTTCTCCTTGTTCTCAACTTGCTTCAAGTCTTCTCTAATTGCTCCAAACTAGGGTTTCTAATAAATCCTCCTTTTACAACCAACTAGAAAACAACTATTTATAGTATCTGATAAAAACCCTAATTAATTAAAGAGAACCAAATCCAATTACACATCAAACTCTGTTTTAAAACACTAACAATTAACTCAGTCAACACGCACTAGCGCGCCCGCGCCAAGCCACAGTTTAAACCCAGCGCGCTCGCGCATCACCCCAGCACAGATAATCAACCTGACATCAAGCACGCCCACGCTGCCTCCCAATGTAAATCCTGCGCGCCCGCGCAGGTGCTCAGCAACTTGCAAAATTTTCTTAACTTTCCTGCTTCAACACTCCATCCCCACCACTTTGGTTCCAAATGCAAAGTGCCTACACAAACACAAAAACAACACATGAAAAGTAACTACGACTTAAGGAAATTAACAATAGTGCAATCAAATGGTATCCAATTCGTAGATATAAAACCTACTCATCATGTATTCCATGGCTCATCGGAATGAGACCTCTCTTGGAATCTTCCATGCTAAACTTCTTTAGCATCGAGTCAATGTACTTTCCTTGGGTCAAGTCCAGCATCCTTTTAGATCTATCTCTATAGATCTTTATCCCCAAAATATAGGATGCATCACCCAAGTCCTTCATGGAAAAGTGTTTAGATAACCAAATTTTGATCGACTGTAGCATAGGAACATCATTCCCTATCAGTAATATATCATCAACATATAATACAAGGAATGAAACAGCGCTCCCACTAACCTTCTTGTACACACAAGGTTCATCCTCATTTTTGATAAAATCAAACCTATTGATTATCTCATCAAAACGGATGTTCCATCTTCGAGAAGCTTGCTTCAATCCATAAATGGATCGTTGTAGCTTACAGACTTGGTTTGTTTCAACCGTTGAAACAAAACCCTCTGGTTGTATCATATATACATTCTCCTCAAGCTCTCCATTGAGGAAGGCCGTTTTCACGTCCATTTGCCAGATCTCGTATTCATAATAAGCTGCAATTGCAAACAAAATCCGAATGGACTTGAGCATAGCTACTGGTGAGAAGGTTTCATCATAGTCAACTCCTTGTCTTTGTTTGAAACCTTTTGCAACCAGTCAGGCCTTATAGGTCTCTACCTTGCCATCTACTCCAGTCTTTCTCTTAAAGACCCATTTACACCCAATAGGCTGAATGCCCTCAGGTGGTGAAACCAAAGTCCATACTTGGTTTTCATACATGGAGTTCATCTCGGATTTCATGGCTTCTAGCCATTTCTCTGAGTCTTTACTACTCATAGCCTCTTCGTAAGTCAATGGATCATCATCATCTATGATGCGTACCTCATCATCATCCTCTATGATGAATCCATATCTGTCAGGTATCTTCGGTACTCTTCCAAATTTATAAATAGGTAGTGGTACAGTAGGTTCTTCTACTTGGTCAGGTACCCGACTTTGATCCGGAGTATTTTGTGGTTCTTGAACTTCTTCAAGATATATCTTACTCCCACTGACCCCTTCAAGGATAAACTCCTTTTCCAAGAGGCATCGTGTTTCGCTACAAACACCTTTTGATCAGTAGGATGATAGAAATAATACCCTACAGTTTCTTTAGGGTATCCGACAAATCTACACTTGTCGGATCTAGTCTTTAGCTTATCATGCTCAAACCTTTTGATAAAAGCTGGACAACCCCAAGTCTTAACATATTTAAGATTTGGTTTCCTCCCTGTCCATATCTCATATGGGGCCTTTGGGACGGATTTGGTAGGTACCTTGTTAAGTAGGTATGTAGCCGATTCTAGGGCATAACCCCAGAAGGATACTGGAAGGTCGATAAAACTCATCATGGAACGAACCATGTCCAACAATGTTCGATTTCTCCTTTCAGATACACCATTCAACTGTGGCATCCCTGGTGGAGTCCATTGTGAGATTATACCATTTTCTTTGAGACAATTTAGAAACTCATTGGTCAAGTATTCCCCTCCTCAATCTGATCGAAGAATCTTAATACTCTTACCAGTTTGCTTCTCTACTTCACTTCTGAATTCTTTGAACTTTTCAAACGATTCAGATTTGTATTTCATTAAATACACATATCCAAATCTAGAATGATCATCAGTGAAAGTAATAAAAAAAGAATACCCTCCTCATGCATTCGTTGTCATAGGTCCACATACGTCTGTGTGTACCAATGCTAACAACTCTGTAACTCTTTCTCCTTTTCCAGTAAAAGGAGATTTAGTCATTTTACCCAAGAGACAAGATTCATAAGTTGGATATGATTCGTAATCAGATAGCTCTAAAAGCCCATCTTTATGCAACTTGGTTAATCTTGTTTCATTGATATGACCGAGTCTACAGTGCCACATAAAGGTATAATTAACATCATCTCTTTTTCTTTTCTTAGTTTGTTCAATTTGAAATATATTTTCATGCAAGTCAAGTATGTACAGTCCATTCCGTAAGTTCCCAACACCATATAAAATATTTTTATTAGAACAACTGTTGTTCTTTATTATAATATCAAAACCATCCATATCCAATACAGAAATTGAAATAATATTTCTAATGAGTGTCGGAACATAATAACAATTATTTAAACTAATGAACTTGCCCGAAGGCAGTGCTAAACGATAAGTCCCTACAGCTAATGCAGCAACCTTTGCTCCATTTCCCACTCGTAGGACGACTTCATCCTTGTTCAGCTTTCTACTTCTGCTTAGTCCCTGTACATTATTACATATGTGAGAACTACAGCCGGTATCTAATACCCAAGTAGAATTTTGACTTTCAGAAAAATTAATTTCAATCATAAACAAACCTAGATCGGAAGTCGAAGCTTCTCCAAGCTTCTTCTGGTCCGCAAGATACTCCTTGCAGTTCCTCTTCCAGTGTCCCGACTTATTGTAATGGTAGCAAATTCCTTTGCTATCTGGATCAGGTCTCTTTTTATCCTTTCTCTTCGCCTTGCCCTTAGCCTTCTTGTTTTTCTTCTTTTCAGAAGATACCTTGGACCTCTTCCTTTTCTTGGAAGAATCATCCACTAGTAAGACTTGGTTCTTGTTGGATGAGAAGTGACCTTCAGCAGTTTTCAACATGTTAAGTAACTCATGCAAGCTGTCGTCCAACTTATTCATGTGAAAATTCACAACAAATTGTGAGAAGGTGTCTGGGAGTGACTGCAAGATCAAATCTTGACTTAACTCCCCATCCATCACGAACCCAAGCTGTCCAAGTTGTTCAATCAGATTGATCATCTTAAGGACATAGTCTCAACAACAGTGCCCTCGGTCATACGAGATTGGAAGAGCTCCTTAGATATCTGATATCTAGCAGTCCTACTTTGCTCACCATACAACTCTTTGAGGTGCAACAATATAGTAGGAGCATCCATAGTTTCATGCTGACGCTGAAGCTCGTTACTCATGGATGCAAGCATGATGCATTGAGCCAAGATTGCATCATCTTGCCACTTTCTGAAAGTAGCAATCTCTTCCTCAGAGGCTGTTTCTGCAACACTTGTAGGGACTAGCGAATTTAGGACATAAGAAATCTTTTCAGCAGTGAGAACAATTCTCAGATTCCTTAACCAGACCATGTAATTCGGTCCGGTCAGTTTGTTAGCATCAAGTATGCTACTCAGTGATAGTGAGTTTGACATTTTTAAATTCTGCATGTGAAAATAGACAACATTTTAGCATACATTCATTTAATTAATTACCAAAATAAATTAGGTCTTTATATTAAATTGGTATCTCTCACTTTTTCATCAAACTATATTAATTCATTTAAATAAATAATATTTATTCTACAATAAGGGTAAGCCCCCTTAGCGATCAATGACTTTCCAGATAATATAGATTTCAACATCAATCACGAAAGAACCTTTGAGTAAATAGTTACCGTATAATTCAATCCTTCTACCATACAATGTCCCAATTAAATATAAGACATGGAATTACTGTCAAGTCTTATTTTATTTAATTATATGTATTTCGATTCCCAAATGCACAACTCTGATTAATGCAAATTAGAAACTCCTTTCTAATTTCATTCTACCTTGGCCAAGGACTACTGAGTTGTCATTTATCGAATCACATAGGACATTCACATCTTTTACTAGACGTGGTAGATTCTTTGTTGATCATTCACCTATCTCCATGTACAACTTATTATACCCAATCATACCCTTTGATATACCCTAAAGGTCTTAAGGGACATGTCAAAGTATAACTCATCATACATGTAGACACCCAAATTTTGCGTTCCCTGTACTAACCTTGACAGGAGGGCAAAATCGTCAATTGAACCGGCTCGCGGGAGTGAAGGAGTGGGCCCAAGGGCGAGCGCCCGACACCACCGCGGTGATGGGCAATCAAAGCTGATGTGACAATAAGGCCATCCGAGACAGACGTCCCCGAATGAGGTGGCACGTCTCCCGGAGATCCCCGGACTGCAGAGTACGAGCCCTTCAACGGAAATCAACGGTACGGCACGGAAATTGAGACGAGGTGCGGAAAATGAGAAAATCAGCACAGTCAGCCGCGGATCAATCCGCGGCCAAGGACGGAACTCGAGACGGCACGGGACTCGAGCGCACAGGACTCGAGCGCGGCTGGGGGGAGAACCAAGGGCCAGCCGCAGATCAATCTGCGGCCAGCCGCAGATCAATCTGCGGCTGCCCTTGACAGTCCCTTATCAGGCCATTTCGCATACAGAAACAGAAGAGGGAGAAGAAAAAAAAAAAAAGCAGCAGCAGCTCGGAAATAGGGAGAAAACAGCAACAAAATAAGGGCAATTAGGAGAGAAAAAGAGTGAAAAGAGTGAGGAATTGTACCAAATTTTGTAAGATTATATCTCATATTTTCTATTCTACTCAATACACAAATTCCTACATATTGTGGGGATCATTTTGCAAGGTGAAAATCTTTTGTTTTGACATTTGCTCGTACCATTTTGATAGGCTCTTATTATCCGAATCCTCTTAAATGCATCCTTTTTTGCGTTGTATTGTGAAATCATGGATTAGGGATTATTAGTGAGGGTTCCATCGGAACAAAATTCTTCCTAATAAACCCGAGGATATCCAATTGGTGGAATTTCTAGCTTATTTATGGTGATTGCTTGGATGTAACTTAGTTAGACTATTATTTTCGGATATCATGGTGTATTAGGCAATCCGTGTTTGTTTTAGTTTCGTAGTATTTGTGTTGCGGGTATGTAGTGATTATGGGTGTGAGCCTAGGAATGCGACCCCGTGGTCCAAATCCGATGATGGACGTTTTGATACATGTAATGGATGCAAGGTACTCGTTTTGTTGTAACATGTAATCGTTGGGCCTTAAAACGACGCTAGAGCGAGAATCGGGTTAAGGCCCCGTAATAGTGAAATATGTGATTGTTGGCGTTAGGGGATATTTTGATGGCTCACATGCCCATGAATAGCCCCCTACGCGTTTGATATTTAGTTCGATTTGCATCATCCAACAAAATGATTTCAAAGCCCAAAACAATCAAGATTTTGCTAAAAGTAATCAAAGTAGGATATTAGCATCACGAGGCTAAAAATTGGAAGTGCTAATGAAAGTCGATTCCTATTTTACGAGAAGGCCAAAAGGAAGTTGTTTCCAAATGTCACAAAAAAAAATGGTTTTATAAAGAGAAATGAACGTTTTGCTAAACCTTGATACATAGGGCGAAAGAGATTCTAGAAATTGCCTATCATTTATGAAAGCAACGTATAAATCTCAATTCCTATTTTGGCTAAGGTTTAACAAACTCACGTTTTACCAAAACAAATACTTAATAAAATCTCATAGCTTTTGTCAATTTAAAATCAAATCTTTCTCAATAAATAGGGCTTTCTCGTCAATCTCGAAAAGACATTGTTAAACACTCTCAAAACTAAAGCACGATTTTCCCTAAAAATCCAAATGATTCTTTCATACAAACTCACCACACCACAACATTCATTTAGGCACGCACACACACACACGCACGCATACACGTTTCATGAATTAAAGGATAGGAAAAGCATCAAGATTGCGGTAACCGTATTTCACGGAAGTCGGGGGGTGCCTAACACCTTCCCCTCGCTTAAGCAAGCCCCCGAACTCTATGAATCTCGATTCGCAGACCATTTAATTCGGAGTCACACATGAGCCAGCGATTTATAAAAAACGAAAACTCGGATGAGTTGGTACATCCATTTCAAATATACCAACTGGCGACTCTGGTTAATTGGCTCATCATAAAAAACGATCTTTCAAAACCCCGTCGACATTAAGTGCCGACCTTTTCCCCAAAATCACCAAAACCAAAAGGCTAAAATAGGAAAAGGAAACAAGACGAGAAAAAAACCACGGCGTCGACAATACACAAGATACTATGATGATCTCAAGTCCAAGGATCACTTGTACTACTATCACTAGAGGAATTCCTATTGACAGGCGAGTAAAACTCCATTAGGTATTCCATAGCGAGCCACGTTCAGTGAACTTATTCTCCAATAAGCACCTACATACTTGCTTTAGTGTCTCCACACAAATGATTATGAGATCAATCATCCTCTTCCTAAGAGCAAGCAACGTATGTACTAATCTATCCGGATTCACTAATCTCCAATTTAGTAATTCAACGATTAGGAACAATTTTAGTTTGTGAGCTATCTAGAATTTAGATCTCATTAGCATGATCACCATCATGATTCTAAAAGCATTGCTCAAAACTATGGGTTTATCACATTTAATATAACAGCACTATGTAGATAATGTAAAATGCCTTTTAAGAAAATCAATTCTTTTATTAATAAACAAATAAGATTACAAAGTATATGCTATATCATATAAAATATGATTGGCTTGTGTGCATACTACTTTCAACTCAGACATGCTGACATATAGCTTGTTCATGTGGAAATTCATAACAAATTATGAGAAGGAGTCCGGGAGTGACTGCAAGATCAAATCTTGGATCAACTCTCCATCCATTACAAAACCCAGTTGTCTCAATTATTCAATCAGATTGATCATTTTGAGGACATTTGTCTATACTGTAGTGCCATCGGTTATTCTGGATTGGAAGAGCTCCTTAGATATCTGATATCTAATAGTCCTACTTTCCTCACCATTCAACTCCTTGAAGGTGCAGGAGTATGGTAGGAGCATCCATAGTTTCATGCTGACGCTGAAGCTCGTTACTCATGGATGCGAGCATGATGCATTGAGCCAACTGTGCATCATCTTGCCACTTTATAAAAGTAGCAATCTCTTCCTCAGAGGCATTGTCTGCAACTATTGCAGGGATAGGCATATTAAGGACATATGATAGCTTTTCAGCCTTGAGAACTATTCTCAGATTCCTTAACCAGTCGGCTTAATTTGATTCGGTTAATTAGCATCTAATATGCTCCGCAGTGATAGTAATTTAGACATTATAAAATTCTGTAAATGAATTAACAATATTTTAGCATACATTCATTTTTTTAATTACCAAAATAAATTAGGTCTTTATTTTGAATTGGTATCTCCCACTATTTTCATCAAACTATATTACCCTCAATATATAGTTCGGCAAATCTAATTAAAGATTTGCTAGTGAGAATAAGGATCCCATTCAAATGTATATAGCCTTGTGTGACACAACAAACGATATATAAATAAATAGGTAGACAACAATTGTCAATTACATCACTATGTAACTCTTTGTATTTTGCCTCTTGGATTATTTTGATCAAGTGTGACACATCCGAATCAAAACAGCATCGTTCAGTCTATTTATAAGCATCGAATGTGATAAAGCAACATTTTAAATATTTAATACTTGCCTTGGGTGACACAACAAACTCATATTAAATATTTAATACTCTATCGCTTTACCATGCTAGAAGGCGACGTTCGATATTCCAAATATCTTTGAACGCTTAGGACTTAATATAATTTCTTTGAGGGGTTTGATATTATTAGTCTCATCTTGTTTAGTGCGCATGTGCATATATATATAAAATACGCGTTATTTAACATGCGAAGCATGTTGGATAATATATATAATATATAGTAAGCATGCACATATATGGGAGCTGTCGTTTTACACTCCAAAATTAATACCTTACTAACACTCTACTAGCACAAGACTTAGTATAATGACAAGCAAGGATCGATCCCACAGAGAAGTGAATTAATCTTTTACTTATTCTAACATTCCTATTATTTCTATTAATGAGGGGTTTTTGAGTTTGATTCACTAAACTAACAAAAGTAATTAAGAATGATCAATGAATAAAAAGCTTCAGTTCTTCAGTTCAGTATCACCTTATCACAATTATGGGAAAATCAAGTTTAACAATATTTATCCTTCAATGAGACTAATAACCCTAGATAACCGCAATCGCTAATTATCCGCAATTCTCCTTATGTGTAAATCTAATGTGACAATCGCCTCAAGAGACTCTAACTATCATATAACCTAGAACTATCAGTCTAGATTTAATATAACAGCAGCATAAAGAATGAGAGAATTAGGTTATTCCAAGCAACAATTGCACAATCAGGAATTATTTAACTTGCCTTCTAATAATCTTAATAATATCCAAAAGCTTGTCCACAATCAGATACTATCAATTGCTACCTATGATCAGACATAATATCGTTTACTTAATATTATATCTTAATCTAGCAGATGGTATCAATCAAATTAATTCAATTGGCCAAATCAAATCAAAAGATTAGATAACATATAATCAATTAAAAACAGATTATCAGAATAAATCTCATGCAAGAAGGAATAAATAAATAAAACCTGATTAAACCATTAATTATGAAAAAGGTTCAACATCCCTTAGAACTGAAAGTAAGAGTTTAGCCTGACATGCCTTCAATCTCCTCCTATTAGAGTTACAATTGTAGTTGCCAAGATACCTCTCTAGAAAAATAGAATAAGATATATATAAGTCCTCAAGTTCCTACTTAGAGTTTCCTTCTTACTATCTGATCATAATGAATAGAATCCTCTTCCGAATCAACTTCCTTTTCCTCCTTCAGCTGGCCTTTAGTACTCAAAAACGCCAACTAGCGCCGCTGGCGCTGTCCCAAGCGCTGCTAGCGCTGCTATGCAGTGTGCTCAAGTTGTGCCTAGCGCTGCTGGCGCTTGGCTTGTGAAGGATTGAGCGCTGTTGGCGCTGTTAGCGCTGCTGGCGCTGCCACTAGCGCTGCTGGCGCTCGTGTGCAGTGTCTGGTGGTGTGTGTAGCGCTGCTAGCGCTGCCACTAGCGCTGCTGGCGCTAGCCCTAGTCCTCGAATTTACAAAAATGCCACTATGTGTATTTTAAGCTCCAATTTTCCATCTTTTTCCACTTTTGACCTTGAATTCTCCTGAAATCAATAAATAACCTAATAAGTGCATATACACAATAAAACACGCAATAAACTAGATATAAAGGAATAAAAATAAATGAATAATATGCACTTATCAAATTCCCCCACACTTAGTCTTTACATGTCCTCGTGTAAACTCAAACAAAGGTTATAATGGAATCATTTGAATTCTATTCAACCAAGCTCCCAAAGGTTCAAATTCCATTAGCATCCATGAATACTAACACCAATCAACAGAAATTCATTCTATACATCATCAATCAATTCATAACAATAATCCCATCAGTCCCCACTGAACATCTCTAAATCAAATTGAAACCACATAAGCAGCTCCTATGATTAACACAGATACTCAACTCAGTTTATATGGAGCAACAACCATGCACACTGACTCACAACCAGAACATGTTTTTTTTTTTCCTGCCATTCATTTTTTCTTCATTCAGGTGAATGCATTTTATGCTCCATTTCACCTTCCTCATTCTTTTTCAAGCGAGTGCATTTTATGCTCCATCTCACTTTTCTTCTCACCGACGAGTGCGTTTTACGCTCCATCTCATTGCATGTGTTTATGGGTGAGTGCGTTTTACGCTCCATCTCAACCCACCACATGTTTTCCTTTTGAGACAAAATGTTTTTTTTTCTCTCAATTTCTCAATTTTTCTAATTTCCAATTCTTGATTTTGTCTTCACATGATCCTAGAAACAAGATAAGCAGTTAAACAGTTCTAAATCATGAAAGCAGTGCACATAGTCAACTCCACAACTAACCCAGTCAAGTAAACATGTATCTCACATTCAAGTACTCATGCAATACCAACTCAATCTAAATCAGTCAACTATGGGTCCTAACTTCATTATCATCTTTTATCAATTAATTCAGCATCAAACAAATTCTATCAATTAGCATCAATTTTCATTCTAAAACCAAAAACCTTTGAAAACTTGACCAAGCACAAATTTTTTCACAAAAACAACTCAAAACAACTCAGATTTTCACATTTAAAGCAAACCTACCCTATACTATCCTACCTAAACCCCTCCCCCACACTCAAACCTTACATTGTCCCCAATGTAAGACAATCATGCAAAGACGAGATAAATAAAAAAAAACAAATAAAGAAATAAAAAGGGATAGAAAAGCAAATCTGATGTCTTGGGTTGCCTCCCAAGCAGCGCATTTGGTTAACGTCGTTAGCCCGACATCGATTCTCCGCAATCACTCATAACGTGGATTCACTAAGTCTATCATCTCCACACTCTCCATCGAAAATCCTTCACGGAAAGGTTTCAGCCTATGTCCATTGACCTTGAATACTTTCCCTGTCTTTGGATTCTTTATATCTATAGCACCATGAGAGAACACATTAGTAACAACAAATGGACCTTCCCAACGAGAGCGCAACTTACCTGGAAATAACTTCAGCCGCGAATTGAATAGGAGAACTTGTTGGCCAACGGTGAAATCTTTCCTCAAAATCTGCTTGTCATGAAAGGCCTTTGTTTTATTCTTGTATAGTCTAGAACTCTCATAAGCTTCATTCCTCATCTCTTCCAATTCTTGTAGCTGGAACTTCCGATGCATTCCCGCGTCATCCAAACTCATATTACATTGCTTGATCGCCCAAAAAGCTCTATGCTCTAATTCCACGGGTAAATGACATGGCTTCCCAAAAACCAATCTGTACGGAGACATACCAATGGGGGTTTTGTATGCAGTTCTATACGCCCACAATGCATCTTCTAACCGCAGACTCCAATCTTTTCTGCTTGGCTTGACAACCTTCTCCAAAATCGATTTCACTTCACGGTTGGATACTTCAGCCTGACCATTGCTTTGCGGATGATAAGATGTAGAAATCTTATGCAAAACATTATATTTCCGGAAAAGTGCTGCTAGCATCCTGTTGCAAAAGTGAGTTCCTCTATCGCTGATGATAGCTCGAGGAGTTCCAAATCTGACAAATATATTAGTTTTGACAAAATCTGCAACAACTTTAGAATCATCAGTCCTGGTGGCTTTAGCTTCCACCCATTTAGAAACATAGTCAACAGCCAAGAGAATGTAAACATTACCATGAGAAACAGGAAAAGGTCCCATAAAATCAATACCCCAAACATCAAAAATCTCAACAATTAAAATGGGAGTTTGTGGCATTTGATTTCTATGTGATATGTTACCTGTTCGTTGACAATTCTCGCATGATTTACAAAATAGATATGAGTCTCTAAAAATTGTTGGCCAATAAAAACCACTTTCTAAAACTTTATGAGCAGTCCGTTTGGGTCCAAAATGACCTCCACAAGCATAGGAATGGCAAAAATTTAGAATAGACAATGTTTCGGTATTAGGCACACACCTACGGATTATTTGATCAGCACAAAATTTCCACAGGTACGGATCATCCCAAACATAATGTCTAGCATCACTCCTAAGCTTATCCTTCTGGTTTTTAGAAAATTCATTGGGAATAAATGCACTTGCCAAATAATTAACAATATTCGCGTACTAAGGCAATTCCTCCTGAATAGAAAAGAGATGCTCATCTGGAAAGGAATCATGCAAAGGTAGTGCCTCCTCATCTCTCATCAATCGACTCAAGTGATCTGCTACCAAGTTATCTGCTCCGTTCTTATCCTTGATTTCCAAGTCAAATTCCTGCAACAGCAGAATCCATCTGATAATCCTGGGTTTAGAGTCCTTCTTGGTTAACAAATACCTGAGAGCTGCATGGTCAGAATAAACTACAACTTTAGTGCCAAGTAAATAAGATCGAAATTTATCTAAAGCAAAAACAACAGATAAAAGTTCTTTTTCTGTTATCGAGTAGTTAATCTGAGCTGCATTCAATGTTCTAGAGGCATAATAAATGGCATGGACAACTTTGTCAACTCTTTGGCCCAAAACAGCTCCGACTGCATAAGTGCTTGCATCACACATTATTTCAAAGGGAATATTCCAATTTGGCGGTTGAATCACGGGTGCAGAAGTCAATAGGCTCTTTAACATATCAAATGCCTTCTTGCACGTTTCATCGAACTGGAATTCCACATCTTTTTGCAGCAATTTACATAATGGCAGAGCTATTTTGGAGAAGTCTTTGATAAATCGCCGATAGAAACCTGCATGTCCAAGAAAAGAGCGAATCTCCCGCACACTAGCAGGGTAAGGCAAAGCAGACACAATATCTATCTTAGCTTTATCAACCTCTAAACCTTTAGCTGACACAACATGACCAAGCACTATACCCTGTTCTACCATAAAGTGACACTTTTCCCAATTAAGAACAAGGTTAGTTTCCAAACATCTATCTAGCACACGCGTTAGATTTTCCAAGCACAAATCCAAAGAATCACCATGTACTGTGAAATCATCCATAAAGACCTCGATGCAATTTTCCAAAAGATCAGAAAAAATGCTTACCATGCATCGCTGGAAAGTACCTGGTGCATTACAAAGTCCAAACGACATCCTTCGATATGCAAAATTACCAAATGGACACGTGAATGTGGTCTTTTCCTGGTCTTCGGGTGCAATCACGATCTGATTATATCCTGAAAAACCATCTAGAAAGCAATAATAAGTATGCCCCGCTAATCGTTCTAGCATTTGATCAATAAAAGGAAGAGGAAAGTGATCTTTTCTGGTTACAGCATTTAGTTTCCTGTAGTCAATACACACTCTCCATCCTGTTTGTATCCGTGTGGGCACCAACTCATTATTGTCATTCGTGATGACAGTTATTCCAGACTTCTTCGGAACTACCTGTACCGGACTCACCCACTGACTGTCGGAGATGGGGTAGATTATGCCTGCATCTAGTAATTTAATCACCTCTTTCTTGACTACCTCCATCATGGGTGGATTTAATCTTCGCTGTGCTTCTCTCGTGGGCTTTGCTCCGTCATCCAAAAGAATCCTATGCATGCACATCGCGGGGCTTATACCTTTGATATCTGCTATCGTCCAACCAAACACTGTGACATGGTCTCTTAGAACTCTCAACAATTTCTCTTCCTGCACTTTGGTTAGATTACTAGCAATAATCACAGGTAAAGTTTCATTTGTCCCTAAATATGCATATTTCAAGTGAACAGGTAAGGGTTTCAATTCTAAGATTGGAGCTTGCTCCACAGATGGTAACAATTTTTTATGAGAAATAGGCAATTGAATTGATTGAACTGCATACTTATCTGTGAATTTTGGTAAAGAGTGCAATGCAGCCACAGCTTCCTTCAATTCTTGATTCTGGTCAAATTCTTCCTCTTTATCCATGTCCAAGTTGTTAGCAATAGCCATCTCCAAGCTTTCCCTGTGGTCTTGTTCAAAAGATCCCTGCACTATAGAATCAATGATGTCAATGGCAAAAACATGATCAACATCACTAGGGTACCTCATGGCGTCATATATATTGAACTGAATTTTCTCTCCATCAAATTCCATGGTCAAGGTCCCATTGTGCACATCGATCATTGTCCTTGCTGTTTTCAAGAATGGCCTTCCTAGCAAGATGTGCGAGGGATTTGGAGATCTATCATCTTCCATATCCACAATGTAAAAATCTGCAGGAAATATTAACTGATTCACCTGCACTAAGACATCTTCAATTACCCCTTGAGGGTAAGTGTTAGTTCGATCAGCAAGTTGAATGATAACACCAGTTTGTTTCAAAGGTCCTAGATTTAAAGAAGCAAATACAGATAATGGCATGACATTTATTGACGCTCCTAAATCTAACATGGCTTTCTCAAATCTGGTATTACCTATTCTGCATGGGATTGTAAACATTCCTGGATCTTTACATTTAGGGGGCATTTTTCTTTGAAGCACTGCTGACACATTCTCTCCTACAGTGATTTTTTCATCATCTTTCAATTTTCTTTTGTTAGTACACAATTCTTTCAAAAACTTTGCATACCTGGGCACTTGTTTGATGGCATCCAATAGAGGAATATTTACCTCTACCTTCCTGAAGGTTTCCAAAATTTCCCTTTCATTTTCCTCCTTCTTTGAAGTCTTGTGGGTTCTAGGTGGAAACGGCAACGGTGGGGTTGTAACTGGAGTAGATGGGGTAACAATTTTCCTTGGTGTCTCAGTCTCATCACTAGCCTTCTCCTTTTCAATTTCCGTCACTGTTTTGGGTACTTCCAACTCCTTTCCACTCCTTAGTGTAATCGCACTAGCATTCTCCCTTGGATTGACAACTGTTTGGGAGGGCAACTTTCCTGAACCCTGAGCATCCAACCTCCCCACTGTGGTGGCAAGTTGACCTATCTGATTTCTCAAGTCTTGAACAGAATTTTTCGTTTCCTGCTGGAACTGCTGTGTCTGTGTCATGAATGCCTTGAACATGTCTTCCAAAGATGTTCCAGGATTTGCAGGAGCTGCCTGTCTAGGTTGATATTGAGGTTGAGTTGGTTGAGAGCCTTGTGGGAACCCTTGTTGTCTAACCGGATACACACCTTGCGCTGGTGGCCTATTTCCTCCATAACTCAAATTAGGATGATCCCTCCATCCTGGATTGTAAGCATTGGAGTACGGGTCATACTTCCGCTGTGGTTGTGCCTGATAGTTCCCCATCGCATTAGCTTGCTGTGTTGTGTCTTCCTCTTGCAATGTTGGACAAGAATCGGTACTATGACCAGTCATTAAGCAAATCCCACAAACTTTTGCTGCTGGTGTATTTCCTGTAGCCATTTGTTTAACCAGCACAATTAGATCAGAAATTTGTTGTTCAAGGTTGCTCGTGGTCATCTCATTCACTCTTGCAGGTGCATGGTTATTCCTTGTCCCATACTGCTGAGAATTAGCAGCCATATTTGCAATTAGAGTCCTTGCAGCCTCCGGTGTCTTATCCACTAGTGCTCCTCCACTTGCAGCATCGATCATACTCCGATCTATTGGTAATAGTCCCTCATAAAAGTACTGAATCAGGTGTTGATCGTCTATTTGATGGGGAGGACAACTGGAACACAATTTTTTAAATCTTTCCCAATACTCATATAGCGTCTCTCCGTTGAACTGTCGAATGCCGCATATCTCCTTTCTGATGTTGGCAACTCTTGAAGCAGGAAAGTACTTCTCCAAGAACAACCTTTTCATGTCATTCCATGACTGTATTGACCCTGAAGGAAGATAGTACAGCCAGTCCTTCGCTAGATCTCCCAGTGAGAATGGAAATGCCCTTAGCTTGATTTGATCCTCTGTTATTCCATGTGGCTTCATGGTGGAACACACCACATGGAATTCCTTCAAGTGCTTGTATAGATCTTCACCTGTGAGACCACGAAAAGTAGGCAAAAGATGAATTAGTCCCGATTTAAGTTCAAAAGCAGCAGTTAAAGTAGGATATTCAATGCACAAGGGTTGTTGATTAAGATTGGGAGTGGCTAATTCTTTGAGTGTTCTGTTGTTATTTGGCACCGCCATTTCTTCTTCCTTCTCTGAATCGGCGGATGATGTATTTGACAGTAACTCAAGTGCTATGTTGAGTCCCGGTGATGGAATTTCGTCTGACTCTGCAGTGATGCCTCGAGCTTGACGAGCTTCTTTCCTTAGCCTGCGTGCAGTTTTCTCAATTTCTGGATCAAAATTCAAATCACCGGATTGAGAGGATCGTGTCATAAACTACAATAATAAACAAAAATAAAATAAAATAAAATGAAGAATAAATAAAGATAAATAACACTTCCCCGGTAACGGCGCCAAAATTTGGGAGCTGTCATTTTACACTCCAAAATTAATACCTTACTAACACTCTACTAGCACAAGACTTAGTATAATGACAAGCAAGGATCGATCCCACAGAGAAGTGAATTAATCTTTTACTTATTCTAACATTCCTATTATTTCTATTAATGAGGGGTTTTTGAGTTTGATTCACTAAACTAACAAAAGTAATTAAGAATGATCAATGAATAAAAAGCTTCAGTTCTTCAGTTCAGTATCACCTTATCACAATTATGGGAAAATCAAGTTTAACAATATTTATCCTTCAATGAGACTAATAACCCTAGATAACCGCAATCGCTAATTATCCGCAATTCTCCTTATGTGTAAATCTAATGTGACAATCGCCTCAAGAGACTCTAACTATCATATAACCTAGAACTATCAGTCTAGATTTAATATAACAGCAGCATAAAGAATGAGAGAATTAGGTTATTCCAAGCAACAATTGCACAATCAGGAATTATTTAACTTGCCTTCTAATAATCTTAATAATATCCAAAAGCTTGTCCACAATCAGATACTATCAATTGCTACCTATGATCAGACATAATATCGTTTACTTAATATTATATCTTAATCTAGCAGATGGTATCAATCAAATTAATTCAATTGGCCAAATCAAATCAAAAGATTAGATAACATATAATCAATTAAAAATAGATTATCAGAATAAATCTCATGCAAGAAGGAATAAATAAATAAAACCTGATTAAACCATTAATTATGAAAAAGGTTCAACATCCCTTAGAACTGAAAGTAAGAGTTTAGCCTGACATGCCTTCAATCTCCTCCTATTAGAGTTACAATTGTAGTTGCCAAGATACCTCTCTAGAAAAATAGAATAAGATATATATAAGTCCTCAAGTTCCTACTTAGAGTTTCCTTCTTACTATCTGATCATAATGAATAGAATCCTCTTCCGAATCAACTTCCTTTTCCTCCTTCAGCTGGCCTTTAGTACTCAAAAACGCCAACTAGCGCCGCTGGCGCTGTCCCAAGCGCTGCTAGCGCTGCTATGCAGTGTGCTCAAGTTGTGCCTAGCGCTGCTGGCGCTTGGCTTGTGAAGGATTGAGCGCTGTTGGCGCTGTTAGCGCTGCTGGCGCTGCCACTAGCGCTGCTAGCGCTCGTGTGCAGTGTCTGGTGGTGTGTGTAGCGCTGCTAGCGCTGCCACTAGCGCTGCTGGCGCTAGCCCTAGTCCTCGAATTTACAAAAATGCCACTATGTGTATTTTAAGCTCCAATTTTCCATCTTTTTCCACTTTTGACCTTGAATTCTCCTGAAATCAATAAATAACCTAATAAGTGCATATACACAATAAAACACGCAATAAACTAGATATAAAGGAATAAAAATAAATGAATAATATGCACTTATCAATATAGAATACTATATTCTACCCGGATTGATTATGGACTTTAATTCTAGTTTGGTTCACTAGAGCCACCAAGTGAACCAAAAGGTCAAACCTAGGGTGCAAGAATTAAATTTAAACATAACTATTACATTTAAACCCGGGCTCCATTACAAACGGGTCTTCAAGCGCTCCTTGCTCCTTGGTCTCCAGTTCTTCAAAATAATTCTAACTAATCCTATTACATAAACTATTTAAAATAAATAGAAACCTTGATCACCAGTCAAGGGGAAGTACATAGGAGGGAAATAGAATTTACATTAAGAAAAAATAGAGAAGACGAGGTGCGCAGACCTTATTTATAAAACCCATTCATTCAAGCATCCTCTAAAATAAATCCAATCACACATTGGTCAATAGTCCATAATCAATCCCTATTTATTATCATACATATCTCCATATGCATCAATAAATAACATTCATCTCATGAATAATAAAACCATTCCATATATGTATTGATATCATTTAATGGGCAATATTAAAGTTGCATGAAATCTAATACCAAATCAAATTAGTTTGCATGAAATCCAATTTCAACTCCAATTTGTTTAGTATAAAATCCAATTTCAACTCCAATTAGTATAAAATCCAATTTCAACTCTAATTGGTTAGCATGAAATCCAATTATGAATCAAAGTAAACTCCTTTATTTTAATACAATTTTAAATCAAAATAAACTCTTTTATTTTAATTTATCCAATTTTGAATAAAAATAAACTATTTTACTTTTAATCAAATTCCAAATCAAAATAAAATCCTTTATTTTAATTAACATGGAATCAAATTTCAAGATTAAAATAACTCTTTATTTTAATTATAAATCCATGTAAAATAACTCTTTATTTTAATTATTGAAAAATTGCAAAAAAAATATTATAATCACAAATCTGCACAGTGGCACAGTGGCGCTGCGGCGCCGGTTTAAAAAAGAAAAGCGACGCTGCAGCGCCGGCTGCCAGAATCAGTTTTCCAGGCTTTTGTGCAGTCGCGAATTTGATCAGTTTTTCACTAAAAACTCGATTTTCTGCAATTGTTTTCAAAACTCATGATTTTATACAACATATTATGCCCAATAAATTATTCCAAACACATACCCATACATATACGGAATCAAGACAATTAATAATTCGCATAAAGTTTGGTTCTTGATACCACTGTTAGGTTTGTATATAACACAAATATGCAATCAAATTACACAAATGAAGTGGAAGAGCGATAAAATCAGATTTTAAAATTTTATACAAACCATCACCATGATCTTTCTTTATGCACAATTATTAATTAAACAAAAGAGATGGAGAATAAGAATTATACCCTTATAGAATTCTACCTTCCTCAGGTACAAGTTCACCTCCAATTCCTTCGCGTTTTTCTTGAATTCCACCGATTAAATTCCTTCCTTTGATCAACGTTAGCCACCCAAGTGTTTGGCCTCTAGAGGTGATCCACCAAGGAATAATATCTATTCAAGAAGATGGGTGTTGGAAAAACCCTAGTTTCTATCTATATAGAAATTGCAAGTACTCTCCACAATTCTTATGCAAGAGTGTGTAACCTCAATCTATGATAAGACTTCTCTTATTTATAGATGTAGGAAAACCGTCCCCTAAACTATTTAGGATTAGGGTTTCTATTCTAATTAAACTCCTTTAATTAAATTAAATTCCTAATCTAATACAAGTAACTAACATAACCTCATCTTACTACTATAATGGATAACCTCCATTTATAACTCAAGGTTTACATAGTCAAATTCACGTACATCATATACCATTATCACAGCTAAATAATTACAATAAAGAAATATTTAGCAACCTTCCTGTTTCTATGCATCTCTAATCCTTATCACCACGATATCAAGATAATTACATTGCATCGTAAAATCTGCAAAAGTTTTATTTTGCAAGAATGAGCACGACGGCTCAGCAAGAACTAACAGTTTTCACATTTCATGCTTCACGTAACACATAAGTTTGCATTTTATCCATACATCATGATTCTCATACTATGCATCTCACTCATGCATTATAAATCTTATGCAATTCATCAATATATATGCATCATGCATCCCATGACATACCTCATGCATCTCACATTGTATGTTTACAATAATTCAAGTTCCACATAGAACAATATAGTCACATAATTACACATTGTACACACTTTAATCATGCTCGCATATAATCCACATAACAGTGAAAGATTTAGCAATCAAGTCATGTACATCAATACATTTAAACAAGTCAACAAGTTACTGAAAGAACTTGCCTTAAGCGTTCCTTGCCAAATTATGATAACTTGTCCTTCAAATATCCTACACAATTTATTTGACAATAAAATACCAATTAGCCAGTAAAAAGGCTTCATATAATGGTTTACAATATAACAACTCTTATTTCATATTGTTCGCGCATTATAAATAATAAACGCGATAAACACTAAAAACATCTCTCGATGTCGCTTCGTTTGAAAATGTTACGACCCTCATCGTCATCCATTCTCGTCGATTTATAAAAACCCCACTCTATATCGTATAATGTTCGTTTCATTTGACTTGAAACACTATTTAAGTTCATTAACAGTTTACACGGCGTTTCGACGTTTATACGCCACACGCCCGGTTCGCCTCATTTGAATATGTTTAGCATGCTCATACATTGGGTTATAACACTCTATCATGTTTCATTATTATTAGAAACAAAATATTAAACAAGGTTATACACACTTGTTACGGCGTTATGACGTTTGCACGTCCGTACGCCACGCTTGCCTATTCGAACGCCCAAGTGACACGCGATTGCGTACGCTTAGCACGCACATTCGAATTGTCTAATACCCAATGGTTAATGTTAAGTATCATTATAATACATAACATTCATGTTTTAGAACTTAGAACAACATCTTATAGCATTGGAGGCATCATACGTTGTATACGTGCATGCCCGACGCCCTCCGATTGCCTCCAAATGCACTATAGTCCTAAAGATGGCCAATTTGGAAATTGTTCCCGACCTCAAATGTTAAAACTTATTAAATGAAAGTTGTAGGTCTATTCGTCCTCGTTCCGGATCATCTTGAATCAACAAATTTCGAGTTCGTATGAGCAAGTTATGCCCGTTTTACTAAAGGACGTCAAAAACTGACTTTTACCACCTGAGGCCTAGCACCCCGGCTCTGAAACTAAGCCTAATACCAGCGCCCCGGCGCTGTATGCTGGAGATTATGGTGCTTGTTTGCCCAGCTCCGTGATTTTGATCCTCCTTCACTCCAATCCTCATAACTCCTTCTATACACGTTCAAATTGGTCCATTTCGTACTCTATGGACTACTAAGACATAGGGCTACAACATATCAAAAATTCAGAGCTATCCATTAACATTAACATGACCAAATCTTAGGCTAAAGTATCAACCCATGCTATATTTTTGTGTTCTTGGTGTTCTTGGTGTTCTTGGTGTTCTTCACAAAAATCAACACCAAAACTTTGTTTTAATCCCTTTTTACTCCATTCCAACTGGGTTAGACTCATAACCCATGGAAGTACAATATCATAATAACAAACAAATTAAACCAGCACGAAATCATAGCTACAAGGTCCTCTAAATCGTCCAAATGTCCAAGTTCATGTCCAAAGTTTATTGTTCTTCATGTTCTTCATCCTCCTTAAGCATAAGTACGAATTTATTTGCATTTTTGTTCTACTTTAATGGTGTTAATAGCTTACAAGGTGTCTTGGTAACATTATAAACCAAACACAACCAACAATCATAGCAACAATCTCAAGAAAACTCAAAACCCAACCAAGAAAACTTCAAAGCTCAACAATAGAGGAAATGATCTTGGAGAAGATGGTTACCTCTTGATCCTTGTTCTTGTAGGTTGTGAGGGTTTTCTAGAGCCCTTGTTCTTTTTCCTCTTGCTCCCGTGCTCCTTCTTATTCTTCTTCTCTTCTACCTTAGCTTCTTCCTCCTCTCTTTTTTTGGCAACTCTTCCCTTTTTCCGGCGACCTCTTCCTTCTTCCTTCTTCCTTTTTGCTGCAGGTTTTCCCTCTCTCTCTCTCTCTCTCAGCTGATGGGTTGAATGGGTGTGCAAGGAGGCTTGGTTAGCTTCTTCACCTTCTTCCTCCTTGTTCCTTTCTTTTCTCCTCCTTCTTCCTTCAAGCTCTTGGCAGCTCTCTCTCTCTCTAAACTCTGCAGATCTCTCTCTCTAATTGCTGATGATATGAGGGAGAAGGAATAGGTTAGGAGAAGTGGAGGGAGTGATTTAGAGAGAAAATGGAAGTGGGTTAGTTGCTTTATGTGGCTTGCCGGCTAAGCTCCCCCTCCTTGCACTTGATTGGTCTAAAATGGGGGGTTTGTTCCCTCTTGGAGTAACAAGTAAAAATAAATACCCAAATACACAAAAATATACCCGAATACTCCCATTTTTTTTTACCCAATTTGGTAAATAACTCTACCCAAAATTAAAATGGGTACTCCCATAAATTATTGGGACACATAAAAATAATTATTATGGAATTTGTCCAAATATTCGGAACACCCATATAATACATTTTGGATACGGATAAAATCACGTATCAGCTCAAATAAAATTTTCGACGCTTGAAAAAATTATTCCTTCGCGTACACGTCTTAACAAAATTAACAGAAATTGAAAATGACTTAAAAATATTTGGGCGTGAATAGTGCCTCGGGAAACGTGCCCCGTGAATAGTGATTTTGCGATCTTTTGTAAAATCAATTATTCACTCCTATGATTCAATAACGCATAAAACTTCATACGTTGACATCATCTAGGTTATAAAATAACCTTAAAACTCATCACATAAAAATAATATTTAATCCATTTAATAATATTAATAAACCCAAATTACAAGAGTATTCACGATTCGCGATTGCTGCTCTTCACGATTAACTTCCCATAATCATATACATCATCGCACATATATCTCACCCATAATTCGGGTTAGCGTCTTTACAAAAAATAACCCTTTTAATAATATTATCCTTCAACTATTTATTTAATCTAATAAATAATACTCTAGCGATATTTCTCGAAACCACCAAATTAGCTTATACGAACATTTTCATACTTACTAATCATCGCCTACACATAATCTAGGTCATAATATAACCTTTAAACTCTTAGCACATAATATTATTAATAAAAGTCTATTTTATTCAATAATATCCATAAGCTCGAATTACCAAGCTACCCACGACTCGCGATCGTTACAATAATTAACTATTAATTCATTCATTCTGAATCTACGTATATATTTCACATTTATATATATACATATTAAGCTTACCAAAAATCACATAAATATATATAACACATATATATATTCGAACTCGACACGTCTCATAATAAGAATTATTCTATATTAAATTCTTATTATAATTATTCTTGAAAATTCGGGTTGTCACATCCTTCCTTCCTTATAAGGATTCCGTCCTCGGAATCACCGAAGCATCCTTACAAGGTCCGCGTAGATCTTCTTCCAAAATTTTATTGTTGAATAATTTCAACGTATTACTATAACATAGGTTTTATATTACCTATTTCACCCTTTATCACTCAACAAATTGTCGTAGGTTTGATTCTATAACCTTTACCAACTCAATTATATACTGAGTATTATCCTTTCTTTAACTCATCAATTTCCTTTTCTAAGGATCCTTGTATGCAACAATCATCATAATAATTTAATATCATGATTTACTAACTCATAAATATTCGGGATATTACATTCACCCCTTCTTCTAATAATTTCGCCCTCGAAATTACAACATATTCATCTTCGTTCATTCTACTCATCATTCTATCTAGGAATTTCACTTCTTATTTTCGGAATTTCATCCGCTTCTTTTAGGAAATATTAACCCCATAATTACTATCATGCTCATATCATTCATCCATACAGACTTTCAACAAAGCTTTACGCTTTCCTCTTTCAAGGATTCATTTAGAATCGTCGCATTCTACGACTACTTCTTTCTAGGGAAAATTACTCTTTTCACATTCAGTTTCCAGAATAATGGAACATCTTTCAGGAGTCTTCAATAATTGTTCGATAATTGTGAAGCAGTATGAATCATTGAGTGGCCACCATGACACTTACCTCTTACATGAATTACCAATATTGGATACTGAGTGGTCATTAAGGACCAAGAACACATACTAGAATCACCAGAAATTCATCTGATAACCCAACATACTAGAATCACCAGAAATTCATCTGATAACCCAACATACTAGAATCACCAGAAATTCATCTGATAACCCAACATACTAATACAATAGGTGATTAGCCTACTGTACCCGAGGTCATGCATAACCCCTTTTACATATTGTTTGCGCGTGCAGTCGGATTTTCCCGACATCAAAAATATTACCCCTTCTATGAGGGTTGTTCATCTCAGCAGATATGAAAGCACGCACCAAAACAATTTGGTTTGGAAAACATTGTCAAAGAATTCTCGAGTTTCATAATCACATTTCAACATTCGTCTAGCCGAATCAAATAGCTTAGACTCACATCAACGGTTCGGACATCAATCAAAATATTTTAGCCAACTCAATTGGCATACTTTTTCATACTTTAAAGAAAACAAAAATCATTTTATGACGTCATAATACTGCACTGTTGCAACAGTGTATTAGGATTCCGTCATTTTGTGACTTTGTCATACTACATCATACCATAGTGGGTTGACGATCCTATGATCACATCCAACACTAGGTTAATCTGCATTGATGACTCCATCATCTGTAATTCTACATCAGGTTCCATGATGCATTGATGACTATTTAGAAATACATTTTGATATTTTCAAATCATTTTGCCTAGCTGAAACAATTAGCATAGACATATGAATAATAGTACATTTAAAAATCATTAGTCCAGTAATCTGGCCCCACACATTTTTCGAAGAGCAAAAGTGCAAGTATCAGCACGATGTCAATAAATTCGAAATCTAGCATAGCTAGAAGATTTGGAATATCCATTTCTCCTCATCAACTTCAATTTCTCTTCAATGCATCATTACTTAATAATTCTATCTATTTCTAACATCACAAATGCTCATCATTTTGAAAATTCACAATTCTCGCTCTACAACTTTCCTATACCCCAATATAGTTCATCAAACTTACCACACATTATGAGTTCAGGAACTTGCCACAATAATATGAGTTTAGGAACTTGTCCTAGCAATACGTAGTCCAAGAACAAATCAAGGACTGTCCATATGCTTAGGGGCTCAAAACATACCATACGATTATGAGTCATAAACTTACCATAAGCATGAGTTTCAAGAACTCGCACCTAATCTTATTATTCTCTAACTATCAAATATAAATATGAGAAAAGAATCACCTTCTCGTCATACGTATAGCGATAGCGCGATACCAAGTTCCAACGATTATCAATATAGGAAGCTAAGTGATTGTCGAACCCATCACAATCCCCTGCCCATACAAGGAATCGATCAACTCGGCCACTAATCAATATAGGAAGCTAAGCGGTTGTTATACCAAGCACAAATTCCCCGCCCATACAAGGAATTGTTCAACTCAACCACTATACCAATATAGGAAGCTAAGTGGTTCTCAAACCAAGCACGAATTCCCCGCCCATACAAGGAATTGTACAACTCAGCCACTAACATGAGTCCTCAATTGAAATCACCCCCAATCCTAGCTTACTCGTTGCTCAACAAGAATTTAATTCGTGTTTCATCATCCATAACTCTTCCCGAGTTTTACTCATACTATCTCATAGTACCATCTATCTATAACATTGAGCTAAAATTTTCAATCATTCAATTGATCATCTGTCATTCTATGACTTAATCCAATCACATCGTGATCTTACTTTACAATCATTCTAGATTACGATATTCTTTATCCTACGATCGTTTCATCCTACGATCTTCTATACTCTTCTCTCTAATCATAATATATGATTTTATTACATTTACGCCTTATAGACCTCGTCTATTTATCAATACATGTCATCTTTATTATTGGAGTCAGGTAACTCCAAATCCTCATCTTTTATAACTGTTCAAGATTCTTCTTTGAATCGTCTCATATATATCTCAACTCTTACTATGAATTTCCTAAATTTATTTACTATCAATTAAACTCTAGTTGAGTTTATTCCTTATCATTATCCTCTTTCTACCCTCAGGTTATAGCCTAAGGTTCTCTTACCTAAGGTTTATAACCTATATCTCTGATACCAACCTGTGACGCCCCCAAATTCGGGTTACCTTATCCACGAATTCGGTGCATCACTGTGCAACTCGTACATCATACTAACCATAACTCATTGCGGAATAATAACAGTATTTACATTGATATAATATAAATATTATCGTCTCAAGCCTCGAAACCATAACTAAAACATGATCTTACTACATGAAAGTGATTATAAGATTATTACAACATGTTTCCATCTAGTCTCAGGTACGTAGACCTTAACTAATACATCATTTAATAGTCATCACAAATATAATTCTATTCATGTTGTACATAACAGTACTGTACAACAATAAGTATTAAAACTTACCATCACACTCTTTATTACAATTCCAGATTTCGTAACCTTTAAGTACTACACTTATGATCAAGGTCGAGTAAATACCATGATCCTTTACAATATCTCATATGTGAACGCAAGGTTCAAATTCGGACTTATTCGATCCCTGAATATTCGCAAGGTTATTCAATAACCAAATAATCGTTATAAAAATGTCCTTTATACACCATCGACATCCTTCTAGTTTACTTTAACAAGTAACTAACATAACCTCATCTTACTACTATAATGGATAACCTTCATTTATAACTCAAGGTTTACATAGTCAAATTCACGTACATCATATACCATTATCACAGCTAAGTAATTACAATAAAGAAATATTTAGCAACCTTCCTGTTTCTATGCATCTCTAATCCTTATCACCACGATATCAAGATAATTACATTGCATCGTAAAATCTGCAAAAGTTTTATTTTGCAAGAATGAGCACGACGGCTCAGCAAGAACTAACAGTTTTCACATTTCATGCTTCACGTAACACATAAGTTTGCATTTTATCCATACATCATGATTCTCATACTATGCATCTTACTCATGCATTATAAATCTTATGCAATTCATCAATATATATGCATCATGCATCCCATGACATACCTCATGCATCTCACATTGTATGTTTACAATAATTCAAGTTCCACATAGAACAATATAGTCACATAATTACACATTGTACACACTTTAATCATGCTCGCATATAATCCACATAACAGTGAAAGATTTAGCAATCAAGTCATGTACATCAATACATTTAAATAAGTCAACAAGTTACTGAAAGAACTTGCCTTAAGCGTTCCTTGCCAAATTATGATAACTTGTCCTTCAAATATCCTACACAATTTATTTGACAATAAAATACCAATTAGCCAGTAAAAAGGCTTCATATAATGGTTTACAATATAACAACTCTTATTTCATATTGTTCGCGCATTATAAATAATAAACGCGATAAACACTAAAAACATCTCTCGATGTCGCTTCGTTTGAAAATGTTACGACCCTCATCGTCATCCATTCTCGTCGATTTATAAAAACCCCACTCTATATCGTATAATGTTCGTTTCATTTGACTTGAAACACTATTTAAGTTCATTAACAGTTTACACGGCGTTTCGACGTTTATACGCCACACGCCCGGTTCGCCTCATTTGAATATGTTTAGCATGCTCATACATTGGGTTATAACACTCTATCATGTTTCATTATTATTAGAAACAAAATATTAAACAAGGTTATACACACTTGTTACGGCGTTATGACGTTTGCACGTCCGTACGCCACACTTGCCTATTCGAACGCCCAAGTGACACGCGATTGCGTACGCTTAGCACGCACATTCGAATTGTCTAATACCCAATGGTTAATATTAAGTATCATTATAATACATAACATTCATGTTTTAGAACTTAGAACAACATCTTATAGCGTTGGAGGCATCACACGTTGTATACGTGCATGCCCGACGCCCTTCGATTGCCTCCAAATGCATTATAGTCCTAAAGATGGCCAATTTGGAAATTGTTCCCGACCTCAAATGTTAAAACTTATTAAATGAAAGTTGTAGGTCTATTCGTCCTCGTTCTGGATCATCTTGAATAAACCAATTTCGAGTTCGTATGAGCAAGTTATGCCCGTTTTACTAAAGGACGTCAAAACTAACTTTTACCACCTGAGGCCTAGCACCCCGGCTCTGAAACTAAGCCTAATACCAGCGCCCCGACGCTGTATGCAGGAGATTATGGTGCTCGTTTGGCCAGCTCTGCCATTTTGACCCTCCTACACTCCAATCCTCATAACTCATTCTATACACGTTTAAATTGGTCCATTTCGGACTCTATGGACTCCTAAGACATAGGGCTACAACATATCAAAAATTCAGAGCTATCCATTAACATTAACATGGTCAAATCTTAGGCCAAAGTATCAACTTATGCTATATTTTCGTGTTCTTGGTGTTCTTGGTGTTCTTGGTGTTCTTCACAAAAATCATCACCAAAACTTTGTTTTAATCCCTTTTTACTCCATTCCAACTGGGTTAGACTCATAACCCATGGAAGCACAATATCATAACAACAAACGAATTAAACAAACACGAAATCATAGCTATAAGGTCCTCTAAATCGTCCAAATGTCCAAGTTCATGTCCAAAGTTCATTGTTCTTCATGTTCTTCATCCTCCTTAAGCATAGGTACGAATTTATTGCATTTTTGTTCTACTTTAATGGTGTTAATAGCTTACAAGGTGTCTTGGTAACATTATAAACCAAACACAACCAATAATCATAACAAAAATCTCAAGAAAACTCAAAACCCAACCAAGAAAACTTCAAAGCTCAACAATGGAGGAAATGATCTTGGAGAAGATGGTTACCTCTTGATCCTTGTTCTTGTAAGTTGTGAGGGATTGCTAGAGCCCTTGTTCTTCTTCCTCTTGCTCCCGTGCTCCTTCTTATTCTTCTTCTCTTCTACCGTAGCTTCTTCCTCCTCTCTTTTTTCGACAACTCTTCCCTTTTTCCGGCGACATCTTCCTTCTTCCTTCTTCCTTCTTGCTGCAGGTTTTCCCTCTCTCTCTCTCTCTCAGCTGATGGGTTGAATGGGTGTGCAAGGAGGCTTGGTTAGCTTCTTCACCTTCTTCCTCCTTGTTCCTTTCTTTTCTCCTCCTTCTTCCTTCAAGCTCTTGGCAGCTCTCTCTCTCTCTCTAAACTCTGCAACTTTCTCTCTCTAATTGTTGATGATATGGGGGGAAGGAATGGGTTAGGAGAAGTGGAGGGAGTGATTTAGGGAGAAAATGGAAGTGGGTTAGTTGCTCTATGTGGCTTGCCGGCTAAACTCCCCCATATTGCACTTGATTGGTCTAAAATGGGGGGTTTGTTCCCTCTTGGAGTAACAAGTAAAAATAAATACCCAAATACACAAAAATATACCCAAATACTCCTACTTTTTTTTACCCAATTTGGTAAATAACTCTACCCAAAATTAAAATGGGTACTCCCATAAATTATTGGGACACATAAAAATAATTATTATGGGATTTGTCCAAATATTCGGAACACCCATATAATACATTTTGGATACGGATAAAATCACGTATCAGCTCAAATAAAATTTTCGACGCTTGGAAAAATTATTCCTTCGCGTACACGTCTTAACAAAATTAATAGAAATCAAAAATGACTTAAAAATATTTGGGCGTGAATAGTGCCTCGGGAAACGTGCCCTGTGAATAGTGATTTTGCGATCTTTTGTAAAATCAATTATTCACTCCTACGATTCAATAACGCATAAAACTTCATACGTTGACATCATCCAGGTTATAAAATAACCTTAAAACTCATCACATAAAAATAATATTTAATCCATTTAATAATATTAATAAACCCAAATTACAAGGGTGTTCACGATTCGCGATTGCTGCTCTTCACGATTAACTTCCCATAATCATATACATCATCGCACATATATCTCACCCATAAGATCCATAAGCTTGAATTACCAAGCTACCCACGACTCGCGATCGTTACAATAATTAACTATTAATTCATTCATTCTGAATCTACGTATATATTCCACATTTATATATATACATATTAAGCTTACCAAAAATCACATAAATATATATAACACATATATATTCGAACTCGACACGTCTCATAATAAGAATTATTCTATATTAAATTCTTATTATAATTATTCTTGAAAATTCGGGTTGTCACAATTTGCATGTTAAACGGTTAATTGATGATTGATTATGTTTATTCATGTAAAAACGAAGAAAACGAAAGTTAAACGGATTGATTTGGTTTAGAAACCAGTTCACGGTGATTGATTACGCTAAATGTATCAAAACATGATAATAAAGTATAAACAGTGAATTTTTAACCTTTAAATTGGTTGTTTAGATTGTCTATGATGCTAAAATCGTTGTGTATATAATGAGTTTTGGTTTTATAACACATATGACGAATGGGTAGTAATTAAATTGGTGAATTGTGAAAAACTTTGGCCAAATTTGGCATTTTCTGTGTTCTTCGCGAACTCCAGGAACTGAGTTTCGGGTCCACTGCCCCGGCGGTGGAATTACACTAGAATTAGTCGCCCCGGCGGTGTCCCCGCCTCGGCGGTGTAAATGAACTGATTTCGTCGCCCCGGCGGTGTCCACGCCCTGGCGCCCAAATTGAACTAACTTAACTGCCCCGACGGTAGCCTCGCCCCGGCACTGGTTTGTGAAGGAATCTACCGCCCCAGCGGTGGAACAGGAAATGAAAATTTTCTTTTTTCTTTATGCTCATGTTATGTTACCATATGCATGTTTAAAGCTTAGACTAATGTATTAATTGAGATATTAAGATGAAATCGGATGAAAGTGAATCTTGAAGTGTTTATAATATTGTAACTAATCATTGTTACTACTTTATAAACGGAATGTATAGGTTGATTAAAGAACGTGAATTTTAATTTGTAATCTACGCACGAGGCAAGTTTCTGAACTTCACTCTTATATTGAGCAAGTTTCTTAACTCTACTTTTTATTGAGCAAGTTCTAAAACCCTATCTCTCTTTTATGCAAGTTTCTATATTCTACTTCATATTGAGCAAGTTCTTTAACATAATTCGTTCAAGTTCATGAATTCAAATGTGTTATTCTGATTCCTTTTAAATAATATTTCAGTTATACAGAGTTTATTCGATTGTATGCCTTTGAGATTCAGTCTCTTGTTCTTGAATACCTTTCATATTAAATTATTCAACCTTGATTGATGATGGGTGTGTTTTATATACACAAATTAGGTACATTTGAGCTTGATAATTTGTAAATCCTAAGTTATTTCGTTTGGTTTTTATACATTTTTATCATATTTATGTAAAATATTATTTTGTATTGCATTTATGTGTTTTGTATTGCTTTTATGTGTTTTTACTTAGTTTTGTAGGAAGTGGAATAAGAGCTAGTTGATCATCAATGCTCATGGATGCCTAATTTGCCATTTTGAGCCTAACTTTGGCATAGAAGCTGCTTGCGGCCCGATTTCAACCATGATCCAATCTGTATCTCTCAAAACTCAAAAAATGAAAGTTGTAGATATTGATCTCAGCTTTCGGGAACATCCGGAATCATCCAATTTGAAGTTCGTATGAGAGAGTTATGATCATTTTACCATCGGATTTTGCATGAATTTTGCACAGCAGCTACTTCCGGGACAATTTGCGCCTTGCTCCGGACATTATATCGACGTTCTTCAGCTATTAAAGTTGTAGATCTACTTCTTAGCTTTCCGTAGCCTATTTACACGCCTAAATCCAAGTTCGGACGAAGAAGTTATAGTCATTTTACCAACAGAGGTCAAAGCTGAGTCGGGTGACAGTGGAATGGGCGCAGGCACGCGGAAATGGATGCGGGCGCGCGGCGCCAGGCACTAGGCAGCCAGCGCGCGGCGTGGGCGAGCTGTGGGCATGCGGCATGGCCAGGGGGCTGGGCGCGGACGCGGCGGGCAGCGTGCGGGCGCGCCTGGGCGTGTTGAGTTCGATTTTTTTGAGCTCCTAGTGCGATTCCAGCTCACTTTTGACCCAAAATCTGATGTTTAGCTAGGGTTTTTCATGGAGGCACTATATAATATCTCTTTGGGGCTTCATATTTGATAACTAGGGATTGGGAGGCTACACTAAAACATCAATTTGAGAGCAAAAGTGCTGCAATACAAGGAAAAACTCAGCACAAGCCAAAGAACCAAGAAGGAAAGGATTGTCAAAGAGATATCTAGACCTTGGGAGGCTTCACATACATCATCAAGAAGAGCTAGAGGGCTGCAATTCAAGGAAATTTCCAATAACAAGCTAAGGAGCAAAAAGAGAAAAGAATGCCAAATGAAGAGGAAAAGCTAGAGATTGTCATCAACCAAGCAAGCAAAACATGATTATCTTCTAAATGGGTTTTATCATCTCTTGCTTTCCTTTGAATTTTTATTGATATTTCATGATGTACACCATGTGTTTGATGTTTTGCTTAGCTACCATGAACTAGAGCTTGTATTCTAAGATTTCAATGGAATCTAACACATAGTTTGAATTGATTTCTCTCTCTTTGCTATTAATTACTCATTTGTGAATTGAATATCATAATTTATGCTTCATTTCTTAATTGCCTAGCTAGTAATTACCGTGGAAACCTATATGAACTTGACGAACAGATTATAGTGTTTAGACCTTGTTATGATATCATGCGAAAGTTAAAGATTATTGTGGGTTATTAATTAAGATTAAGTGACGTGTGTCTTGTTGATTATCCTCAATGATAGGTAACTTGATAGTATTTAGGATAGATATATACCTAGATACCGTGTGCAACCAATGGAGAATCTACTATTAATGACTTCCTATGTGAAAGTTGGTAATTAAAGGGACGGTAAATGAGATTTAGTGACACGTGTCTTGTTATTGTTCTTGAAATTAGTCTCTTGATAGTGTGTAGGATAGAAATATACCTACATGTCGCATTAGGGAGATTCGAATTTGACCATCGACAGAGGCTTATAAGTAGCTTTGATTTCTCGGTTGGAAATTATATGTTGTTAATTAATTCAAATGAGAGAGTTAGGATATTCAAATGACGTGTTGGGGGAAATTGCAATCTTAGACTTGTTAACATTAGATTTCATTATTTTAACACTTTCCATATCCCTTATTATTACAAAACAACAACAAATTCAAATCATCAATTGTCTAAATAAAATCGAGACGATATATAGTTGGTACTTGGGATACACTAGAACAATTCCCTGTGGGTTCGACAACTCTCTTATCACTTTATTACTTGTTGACCGCATATACTTGCGCGTATTTTTCGGTTGCGAAATCGACCAAAAATTGACTAGCGAACCCCTATTGATTCGACTAGTCCATAGTTGATGAGCGTTCTAAATTCTAGAAACGTTATTGAAGTAAATCCAAACCAAACTTCCTTTGGTGCGGACTCTGATGTCAAACTGAGCTGAACAACCCTTTTATAGGGGATTATTTTACGCGTTAGCGTTTAGATGTTGTGCACATATATAGTACAAAGGGCTGATCCCCCTAAGTACGAGAAGTAAGGTCCATATAGTCTTACGACTGTTAAAGGTTTAAAGTAGAAATATTTAATAACCTAGGACATAGTTCGTGGTCTTGTGACCCTCAGATGTTCTTTTGATTCTTGTATTCTAATCTTGATTCAAAAGCCGAGTATTCAATTATCCGATATCCATTTATTATTCGTATGTTATTATTATTTTTATTGTGTTACTTGCTGGGCAATTATTGCTCACCCTTGCATAATAACATTGCAGCTAAAGTTGAAAGAATTGATGAGCCATCCACTAGTAAGGGCAAAGACAAAGCAAACAAGTGATGAAGACTTGTTATATCTGTTTGAATGATGTTTATATAATAGACTTATGTTATGTTTCCGCATTGATGTTTTATTAAGGTTAGATGACCTGGGATTTATTTGTTAAAGATGTTATAACCCTTTAATGGGAGATTTCTATTTTTATTAAGAATTCTCATTTATATTTGAATGGGTAGTTAGATGTGATGTGATTTATTTGGATAGTGAACACCAAATCCTGTGGGAATTAAGTACCCGAATTTGGGGGTGTCACATTTACCAACTGGCGGCTCTGTCTAATTGGCCCATTATTAAAATCAATCTTTCAAAACCCCGTTGGCATTTATGTCGGATTTTTCTTAAAAATCACCCTTTAAGCGAAATAAATAAATCGAAATCTTAAAAAAGGGTAGAAACGCGAAATTAGGAAAAATTCTCGACGTCAACAATTGGCGACTCCGCTGGGGACTTTAGAGGGCTTAAGCCGCGTACAATCTTGTTGTTTTCCTTTCTTATCTATGTGTGGTGTGAATGGTTTGAATGAATGTTGCGATGAATGTCTTATATGCTTTATTTAAGTGTTTCGCACAATTGTCATCATATGCATGTGGTGAGGCACGATGAATGTAAGACCCCGAATTTTAATAAAGAGAATTTAATTTTCTTATAATTATTATTCTAAGCAGTAAGGTATTAAATTAATAAAATGATAAAGTTACGAGTGAGATATGTAAATTGTATTATAAAGTATGTCGGGAAATATTCGTTCTGTCGGGAAATATTCCTTCTGTCGGGTAATATTCGTTCTGTCGAAAAATATTATATTTGGTAAAGTACGACGGCGCCGAAATAACCAATCATTGGTGGGCCCCACACGACTAATTGTCGGATACCGAAAATGATAGAAATAAATTTTTTAATAAAAATTGTCAATGGTACTATTACCTTTAAATTGTCAATGGTACTATCAACTTTAACTGTTAAAATACCCGGTGATAAAAGTACAGTAGCATGCGGTATTCCACAGTAGCACACGGTATTACATAGTATTTCATATTATTGATTCAATAATTGTTACAGTAGCAATTGCATAGTATTATAACTCAATAATTATTACAATAACATCTTCACAATATTTTATATTATTGATTCAATAATTGCTACAATAACATATGCACAATATTTCATATTATTGATTCAATAATTGACATGACACAATAACTCATATTATTTGATATGATATTATTAAGCTAGTTAGCATTATTGGCAATATCTAGAAGTTCTGTTGAGTAAAAGGGTTATTTAATTGTGCGTCATTTATACGGAAGGCCCCCTCTTTCCTAGGAACAATCGGGTTGCCAAAATTGCTAGTCTATAATATTTGTGATATAAATAATGATAATGATTTATCTTTTGAATAAAGAATGATTTATCTTTTGATAAATGATTTATCTTTTGAATAAATAATGATAATGATTTATCTTTTGAATAAAGAATGATTTATCTTTTGATAAATGATTTATCTTTTAAATAAATAAAGATAATGATTTATCTTTTGAATAAATAATGATTTATCTTTTGAATAAATAATTATAATGATTTATCTTTTGATAAATGATTTATCATTTGAATAAATAATGATTTATCTTTTGATAATGATTTATATTTTGAATAAATAATAATAATGGATTAATTTTTTTGATTAAATAATGATAATTGAGGAACAATATATTTATTAAATGTGGTGGATTTTTGCTATAAATAGGAAGGCTTAGCATAAGGAAATTCATAACTTTCTTGCCTATACTCCCTTCCACTCTCTAAAATTTCTTAAGTTCTCTCTAAGTGTGTTGGGCTATCTTGAGTATTTGTAAAGATCAGTAAGAGTACAAGTATTGTTCAAGTTGATAAATTTCATAGAAAACAACATTCAATCACTTGTTAATTGAGGTAAGGGGTTATCATTCTTTGATACTCGTAAGTAATATCATTTCTTTCACACTCGTAAGGGGTGTCATTTTATTCCATGTATTAACTTGTGGGAATAACCTGACTACGCGGACTACCGCATGCTTGGTGAATAACCCTTCGTATTTATTCCTTATTAGTCTTTTGAGGAAATGATATGTCTACGCGGATTACCGCATAACACTTTATTTCATACTCGTAAGGGATATCATTTTCTTTCATACTCCTAAATTTAAACTTACTATAGTAAGTATTGCCTCTATAATTCCTGAAAATGATTAGAAATTCCTTTGAGGTTTACGCTTCATCTAGTATCATTTCATTTGAAATCCTATTTATCTGAACCTTCATTATTGAATATTAATCGTTATCTTTGAAATATAAACCTTGAATATCATTCTTGAATTTGACTCCACAATTGGTCATCATGTTGACAATTTGGACATTATTGGACTCTGGATAAATTAAATGTCAAACCTCAAATGTTTATTCTTTATCTTATTATTCTGATTATTCTGTCCATTCTTCATATCATTGTTATTGTAATAATCATCAAGACTAAGTCGTTGAGAATGTGTTAGCCTGTGTGGCAAGTAGTGAAAGTTTTGTGTGGCAAGTGGTGAAAGTTTTGTTTAGCCTGTGTGGCAAGTGGTGAAAGTTCTGTTTAGCCTGTGCGGCAAATGGTGAAAGTTCTGTTTAACCTTTGTGGCAAGAAACTGTTAAATTACATGATTATGATCAGGAACTATTTATTTGCATGATTATGAACAGGAACTGTGAATTATTATACTCGTGATCTTTGGTGTTATAGATAAAGGCAGGTGATGAAAGTACTCTTTGTCCTGGGTGCAAAGAAAACAGTTGATTGGTATTACAGGGACAAAATATTGTTGGTGAATTTTTAAATTGGAGAAGATAGTAGATATTACGATCTATTTGACTCTTCTAATGGATTGTTTGTTCCGCTGCAGTTGTTGATCTAAAATTTGTTGTCTATGATATTCTATCAGATTTATTACTGTTGAAGACTATTAATAATTTAATTATCTTAGTCATGATACTCTTTTCTGGACTATTTGTGCTCACCCTTTTGCGTCACAATTCCTTTCAGGTAATAAAAGTCTGGGTCTAGCAGGGAAAACAGGGGAATTGAGTGATGGTCCGAGTTAGTGGTCCGAGCTAGTGGTTGTCCTCATCAAGTTATCAAAATAGTGTGGCAATAATTATATTAAGAACTTAAAGTGTGTATTATCACAAGAAAATGCATACCATTAGAATGAGGAGGACAGAAATCTTCTCGTATGTAGAAATCCTCAGTCTATTGTAATATAGTGCGACAAAGATTGTATTAAGGACTTATATTGGGTCTGGATACGGTCGCACTATGTACGGTACAATCTTTCCGTAGGGGACATCGTGAATAACGGTGGCAAATTGATAGGTACCATTGTGAGGTACTATCCAAGGATAAGGATGTTGGTCACATTTGGTATCAAAGTTTGTGTGTCTGTACGTTGTGTTTTGATGACCCAAGTTTGAAGGGGTGGTTTAGACCCCGAAATTTGGGGGCGTCACAATGAATGTATGTGACACCCCCAAATCCTGGTACTTCATTCCCACAGGATTTGGTGTTCACTATCTAATTAAATCACATCACATCTAACTACCCATTCAAATATAAATGAAAATTCTTAATTGAAATAGAAATCTCCCATTAAAAGGTTACAACATCTTAATAACATCAATTCCAGGTCATCTAACCTTAAACAATAGATCAATGCGGAAAAACATAGTATAAATATCATAAGTCTATTACATATCATCTTTCAATAAATTAAACAAGTCTTCATCACTTGTTTGCTTTGCCTTTGCCCTTACTAGTGGATGGCTCATCAACTCTTTCAACTTTAGCTGCAATGTTATTATGCAAGGGTGAGCAACAATTGCCCAGCAAGTAACACAATAAAAATAATAATACCATGCGAATAATCAATGGATACCGGATAATCGAATACTCGGCTTTTGAATCAAGATTAGAATACAAGAATCAAAAGAACATCTGAGGGTCACAAGATCACGAACTATGTCCTAGGTTATCAAGTATTTCTACTTTAAACCTTTAACAGTCGTAAGACTATATGGACCTTACTTCTCGTACTTAGGGGGATCAGCCCTTTATACCATGTATGTGCACAACATCTAAACGCTAACGCGTAAAATAATCCCCTATAAAAGGGTTGTTCATCTCAGTTTGATATCAGAGTCTGCACCAAAGGAAGTTTGATTTGGATTTGCTTCAATATCGTTTCTAGAATTTAGAACGTTCATCAACTATGGACTAGTCGAATCAATAAGGGATCGCTAGTCAATCAAGGCTCAATAATAAAAATATAAATAGTATTCAAGAACCAAAAACTGAAGCTCACAAAGTGTATAATTGAATAAATTATGTATAAGTGAAGTATTACAAAAAGGGAATTAGAATATCTCATTTGGATTCATGAAATTGAATGAATTAGGATAAAGAACTTGCTCAATAAAGTAATAGAGTTAAGAAACTTGCACAATAAAAGAGTGAAGTTCAGAAACTTGCGTAAAGTAATAAGTAAGGATAAGATACTTGCCTCGTGCGTAGATTATAAATTAAAATTCACGTTCCTTAATCAACCTATACATTCTGTTTATATAGCAATAACAATGATTAGTTACAATATTATAAACACTTCAAGATTCAGTTTCATCCAACCTCATCTCAATATCCATTTAATACATCAGTTTAAGCTTTAATGATGCATAGGATAACATAACATGACTACAAGGAAAGTAGAAAAAAATTAACATTTTCTGCATCTCCCGCCGGGGCGGGAGTTTTCTTCACAAAAGACCGCTGGGGCGAGGCTACCGCCGGGGCGGTAAACTTAGTACAATAAGACCGCCGGGCCGAGGACACCGCCGGGGCGACAAACGTAGTGTATTGAGACCACCGGGGCGGGGACACCGCCGGGGCCACAATTCTAGTGTAATTTCACCGCTAGGGCGGTGAACCTGAAACCCAACTTCTGCAGTTCGCGAAGAACACAACAAATGCCAAATTTGGCCAAAGTTTTTCTCAAACAACAAATTTAATACTGCCCATAGGTTCTGCACTTTACAGAAACGTATAATAACAATTATAGCATGATTTTATCAAGTTTAACAACTCAAACAACTGAATTTAAACTCATAATTTTCATGTTCTTGTTATTATTCAAAGTTTCTTCAAATTTCATGAAATCACTCATAACAGGTTCGTTATAACGCTAAATTAATCCGTTTAAGTTTCGTTCTTTTCGTTTGCACATGCTTAAACATAATCAATCATCAATTTACCGTTTAACATGCAATTCAAACATAAATTTTCATACATTTAGGCCATATTCATATTTTTCTTCTCTGTAAATTTCAGAACTCCAATTAAAAGCATAATCTCATGAATTAACTCAATTAAACAATTTATAAACATCATATAGCAGATTATACATGCGTTTAGACAATTATAAACAACTTCCAAACAATTTACACATAAAGTTCAATTATTAGAGAACTTACAGTATACATTCATGGAGAAATTTAAAAACATAATTAAAGCTTGGATTTAAGAAATTACCTTCAATTAATAGTTTAGATTGCTAGAAAATGATAAGAAACTCTATAATTCTCCAAACTTCTTCTTCAATTCCAAAACCTAACAAGTATTTCTCTCTTTTTCTCTCTGTATTACTCTGACTTGCTTAGAAAATTAATACGTATATAATATATATAATGTATATAATTGCTAGGTAGTGATCGTCAGTTAATTCCCATAATGGGTTAACTGGCTCCAACCTCCACTAAGGGCTTGTTTAGTTAGTCCTTTTGTTCCTCCTTTCCACTTAATATAATAAATTGTTTATAATATAGTTTAATGTCACATTTTTAATTAGCCAAATAATCTTATTTAAATCAATTAAATAAAATAGAGTAATACCACATTAAATCACATTGTCACATAATTAAAATTCTCCGTTATTAATTATGACAAATCATTAAATCTATAATTACTTATTAAATTAATTAGAATAATATTATGCTTATTTAAATAATGCATTTAATCAAATAAGCTCAATTAAATACCTACTTTGAATATAAAAATTCTCCACATTAATTTAACTAATGTAACACATATAATTAAATTAATCTACCACCAATTCATCAATTAATTATTTAATTTAATAATTAGATCATCGAAAAATATTTATTTAATTCAATAAATATTTAAATTAAATTACAAAAATCTCGTTCGTCACATCTTTCCCCCCTTAAAAGGATTCTGTCCCCAGAATCAGGACTCAATTACTTCATCCCGTTACATTCTCCCCCCTCCCCTTACAAAGATTCTGTCCCCATAATCGCTGCACATAGATTAAGCAAATAACTGTGGATAATTTCTCATCATCTGATTTTCGAGTTCCCACGTGGCTTCTTCAGCGTTGTGGTTACTCCAGATCACCTTAACAGAAGGTATAATTTTATTTCTGAGTACTTGCTCTTTCCTGTCAACTATTTGAACAGGCTCTTCTTCGTAAGATAAATCTTTTTCAACTTGCAGGGGTTCATATTTTATAACATGCTTGTAGTCGGATTTGTATGGTCGTAATACCGAGACATGAAAAACATTGTGAATGTGTTCTAACGTCGGACATAAAGCTACCTCATACGCGACCTCTCCAACTCTTCGTAACACTTCAAAGGGTCCAATGAACCTCGGGCTCAGTTTTCCCTTCTTACCAAAATGAATTTTCCCCTTCCAGGGAGACACTTTCAAGAAAACGTAGCTACCAGATTTGAATTCTCGATCCTTGCAGTGTTGATCGGCGTATTTCTTTTGTCTATCCTGAGCAGCCATCAATCTCGTCCTGATTACTTTGACGATTTCTGCAGTCTGTTGTACCAGTTCTGGTCCTAGCAATTGACGTTCGCCAACTTCATCCCAGCATAATGGAGTTCTGCACTTTTTGTCGTACAATTCTTCATAAGGCGGCATGCCAATACTTGCGTGGTAACTGTTATTGTAAGCAAATTCCACCAATGGTAGATGATCGTCCCAATTTCCTTTGAAATCCATGATACAAGCTCTTAACATAGCTTCCAGTGTTTGAATCGTTCTTTCACTCTGTCCGTCGGTCTGTGGATGATATGCCATACTCATACGTAACTGCATTCCCATGCATTCCTGTAATCGCTTCCAGAAGTTCGATGTGAATCACGGATCCCTATCTGAAACAATAGATACTGGAACACCGTGCCTCGAAACGATCTCCTTCACATACAACTTCGCTAACTGATCTAAGTTGAATCTGATCTTGATGGGTAAGAAATGTGCTGATTTCGTCAGTCGATCTACGATAACCCATACTGCGTCAAACCCTTTCTGAGTTGTCGGAAGACCTACTACGAAATCCATTGTAATATGTTCCCATTTCCATTTTGGGATTTCTAACGGTTGTAGTAACCCACTCGGTCTCTGATGTTCTGCTTTAACTTTTTGACATGTCAAACACTTGGCCACATAATCGGCAACGTCCCTTTTCATATTCGGCCACCAGAAATACTGTCGGAGATCCTGGTACATCTTCGTACTTCCCGGATGAATCGAATATCTTGAATTATGAGCCTCGCTCAAAATTTCCTCCTTAATCTCTGGTACTGGCGGAACCCAAATTCTTCCCTCGAATCTCAATAATCCTTCATTATCTACTTTGAATTTCACTTCATCACCTCCAGATATTCTTTTCCTGATTTTCTCACATTCTTTGTCCTGAATTTGTGCTTCCTTAACCTTATCCACCAAAGTTGAACCGGTTCCCAATTGAAATAATTTTTCGTCAGACTCCTCCGGATATTTCACCCCCAACTCCAGTTTCGCCATTGCTGTAATTAGCTCCTCCTGAGCGGTTAACATAGACAGTTTCTCCCGACCCTTTCTGCTTAAGGCGTCAGCCACAACGTTCGCTTTACCCGGATGGTATAAAATCTCGCAGTCGTAATCTTTTATTAATTCCAACCACCTCCTTTGTCGCATGTTCAGGTCCTTCTGTGTGAAAATATATTTCAGACTCTTGTGGTCTGTGTATATTTCACACTTCTCCCCATAAAGATAGTGCATCTAGATTTTCAAAGCAAACACTACGGCGACTAATTCTAAATCATGGGTCGGATACCCCTTCTCATAGTCCTTTAATTGTCGTGACGCATACGCAATGACCTTACCATTCTGCATAAGCACATAGCCTAGTCCTTTATGTGACGCATCACTGAACACCACAAAATTTCCCGTGTTATCCGGTAGAGACAACACAGGCGCCGTACTTAACCTTTTCTTTAATTCTTGAAAACTTTCCTCACATTTTTCCTTCCAAACGAACTTCACCGCCTTCCTAGTCAAATTCGTTAACGGAGTCGCAATTTTAGAAAAATCCTAAATGAATCTTCTGTAATAACCTGCCAATCCTAGGAAACTCTTTACTTCCGATGGTGTTTTCGGCTGATCCCAGTTAAGCATTGTTTCAACCTTTGACGGATCCACCGAAATCCCGTCTTTGTCAATCACATGTCCAAGAAATTGCACTCGTTCTATCCAGAATTCACATTTTGAAAACTTAGCGTACAACTTCTCTCTTCTTAATGCTTCCAATGTCGCCTTCAAATGTTCTGCATGCTCTTCCTTGGTTTTGGAATATATTAGAATATCATTGATGAATATTACTACAAACTTATCCAAAAATGGCTTAAACACCCTGTTCATTAGGTCCATGAATGTTGCAGGAGCATTTGTTAGACCAAATGACATCACCAGAAACTTGTAATGACCATAACGAGTCCTGAATGTTGTGTTCGGTACATCTTCCTTCCTCACCTTCAACTGATGATAACCACTCCTCAAATCTATCTTCAAGAAATACCTAGCTCCTTTCAATTGATCAAACAAGTCATCGATTCTTGGCAACGGGTATTTATTTTTAATCGTGACCTTGTTCAACTATCTGTAATCAATGCAAAGTCGCATCCATCCATCCTTCTTCTTGACAAATAATACCGACGCTCCCCACGGCGATACACTCGGCTGAATATACTTCTTATCTAAAAGTTCTTGCAGTTGTACCATCAATTCTTTCATCTCTACTGGAGCCATACGGTACGGAGCCTTCGATATAGGGGCAGTTCCTGGTACCAAATCGATTACAAATTCAACTTCCCTATCTGGCAGAAGTCCTGGCAAATCGTCTGGAAAGACGTCTACAAAGTCCCTTACGACAGGTATCTGTTCTAATTTCGGACTCTCTTTTCGAGTATCAACTATGTAGGCTAAGTATCCCACACAGCCTTGTCTTAACAACTTCCTGGCCTGCATCATCGTCAGACAACTCGCTTACCTAGGCGACTTGCTGCCATAAAATACCACCTTTAATGGAGTCATAAGGTTAATACGTTTCTTTTGTCAATCAATTATCGCCCCATAATTGAATAACCAATCAATTCCCAAAATAACGTCAAATTCCCCAAGTTTAATTGGGATCAAATCTACAGTCATCACATTTCCCTTAATATCCACTCTACAGTTCTTGCGTACGTACCTAACAGGAATTACTTCCTTATTCGTAATTTTTATGTTCAAAGGGTAATCTAATTCCTCCTTAGGCAAATCTAGATTCTTAGCAAAGTCATCAGATATAAATGAACAAGTAGCACCTGAATCAAACAATACATAAGCATCTATATTATTGATCGGAATGATACCTGACACCACATAGCGAGACTGCACGGTGTCTTCCCCGTCATGTTAAAAGTCCTGGCGGTAGGTCGGTTTGTTGGTGCTGATCTAGTTATGGTTAACGTGCTACCACCACTGTTTCCCCTATTCCCTCATGTTCCTGCTCCTTCTGCTGCCTTCTTGGGGCAATCCCTAACCAGATGATCCTTTGATTCGCAAGTGAAACAAGCGCACTTCTTTGGATTAGGACAATTCGGTGCTATGTGGCCCTCCTGACCGCAATTGTAGCAAACCCTCTTCCCCTTCAGGTATATCCCCACGTGATTCTTTCTGCATGTAACACACGCTTCCACTTTCTTCTTCTGACCTCCATGTTAATTTCCAGCAGACCCATTGTCATTCCACTTCCTCTTCTGGTTGTGACCACCACTGTTACTACCACTCGTTTTGTTATTCTAATTTTCACCCTTCTTCTTCTTCTGCTCCTGGTTATACTTAGTTAGAGCATCGCTCCCACCTTCTGCGATAATCGCCTTTTCCAAAACTCCGACAAAAGTGTTCAATTGGAACATTAACACCTTGATGTACAACCACGGCTTCAACCCTTGTTCAAATCTCCTCGCCTTCCTTTCATCGGTATTCACCTGGTAGGTTGCGAACCTAGCCAACTCGTTAAACTTCGATGAGTACTCCGGTACAACCATGGTACCCTATTTCAGCTCCAGGAATTGAATCTCCATCTGATTACGTGAGCTTGTCGGAAAGTACATCTCAAAGAACATCTCCTTAAACCTATCCCATGCGATTACACCCTGACCTCCTCGAACCTTATTCGCTTGCCACCAGTAGCTGGCTTCTGACTTAAGCATGAACGTTGCAAAGGCAGTCTTGAAAGTAGTATGCACACAAGCCAATCATATTTGATATGATGTAGCATATACTTTGTAGTCTTATTCATTTATTAATAAAAGAATTGATTTTCTTAAAAGGCATTTTACATTATCTACATAGTGTTATTATATTAAATGTGATAAACCCATAGTTTTGAGCAATACTTTTAGAATCATGATGGTGATCATGCTAATGAGATCTAAATTCAAGATAGCTCACAAACTAAAATTGTTCCTAATCGTTGGATTACTAAAAAGGGGATTAGTGAATCCGGATAGATTAGTACATACGTTGCTTGCTCTTAAGAAGAGGATGATTGATCTCATAATCATTTTTGTGGAGACACTAAAGCAAGTATGTAGGTGCTTATTGGAGAATAAGTACACTAAACGTGGCTCGCTAAGGAATACCTAATGGAGTTTTACTCGCCTATCAATAGGAATTCCTCAAGTGATAGTAGTACAAGTGATCCTTGGAATTGAGATCATCATAGTATCTTGCGTATGATGAGTTATACTTTGACATGTCCCTTAAGACCTTTGGGGTATATCAAAGGGTATGATTGGGTATAATAAGTTGTACATGGAGATAGGTGAATGATCAACAACGAATCTACCACGTATAGTAAAAGATGTGAATGTCCTATGTGATTCGATAAATGACAACTCAGTAGTCCTTGGCCAAGGCAGAATGAAATTAGAAAGGAGTTTTTAATTTGCATTATTTAGAGTTGCGCATTTGGGAATCGAAATACATATAATTAAATAAAATAAGACTTGACAGTAAATCCATGTCTTATATTTAATTGGGACATTGTATGGTAGAAGGATTGAATTGTACGGTAACTATTTACTCAAAGGTTCTTTTGTGATTAATGTTGAAATCTATATTATCTGAAAAGTCGTTGATCGCTAAGGGGGCTTACCCTTATTGTAGAATAAATATTATTTATTTAAATGAATTAAATATTTTAATTTATTTATTTAAATAAGATTAGAATTGTTCTAATTGATTTATTCACAACCGGTTTAATATGGAGAACCTAAAGGGTCACACCACAAAAGAAAAATATTTATTTAAGAAGTAAATGGCATAATTGTAATAATAAGTTAAGTGTATTTAATTTAGTCTATGGAGATAGAATAAATTAAATAGCTTAATATTTATTATTTAATATTTTGAAAATATTAAATATAAATTAATAAGAGGAGTCTTATTATTATTACTATTACTATTATTTAATTCCTAATAGGGATTGGGAATTAATTAATAGAACTATTATTTATTTCCTAATAGGGAGTGGGAATTAATTAATAGAATTACTCTCTCACGAATTCCTAATTGGATTAGGAGCATAATTAATTAAAGGAGTTTAATTAAGATATAAACGCTAATCCTAAATAGTTTAGGGAAGGGTTATTCCTACATCTATAAATAAGAATAGTCTTATCATAGATTGGGGTTACACACTCTTGCATAAGATTTGTGGAGAGTACTTGCAATTTCTATAGAGATAGAAACTAGGGTTTTGCCAAACACCCAACTTCTTGAATATTTGTTCTTCCTTGGTGGATCACCTCTAGAGGCCAAACACTTGGGTGGCTAACGTTGATCAAAGGAAGGAATCACACCGTAGCATTCGAGGAGAACACGAAGGACTAGGAGTTGATCTTGTACCCGAGGAAGCTTTGTTCTACGAGGGTATAATTCTTATTCTCTTTCTCTTTCGTTTATATCGTTAATTGAGCACATTGATCGATCATGGTTATGGTTTGTATAAAATTTTAAAATCCGTTTTATCGCGCTTCCGCTCTATTTATGTAATTTGATTGCATGCTCGCGTCATATACAAACCTAACAAGTCTTTTGGTCATCACTAACCCTAGCAACGTCAAACACTTTCTCCATTTCCATCACCCAGGTTTGGGTTTCGATCGGGTTCAGGGAACCCCTAAACTCTGGCGGTCCTACCGCTTTGAAATCCTTAAATGACGTAATTAGTGGAGTTTGCAGCTGATTCGCAAGTGCTCCAGCCAAAAGGTTCACCAACTGTTGTACAAGATTAACATTGGCGTCGTTGTTGTTATTGTTAGTAGAGCTTTCTTGAGCTTGTTGACGTGGTTGGCGTCTCGGCGGCATTTTCTGTTTAAGAATATGCGCTTATTAGATCATCACTCAATTTCTTAAGTGTTCAATACTTAAGTCAAACAATTCAGATTTAACACATAACACATAACATCTTCAAATAAATTTTGATATTTCATTCATTCAAAAGTCTTAAACATAGAAAGATAGCATCACTGCTATTTACATCAACTATCCCGAGTTCAAAGAATCTACAGGATTAACTAATCATATTCCATTGTGTATAATCACGTTGGAATTTACATTACTAACTACCATAAATATTTACATATACTTCAATACTTTTCCTATCACCGCCTACTAAGGCGTCAAACCGCCTTTCTTCGTTCTTCCTCCATAATACAAAACATCGTTCTGCGATCCAACATATACCATGGCAAGTCCTCGAACTAAACTGGACAGTGGAGAACTCGATCCTGGGCCCTATCAATCGCTATCTGAAAAGTGTAGTCTGTCTCCTCAATCTTAGCTTTCTTTGTCGGTTCGCCTTCTTCAGAAATTTCTGCACGTCGAGCGGTATTCATCCAAGCATCCTCTGCTCTAGCACGTTCCGCTGACTCCTCACTCAAGTCATCCTTCAATTTCTCGATTTCAAGTTTCATCTTCTCATTCTCAGCTAACAAGTCTTCCTTTTGACTCTCTGCCTGAACTAGCTTCCATTCCACGTCTCCAAGACGTATATCCAGATCCTCAATTTTCTCGTTCTTCTGTTCTATAGCAGTCTGGCGTCTATTTGCCAGTCTCTCCAAATCTCTGACTCTATCCTGTAACTCTATGGTACGGCCATACAATGCATCGTACATCTCAACATCGATAGAGGTAAGGGGTACCTCCTCGGGATCCTCATCATCCTCCTCAGCCTCTAACTCTGCCTCCTCAGAATCCTCCTCTGGATCAAACTCAGGCTCATGCTCCTGACCCACCATAGTGATCAATGGAGATGGCTCTCTCTGCATCAACTGCTCCCGGATAACATGAATATCATGGGGCTCCTCCTCTCTGGCTACTCGAGGCTCAACCTCCCTAGGCTGACTGAATCCTCCAACATCCGACATCCTGACAACAAAGTGTAAGTTTTAATTAATACTCGATACTACTCGCGGCACAGAGGTTGTTAACACATAAGCATATAGCACATAAAGTCGTTTATTATCTTTTAATGATTTCCTTAATTCATTCCTTAGAACTCGATAAGAGTTTATCACCACTATGTTTTCTGTCTCCTAAAAGGCTACTACCCTAAGGTTTCCCCACTTAAGGTTCATAACCTACAGCTCTGATACTAACGTGTGACACTCCCAAATCCGGGTACTTCATTCCCACAAGATTTGGTGTTCACTATCCAATTAAATCACATCACATCTAACTACCCATTCAAATATAAATGAAAATTCTTAATTGAAATAGAAATCTCCCATTAAAGGGTTACAACATCTTAATAACATCAATCCCAAGTCATCTAACCTTAAACAATACATCAATGCGGAAAAACATAATATAAATATCATAAGTCTATTACATATCATCTTTCAATAAATTAAACAAGTCTTCATCACTTGTTTGCTTTGCCTTTACCCTTACTAGTGGATGGCTCATCAACTCTTTCAACTTTAGCTGCAATGTTATTATGCAAGGGTGAGCAACAATTGCCCAGCAAGTAACACAATAAAAATAATAATAACATGCGAATAATCAATGGATACCGGATAATCGAATACTCGACTTTTGAATCAAGATTAGAAAATAAGAATTAAAAGAACATCTGAGGGTCACAAGACCACGAACTATGTCCTAGGTTATCAAGTATTTCTACTTTAAACCTTTAACAGTCGTAAGACTATATGGACCTTACTTCTCGTACTTAGGGGGATCAGCCCTTTGTACCATGTATGTGCACAACATCTAAACGCTAACGCGTAAAATAATCTCCTATAAAAGGGTTGTTCATCTCAGTTTGACATCAGAGTCCGCACCAAAGGAAGTTTGGTTTAGATTTGCTTCAATATCATTTCTAGAATTTAGAACGTTCATCAACTATGGACTAGTCGAATCAATAAGGGATCGCTAGTCAATCAAGGCTCAATAATAAAAATATAAATGGTATTCAAGAACCAAAAACTGAAGCTCACTGTAGACACCCAAAATTTGCACTTCGTATACTAACCCTGATAGGAGGGCAAAATCGTCAATTAACCCAGCCTACGAGAACGAAAGGTGGACATAAGTACAAACACTCAAAGCCATCACAATGACTTGCGATCAAAGCCGACACGACAACAAGCGGATATCAGGAATCGACTGATGGCCACTTCGCTTACCCGCTCGCCGCCATTCGAAACGAGCATTCCTGAGCAGTATGGCACGATTCCCAGCGGTTCCCGGACTGCAAAATACAAGCCTTTCAGCGAAAATCAGCGATACGACATGAGAATCGAGGTGCGGTACGAAAATTGAGAAAAACAGCTCAGCCAGCCGCAGATCAATCTGCGGCCAATGGTGGGAACGGAACTCGAGCACGGCGCGGGGAAAACCTAGGATCGGCGCGGGGGAACCAAGGCCAGCCGCAGATCAATCTGCGGCTGCCTTTGGCAGCCTTTATCAGTGCAGTTCTTCATTTGCATACAGGGAGTTGAAAGAAAAAAAGAGAGGGGAAGAAATCAGCAGCAAACAGCAGCGAGGAAAGAGAGAAAAGAGAGGAAAAAAGTGAGGATTTATATCCCTTTTGCTAGATTGTATCACATATAGTTCTACTATATTCAATATACGAATTTATACGCATCGTGGTGTCATTTGCAAGGTGAAAAAAAAAGACATTTTTATTGCATTTTTGTTATATCATTTTGTTAAACTTTTATCATTTGGGCTATATTAAATGTAGTTTTTCTTGTATATTATTGAGTCATACGAGGATTGAGGACTATTAGTGAGGGTTCCAACGGAACAAAATTCTTCCTAATGGTCCGATGATATCCATTTGGTGATTTTTAGTTCGTTATGGTAATGAATTGGGCGTAGTGTATTTAAATTGCTATTTTAGGATATTGTGATGTGTTAGGCAACTCGGTGTTGTTCATTGGTGTGTTATCTATTTTGTGGGTGTATAGTAATTTTGGATGTGAGCCTAGGAACGCGACCCTGTGGTCCAAATCCGATGATGGACAATTTTGGTACATGTAATGGGACCGATTATCCCTGGTTGTAAATATGTAATCGTCGGGCCTTAAAATGATGTCAAGTTAAAAATCGGGTTTAAGGCCCCGTAATAGTGAAATATGTGATTGTGGGTGTTTGGGGTTATTTTGATGGCTCACATGCCCATGAATAACCCCAACGCATTTTAATGCTTTGATTTGATTTACGACACAAAAATTGGTTTCAAAGCTAAACGATGAAGATTTCCATAAAATAAATCAAATTAGGTTATTAGCATCACGAGGCTTAAAATTGGAAATGCTAACGAATGTCGATTCCTATTTAAAACGAGAAGGCTAAAGGAAAATCGTTTTTCAAACATCATAAAAATGGTTTTATAAAAATAAACAACGTTTTTATTAAATATTTGTGCATAGGGTTAAAGAGATCCTAGAAGTTGCCCATCATTTGATTTACGAAAGCAACGTATAGGTCTCGATTCCTATTTTGACGAAGGTTTAAAAAACTCTTGTTTTGCCAAAACGACACCTAACGAAAATCTCACAGCTTTTGACAATTAAAATCAAACCTTTCGCACAAAAGAATAAGTAATAAAGTTTTCTCGTATAGGCCGAAAGACATTCTAAAACATTCTCAAATTAAAACACGACTTTTCATAAATAACCAAATGGTTTTTATGCAAAACTCACCATAACATTCACATAGGCATACACACGCGCGCACACACACATTTTAAGAATTAAAGGATAGGAAAAGCATCAAGATTGCGGTAACCGTGTTTCACGGAAGTCGGGGGTGCCTAACACCTTCCCCTCGCTTAAGCAAGCCCCCGAACTCTATGAATCTCGGTTTGCAGACCAATTAATTCGGAGTCACATATGAGCCAGCGATTTATGAAAATGAAACTCGGATGAGTTGGTACATCCATTTCAAATTTACCAACTGGCGACTCTGGTCAATTGGCTCATCATAAAAAATGATCTTTCAAAACCCTGTCGACATTTATGCCGACCTTTTCCAAAAAAATCATCTAATAAAAAGGGCTAAAAATTGGAAAGGGTAATAATCACCACTGAAGCGATCCTCCCAGCGTCGACAGCTGGCGACTCTGCTGGGGATATTAGAGGGCTTAAGCCGCGTTCAAATCTTGATGTTGTCCTATCCTTTAAAAAATTTATGAATGTGTATGTACGTGCGATATTTTGACTTGTTTACTTATTGTTGGGTAAATATGTGGTTATGTCCAATGAATGAATGATTGAATGGAATTGCTTTACCTTAAAATAATCATTTGCATATGGTGAGGACGATGAATGTGAATGTATGTTGAGAGTGTACCTCCTCCTGAGGCAAACCTGTCGGTTGCTTATTACTGGACTCGAAGGGGCTGCTCCCCGGAGATGGCTCAGGAAACGCACCACCCAGATCCGCTCCAATCGAAAGGATTCAGATGAGTAGATTGCGAAGATTTGGGGACCTTCATGCCGAAAAGCCGCGAGAGTAACCTTAGGATAGGACAGTCTCAGATCAACCCAACGCAGGAAAAGTCTCTTCATGCCTTTTTACGTTTACGCGTATAAATGTCATAGTCCCATTCAATATTTTTTTCCCTTTTGCCAAAAGAGGGTACTCACCTCTATGTTTTGCAGGGAATAGCTGGGAAAGCATAATAATTTGTGTCTAGCATTTATTATTGCAATGAGGGACTGCTAACATTTTATTTTGCAGGGAAAGATTAAAAAACCCAAAAACACAAAAGTTACCGCTTTAGCATGCATCCATATCTTTCATTTCACAAGACTAAATTTCAAACCGTTTTCCCCTGTAGGATTGCTCCTCAAACGCGTTTGCAATCTAAGAAGGCCCAAGTTTCTACATCTGAAATGGCTGACTGTCCACCTCCTAATCCTGGTTCCATATCTAGGGAGGAATTCGATGATTTTAAAAATCAGATGTTGGAAATGGCCACGATGCTGAAAGAGCAGTTCCTACTGAGACAGGATCCGCCAAACAAGGATCCGCCTAAGGATGATCAACCCTGGCCTAAGGGTGAGCCAGTCATCCCCAAAGCCATTCCTACACCTAACAGGACAGTAATCACTATTCCAGAGGAGGGAGACACTGATGATCTTCGAAAGAAAATGAAACAGATGGAGGAGACTATCCAGTCTCTGAAAGGCATAGGTTCCCTATGCAGGGTAAATTATTCAGATCTGTGTGTCTTTCCAGGAACCAAGTATCCGGAAAAGTTCAAGATCCCCGAATTTGAGAAATATAATGGGAAGGGAGACCCTTATACACACCTGAAGATATACATTGGGGAACTTGGGTCTTATGCAGAGGACGAGGGACTGAGGATGCAGTTATTACAAAAGAGCCTGACGGGAGAAGCAAGAACTTGGTATGCCCGCCTTGATAATGCTCGGATCCATAACTGGGAGGAGTTGGCCCATACTTTGTTGACACAATACAGCTTCCAGGCACAGATGGCCCCTGACAGATATCAGATGACAAAGGTCAAGAAGCAAACAAAAGAATCTTTTAGGGACTATGCACAGCGGTGGAGGAGTATGGCTGCGCAGGTGAATCCCCCAATGAGCGAGGCGGAGATGGTAATGACCTTTGTGGATATTCAGGAGGCGCCCTAATATGAGCGAGTGATAGTGGGGATTGGAAGACCTTTTGCCGAAATGATAAAGCATGGAGAAATGGTTGACATGGGGTTAAAGTCTGGCAAGATCCGGGACTTCACAACTCTAGAAACAGTTGCAGAGCAAATCCAGAGCGGAAATTATGGCAATGCTTCCCGCAGGACCCAAAAGAGAAGGGAGGAGGATGTTTCCCTCATCCTGCAAGGATCATCTAGGAAAGTGGAGAATAGCCCTCTGGTGCAAATACTGAGAAATATGCCACCTCGACAACCTGATTTCAATAATCAAAGGACGGACGGACGAAGAAGATTTGACGCCACGAAGAACGGGTATTCACCCCGCTTGGGGATCCTCTTGAACAGATTTTGGCAGTATTAATAGCACAGAGAAAGATAGTCGATTTGGCACCTCTAATTGACCCGAAAGGGAGAAGATTTGACCCTAGTAAGAAGTGTGCCTACCATTCGGGTTCCCCTGGTCATGATACTCAGGAATGCTGGACGCTGAAGCACAAGATTCAGAACATGATTGATAGCGGGGAGATCGTGGTGGAACAGCCAGAGCCACCAAATGTTAAAGTCAATCCCCTGCCTAAGCATGATGGGGAAGGGGTCAATATGGTGGAAGCCAGCGAAGCCGGAGGACTACCAAGGCTGAATTATATAAAGAGAATTGATGAGATGATTGGCATGACCAGTGATCAGGAGAATATATGAGGGACACCGATTAGGTTGGCGGGCCTGAGCAGGAGTATCACAGAGGGGCCTATCAAGTTAACGGCCCCGAAACCTCTCACCATTGCAGCAAGACCACAAATCCCCATTAGCAGTCTGAAAACAGTACCGTGGAATTACGGGGGAATATCGGAGGAGGCGGCCAGTTGTGCTTCTGTAACATTAAAGGGGAATCATTTATATCTTCCAGGACGAGTCCTTGAGAGCAAAGGGAAGAAGAACGAAAAGATGTCCGAGGAGAAAGCTGTGAAATTCTTAAGGAAGATGAATCATCCAGAAGCAAGGGGGGTCAAGGTATTGAGCGAGGAATCGACTCTGACATCGATCATGGATTTGGTATTATCATCCGACGATCACTGCAGAATTCTGGCCAAAGTCTTGGAGGAGGCACACATTCCCAAGGTGATTAGCAAAGATGGTTTCGGCCATCTAGTGGACCATCTGTTAGAAAATAATGTAATATCGTTCACGGATGATGATATCCCCAAGGAGGGAAGGGGACATCGGAAACCGCTGCATATTGCGGTAATCTCATCAGGATATGTTATGAATGGGGTACTAATTGATGGAGGATCAACATTGAATATCTGTCCAATCAGTACGTTGAAGAAAATGAACGTCAATCCTAAGCGCCTGCGGGCCAGTTATGTGGTGGTACGAGCTTTTGACGGATCCCGGAGGGATACGATGGGGGAGATAGAATTGCCTGTGGAGATAGGGCCTTGCACTTTCGATATTTCATTCCAAGTCCTAGATATCATGGCGAGTTATAACATGCTATTGGGAAGACCATGGATACACATGGCCGGGGCAGTTCCCTCTACGCTACACCAGCAAATTAAGTTTATCATCGATGGGAATCTAGTGACGATCTCTGCAGAGCGTAATGGACCTCCTCCTTCCTGGGATGGCCTGCCAATGATTAATTTGGACGAATCGGCGGTACCCGCCAGTTTTCAGGTGCTGGAAATCAGTACTCCCCACTACAGATGTCTGGGGGCTCCAGCCGTAAAACCTAAGGTCTCTCCTGAACTTACCTTTGTTGCTAGAGAAATGATGAAGATGAAGTTCCGACCTGGGCAAGGGTTGGGAAAGAACAGTCAAGGAATTACTGAGCCTATTCAACTGCCCAATCAGATAGGCAAGGTAGGGTTGGGGTATTATGGAGGCGTAGAACAGAAACACCCTCAAGGGGAGACCTCAACTCGACTGGCCGAAATTCTGATGCCGAAAGTCAACAATGAACAAGGTACTGGCAAGCCTGTGTCTGAGACAGGAGGTGAAAAATTGACCCCCACGAATGATGAGTCGGCCAAAAAGGAGAATTTCCTGCAGGAGGTCATGCGACAGTTTGAAGCCAAGTGTTATATCCCTAGACGGTCAGTAAGCAGTGAAAAGGGGAAGGATGTTGCCACGCCATCAGGAGCCCAACAGAATGTGCCTGTCATCGATTGGGTGGGGTTAACTATTCCTGAGGAAGTTATGAAGAAGGACCAGCGCGATGTGACTGTGGTCATCGAGGAAGTTTTCGATGCAAAGCCGCCTTTCATCTGTCGCATTTCGGCCGATCTGACCACCGACAACTGGACGATGGAGCCAGTAATATCCAAACGAGGGTAAAATATGGCGTCAGCATGGTATACCCCGGATGGTGGGGGAGGAATAGATACCAGTTCTTGTCCCTTATTTTGAATTTTGCATGGTTATATTGTTTTGTCATGTTATTTTAAAGATGATCATTGTGGGAAAATGACTTATATATATGACAAATATTTTTGTTTCATGTCAGGTGTACCAATTTGAGTATTTCTTGCCTAACAAACGATGTTTCAAATTTGAAAGATGACTATGATTTTGATATTGAGCTGGATTTCGATTTAATGGGCATTAAGTAGGATGAGACAGATAATGACGATGCACCTGATGAGATCAAAGGATGGGTCGAAGACAAACCCAAACCCAATGTTTGTCGATTTAGCAATCAATAAATACGTGCAAGTGTAAACGGTCAACAAGTAATAAAGTGATAAGAGAGTGTCGAACCCACAGAGAATTATTTAATAATAATTACCAAATACTAACTCATAATCAAATTAATTTTATTTAAACAATTGATTAAGATTGTGAATTTTAGATAATAAAATACTAAACTAACTAATCACTAACTACCAAGAATTGAATTCAGATAAAAAGGCTTAAGATTACAATTTTTCTTAATGTTTCACTTGAATTAATACACTTCCTATTAAATTATATTAATTATTCCGGATTGTTAATCAAGAACTCATCAATATTTATAATCATCTCTCAATGTATCATAAACGAATCAACTTAAATCCATCTAAGATAGAATTAAGATGAACACACTAGTTAACTAATTCATTATATCTCTATGTGAATTACAATTAAAAAGGATTTAAAGCTCAGGTTCTCTTTCAGATTACATGCGACGTATAGGTATATCTCTATCCTAAACGCAAATCATGAATTCCATCGACAGCAGAATACACAATCACATGCTATTATGATTAGGTCTAAATCTATAATCCATCTCTCGAGTTTATATAGATTACCACGGTAATTGTTGATCAAACAATTAAGCAATTAATCACAAATCATAATAGACAATCCGATAATAATCAACAATAATTAACAAGGAAGCATATCAATAAAAACTACGCAATAAGATCCATTGTAATCTTAAAAAGAAATTAGTTCATAATTGAATTAAAATCCATAATCCACAATTGATAAAGCATTCAAGAATACAAAATAAGAGGTAGAGAAGAGAATAGAATCTGTAATTGCAATCCTTGAATCTTTCCTTTAGCTCCTATGATGAATCCTTTTTGCATGCTCAATTGCTTCAAGCCTCCTTCTCTTTCTCCCAAACTAGGGTTAGCAAAAAGTAGCAAGATCTCTCCCATTCTATGCCTCACATCATGTATTTATAGGTTTTAGTTAAAGTCCTAAACTAATTAGAAGTTACAATCCTTGTTCCATTCAATGAGGGTCAAAAATAAGCTTTTCAACAACCCGACACAGCGCGGCCGCGCCCAAGTGCCAGAAATCATGTTTTCCACTCTGTAGACCAGCGCGGCCGCTCCCAAAATACACTTGGAACCGGCGCGGCCGCGCCCGACCAAATTCTGTTCGGACATCTATTGGTAAAATGGTCATAACTTTTGATCCGGGAGGAGTTACGGGGCCTGTCACCTATCAAATCGAAGATATCGACGAGATCTACAACTTTCCTTCTTTGAGCATTGAGAGATTCAGAATAGATCAAGGTCGAAATTGGGCTTAAATTGGCTGCTATGCAAATGACAACTCCAAACTTTGAGGTTCAACGTCCATTGGTAAAACGATCATTACTTTCTCATCTGAACTCCGATTGTGACGATTCAAGATGTTCCTGAAAGCTAAGGAGTAGCTCTACAATACAATCTAAGTTTCAAACCAAGAATATACGTCCAACATAGTGTTAAAAGCCCTACAATCTTCCCTTCTTGCGTTTGCTTGCTTATTGTACTCCAAAAGATGTTCGGATTGCGTTTCCTTGCTCATTCCTACAAAATAACATAAAAACACTATAAATACCTAATGCTAACTTAAAATACTTAAGAACTCACAAATTATCAAGCCAAACGTACTCAATTCATAGATGTAAAACCCACTCATCAAATACCCCCAAACTTAAATCTTTGCTTGTCCTCAAGCAAACACTAAGAACAACAACTATAACAACTAATTCTAAATAACAACTCACACGACTCGAGCAATGAATCAATATAAATTTTCATAATAGCCTCAAAGATTTTCTTTAATGTTAACTCAAGAAAAAATTCCGAAAACATGCAAAGTCTAAAATTTTAACCTAATCATCAGTTCCACAACTATTCATGATTCTTTAAGTGCATGTGTGTGCATCCAAATGTTCAACTAGCCATGACTCACACTAGATCATATAATCAAATACTCATAAAAGATTTTCAAATCAACTCTAAAAACCTGTTTTCACATCAATCTCCACTAATAAAGGCAAAACATAAAATTTAGAGGATCAAAAGGATATTTCATACATTTAAGCACACTTGAACCCTTCCCAAGTATTTTAAAACACAATTTTTCTTTTATTTTTTATTTTCTTTTTTTTAATGAGTGCGTTTTACGCTCCATCTCACTTCCCATTGAACGAATGCGTTTTACGCTCCTTCTCGTGCTTGTGTTTATGGGTGAGTGCATTTTACGCTCCATCTCACTTCCCATTGAACGAATGCGTTTTACGCTCCCTCTCGTTTTCTCTCGCACGAGTGCGTTTTACGCTCCTTCTCGTGCTTGTGTTTATGGGTGAGTGCGTTTTACGCTCCATCTCAACCCCCCACATGATTTATTCATTCACTCAGGAAGGTTTCACAATTTTTAAAATTTTCAATAACCCAAGATTTTTCCCAAACTTATGTTAATGCCTAAATTTCACTTTGAATGATGCTCAAACAAGATTTTAAAGTTTCAATGATATCTTTCACAAGTATTCAACCAAATTTTTTTTCTTAAGACATAACTAACTAAACAGATGGATATGTGCTTTGAAGTACAAAAAGGTCACAAATAATGTAAACCCAACTCATAAGTCAAAATATAAACTAAGCATGCTTCTCAACTTCACAAGAGTTAAAAAATATCCATTTTTTTCTTATCATTGGCTATAATCAGATTCAATCAACCCATTGCTCATCTATCCTACAACATACTAACTAAAATGCAACCTTAATAAACTAAAATAAATAACACAAAACAAGACCACATCCCCAAACTTATACCAGACATTGTCCTCAATGGCTAAAATAGGAAAAAGTAAAGTAAAGGACTTCCCTGAAAATATAGCAATCTTCCTCCTTATCTGCTAAGTCTGAAGAATAGGCTAGGCACATTCGAATGAATAAGGCATTGCACTTGAATTGGACTCGAATAACCTATAAACACATTAGAAACAAATTTATTAACTACTATGAAACCTAATAAAATAAATAAAACTAAAAACTAAAAATTAAACTTTAAACTTAGGTTGACTCCCAAGAAGCGCTTATTTTATAGTCGTCAGCCCGACTTCGTCCTGTTCTACTATCCAATTCCCCTTCGAAAATTGAGGAACCCTCCATCCATTAATAACCATGTAACTTTTGAAGGTTTTGCTGCAGTAGGGGCCATTGTTTCAAAGTCACCTAGTTTGCTTTTTGTAGATTAGTTCCTAATTATGACTGTCAAATAGCTAGGTGCTTCCTCCGTTGTGTTCGTGATTAGATTGGGGCATTGAATCTTGTCAAACACCACGGGCTCTTCTTCTATCTTCTCTCTCTCATCCCACCATGGTTGTAATGTAGTCCTAATTCTCATGTCATAAAGAGCTTTACCAAGGACATGACTACCAAGTGGACACGGTTTTGCAAAACTACCCGAATCTTTGAGCTTTGGTGGAAAAGTTACATGAGGCACTAACAAAATCGGTACATCAGCGTCGAAACTCACGGCTTCGGCTGTATTTTCTTGATCCCCACTATTCTCCTCCATATCAGAATTATCATCAATTAGCACGTCCGGTTGTAGCTTTGGCGCGGGCAATCCATCAGTCTCGAGAACCACGTCATTGGGCCATGCACAATGATAACTATTCTTGAAGGCGCTGATAAGCTGTCCCATCTGATTCTCAAGATTTCGAATCGACACTGCTTGGCTTTTTATATTTAAATCCACTAAGTTCAACAGCTGATCTTGATCACTCATTCTTTTGTCCGTAGCTATAATAAACTTCGCCAAGGCCTCCTCCAAACTCAGTTTCCTTTCTTCTTCATGTAGATAAGTTGAATCCTGAAATTCTGGAGTGTATGATTGACTTGGAGCAAAGATTTGGACTTGATTATTATGGCTCCATGAAAAATCCGGATGATACCCCCAATCTTGATGATAGTTGTTGGGATAGGCATAACTGTTGGGGTAGTCGCCGAAATTGCCACCATACTGCATCGACTTAAAATTGATGGCGCATTGATGACTCGAATGATTTTCAGCACAATAATCACAAATTACCGCCACACTTTGAATATGTTGTACTGCAAAATCGTCGATCATCCTCGAAAATGTCTCAATCGGTGCTGAGAATTCATCGAATTCATAAATCTCTGCCGCTCTTGGCTGAATCATTCTCGTATAAGGCCATTGATAGTCGTAGTCCGCCATGGTGTACCTAAAAAGAGAGAAATATAGGAAGAGAATTAAAATAAAAACAAAATGATTAAATTAAAACTAATTTGATTAAAGTTAATGATGGCAAAAATTATTAAACTAATTCCCCGACAACGGCGCCAAAAACTTGTTTGTCGATATAGCAATCAATAAATACGTGCAAGTGTACACGGTCAACAAGTAATAAAGTGATAAGAGAGTGTCGAACCCACATAGAATTATTTAATAATAATTACCAAATACTAACTCATAATCAAATTAATTTTATTTAAACAATTGATTAAGATTGTGAATTTTAGATAATAAAATACTAAACTAACTAATCACTAACTACCAAGAATTGAATTCAGATAAAAAGGCTTAAGATTACAATTTTTCTTAATGTTTCACTTGAATTAATACACTTCCTATTAAATTATATTAATTATTCCGGATTGTTAATCAAGAACTCATCAATATTTATAATCATCTCTCAATGTATCATAAACGAATCAACTTAAATCCATCTAAGATAGAATTAAGATGAACACCCTAGTTAACTAATTCACTATATCTCTATGTGAATTACAATTAAAAAGGATTTAAAGCTCAGGTTCTCTTTCAGATTACATGCGGCGTATAGGTATATCTCTATCCTAAACGCAAATTATGAATTCCATCGACAGCAGAATACACAATCACATGCTATTATGATTAGGTCTAAATCTATAATCCATCTCTCGAGTTCATATAGATTACCACGGTAATTGTTGATCAAACAATTAAGCAATTAATCACAAATCATAATAGACAATCCGATAATAATCAACAATAATTAACAAGGAAGCATATCAATAAAAACTACGCAATAAGATCCATTGTAATCTTAAAAAGAAATTAGTTCATAATTGAATTAAAATCCATAATCCACAATTGATAAAGCATTCAAGAATACAAAATAAAAGGTAGAGAAGAGAATAGAATCTGTAATTGCAATCCTTGAATCTTTCCTTTAGCTCCTATGATGAATCCTTTTTGCGTGCTCAATTGCTTCAAGCCTCCTTCTCTTTCTCCCAAACTAGGGTTAGCAAAAAGTAGCAAGATCTCTCACATTCTATGCCTCACATCATGTATTTATAGGTTCTAGTTAAAGTCCTAAACCAATTAGAAATTACAATCCTTGTTCCATTCAATGAGGGTCAAAAATAAGCTTTTCAACAACCCAACGCAGCGCGGCCGCGCCCATATTTGGCCTAGGAAGCAGCGCGGCCGCGCCCAAGTGCCAGAAATCATGTTTTCCACTCTGCAGACTAGCGCGGCCGCTCCCAAAATACACTTGGAACCGGCGCGGCCGCGCCCGACCAAATTCTGTTCGGACATCTGTTGGTAAAATGGTCATAACTTTTGATCTAGGAGGAGTTACGGGGCCTGTCACCTATCAAATCGAAGATATCGACGAGATCTACAACTTTCCTTCTTTGAGAATTGAGAGATTCAGACTAGATTAAGGTCGAAATTGGGCTTAAATTGGCTGCTATGCAAATGACAACTCCAAACTTTGAGGTTCAACGTCCATTGGTAAAACGATCATTACTTTCTCATCCGAACTCCGATTATGAAGATTCAAGATGTTCCTGAAAGTTAAGGAGTAGCTCTACAATACAATCCAAGTTCCAAACCAAGAACATACATCCAACCTAGTGTTAAAAGCCCTACAATCTTCCCTTCTTGCATTTGCTTGCTTATTGTACTCCAAAAGATGTTCGGATTGCGTTTCCTTGTTCATTCCTACAAAATAACATAAAAACACTATAAATACCTAATGCTAACTTAAAATACTTAAGAACTCACAAATTATCAAGCCAAACGTACTCAATTAATAGATGTAAAATCCACTCATCAAATACCCCCAAACTTAAATCTTTGCTTGTCCTCAAGCAAACACTAAGAACAACAACTATAACAACTAATTCTAAATAACAACTCACACGACTCGAGCAATGAATCAATACATATTTGCATAATAGCCTCAAAGATTTTCTTTAATGTTAACTCAAGAAAAAATTCCGAAAACATGCAAAGTCTAAAATTTTAACCTAATCATCAGTTCCACAACTATTCATGATTCTTTAAGTGTGTGTGTGTGCATCCAAATGTTCAACTAGCCATGACTCACACTAGATCATATAATCAAATACTCATAAAATATTTTCAAATCAACTCTAAAAACCTGTTTTCACATCAATCTCCACTAATAAAGGCAAAACATAAAATTTAGAGGATCAAAAGGATATTTCATACATTTAAGCACACTTGAACCCTTCCCAAGTATTTTAAAACACAATTTTTCTTTTATTTTTTATTTTCTTTTTTTTAATGAGTGCGTTTTACGTTCCATCTCACTTCCCATTGAACGAATGCGTTTTACGCTCCTTCTCGTGATTGTGTTTATGGGTGAGTGCATTTTACGCTCCATCTCAACCCACCACATGATTTATTCATTCACTCAGGAAGGTTTCACAATTTTTAAAATTTTCAATAACCCAAGATTTTTCCCAAACTTATGTTAATGCCTAAATTTCACTTTGAATGATGCTCAAATAAGATTTTAAAGTTTCAATGATATCTTTCACAAGTATTCAACCAATTTTTTTTTCTTAAGACATAACTAGCTAAACAGATGGATATGTGCTTTGAAGTACAAAAAGATCACAAATAATGTAAACCCAACTCATAAGTCAAAATATAAACTAAACATGCTTCTCAACTTCACAAGAGTTAAAAAAAAATCCTTTTTTTTCTTATCATTGGCTATAATCAGATTCAATCAACCCATTGCTCATCTATCCTACAACATACTAACTAAAATGCAACCTTAATAAACTAAAATAAATAACACAAAACAAGACCACACCCCCAAACTTATACCAGACATTGTCCTCAATGGCTAAAATAGAAAAAAGTAAAGTAAAGGACTTCCCTGAAAATATAGCAATCTTCCTCCTTATCTGCTAAGTCTAAAGAATAGGCTAGGCACATTGGAATGAATAAGGCATTGCACTTGAATTGGACTCGAATAACCTATAAACACATTAGAAGCAAATTTATTAACTACTATGAAACCTAATAAAATAAATAAAACTAAAAACTAAAAATTAAACTTTAAACTTAGGTTGCCTCCCAAGAAGCGCTTGTTTTATAGTCATCAGCCCGACTTCGTCCTGTTCTACTATCCAATTCCCCTTCGAAAATTGAGGAACCCTCCATCCATTAATAACCATGTAACTTTTGAAGGTTTTGCTGCAGTAGGGGCCATTGTTTTAAAGTCACCTAGTTTGCTTTTTGTAGATTGGTTCCTAATTATGACTGTCAAATAGCTAGGTGCTTCCTCCGTTGTGTTCGTGATTAGATTGGGGCATTGAATCTTGTCAAACACCACGGGCTCTTCTTCTATCTTCTCTCTCTCATCCCACCATGGTTGTAATGTAGTCCTAATTCTCATGTCATAAAGAGCTTTACCAACGACATGACTACCAAGTGGACACGGTTTTGCAAAACTACCCGAATCTTTGAGCTTTGGTGGAAAACTTACATAAGGCACTAACAAAATCGATACATCAGCGTCGAAACTCACGGCTTCGGCTGTATTTTCTTGATCCCCACTATTCTCCTCCATATCAGAATTATCATCAATTAGCACGTCCGGTTGTAGCTTTGGCGCGGGCAATCCATCAGTCTCGAGAACCACGTCATTGGGCCATGCACAATGATAACTATTCTTGAAGGCGCTGATAAGATGTCCCATCTGATTCTCAAGATTTCGAATCGACACTGTTTGGCTTTTTATATTTAAATCCGCTAAGTTCAACAACTGATCTTGATCACTCATTCTTTTGTCCGTAGCTATAATAAACTTCGCCAAGGCCTCCTCCAAACTCAATTTCCTTTCTTCTTCATGTAGATAAGCTGAATCCTGAAATTCTGGAGTGTATGATTGGCTTGGAGCAAAGATTTGGACTTGATTATTATGGCTCCATAAAAACTCCGGATGATACCCCCAATCTTGATGATAGTTGTTGGGATAGGCATAACTGTTGGGGTAGTCGCCGAAATTGCCACCATACTGCATCGACTTAAAATTGATGGCGCATTGATGACTCGGATGATTTTCAGCACAATAATCACAAATTACCGCCACACTTTGAATACGTTGTACTGCAAAAGCGTCGATCATCCTCGAAAATATCTCAATCGGTGCTGAGAATTCATCGAATTCATAAATCCCTGCCGCTCTTGGCTGAATCATTCTCGTATAAGGCCATTGATAGTCGTAGTCCGCCATGGTGTACCTAAAAAGAGAGAAATATAAGAAGAGAATTAAAATAAAAACAAAATGATTAAATTAAAACTAATTTGATTAAAGTTAATGATGGCAAAAATTATTAAACTAATTCCCCGACAACGGCGCAAAAAACTTGTTTGTCGATTTAGCAATCAATAAATACGTGCAAGTGTACACGGTCAACAAGTAATAAAGTGATAAGAGAGTGTCGAACCCACAGAGAATTATTTAATAATAATTACCAAATACTAACTCATAATCAAATTAATTTTATTTAAACAATTGATTAAGATTGTGAATTTTAGATAATAAAATACTAAACTAACTAATCACTAACTACCAAGAATTGAATTCAGATAAAAAGGCTTAAGATTACAATTTTTCTTAATGTTTCACTTGAATTAATACACTTCCTATTAAATTATATTAATTATTCTGGATTGTTAATCAAGAACTCATCAATATTTATAATCATCTCTCAATGTATCATAAACGAATCAACTTAAATCCATCTAAGATAGAATTAAGATGAACACCCTAGTTAACTAATTCACTATATCTCTATGTGAATTACAATTAAAAAGGATTTAAAGCTCAGGTTCTCTTTCAGATTATATGCGGCGTATAGGTATATCTCTATCCTAAACGCAAATTATGAATTCCATCGACAGCAGAATACACAATCGCATGCTATTATGATTAGGTCTAAATCTATAATCCATCTCTCGAGTTCATATAGATTACCACGGTAATTGTTGATCAAACAATTAAGCAATTAATCACAAATAATAATAGACAATCCGATAATAATCAACAATAATTAACAAGGAAGCATATCAATAAAAACTACGCAATAAGATCCATTGTAATCTTAAAAAGAAATTAGTTCATAATTGAATTAAAATCCATAATCCACAATTGATAAAGCATTCAAGAATACAAAATAAGAGGTAGAGAAGAGAATAGAATCTGTAATTGCAATCCTTGAATCTTTCCTTTAGCTCCTATGATGAATCCTTTTTGCGTGCTCAATTGCTTCAAGCCTCCTTCTCTTTCTCCCAAACTAGGGTTAGCAAAAAGTAGCAAGATCTCTCCCATTCTATGCCTCACATCATGTATTTATAGGTTCTAGTTAAAGTCCTAAACTAATTAGAAGTTACAATCCTTGTTCCATTCAATGAGGGTCAAAAATAAGCTTTTCAACAACCCGACGCAGCGCGGCCGCGCCCAAGTGCCAGAAATCATGTTTTCCACTCTGCAGACCAGCGCGGCCGCTCCCAAAATACACTTGGAACCGGCGCGGCCGCGCCCGACCAAATTCTGTTCGGACATCTGTTGGTAAAATGGTCATAACTTTTGATCCGGGAGGAGTTACGGGGCCTGTCACCTATCAAATCGAAGATATCGACGAGATCTACAACTTTCCTTCTTTGAGCATTGAGAGATTCAGACTAGATCAAGGTCGAAATTGGGCTTAAATTGGCTGCTATGCAAATGACAACTCCAAACTTTGAGTTTCAACGTCCATTGGTAAAACGATCATTACTTTCTCATCTGAACTCCGATTGTGACGATTCAAGATGTTCCTGAAAGCTAAGGAGTAGCTCTACAATACAATCCAAGTTCCAAACCAAGAACATACATCCAACCTAGTGGTAAAAGCCCTACAATCTTCCCTTCTTGAATTTGCTTGCTTATTGTACTCCAAAAGATGTTCGGATTGCGTTTCCTTGCTCATTCCTACAAAATAACATAAAAACACTATAAATACCTAATGCTAACTTAAAATACTTAAGAACTCACAAATTATCAAGCCAAATGTACTCAATTCATAGTTATAAAACCCACTCATCACCCAACTTAGACCAAACCATCACCATAAATATCAGAACCCCTGACAAACCCAAAGAGCTCAAGATAGGGACAGACCTGACCCCTAGCAAGAAAACAGAAATAACTGAGTTGCTAAGCCAGTATGAGGATGTTTTTGCCTGGTCTCATGAGGACATGATCGGATTGTCCACCGATATTGTGGTACACCAGTTGCCCATCAAGGAGGGTTTCAAGCCTGTCAGGCAGAAACTAAGAAAGCTAAAACTAGAGTGGAGCTTGAAGGTGAAGGAAGAAATCGTCAAACAGTTCAAGGCTGGAATCATTATGGTGTCCACTTACTCGAAATGGCTATCCAATATAGTCCCAGTGGCTAAACCTGGAGGGAAGGTAAGGGTATGTGTCGACTATAGAGATCTGAACAAGGCCAGTCTCAAGGACAACTTCCCAGTGCCTTTTATACACATCTTGGTGGATAACACAGCCCAATACGAGATGTACTCTTTTGTGGATTGCTTTGTGGGGTATCATCAGATAATGGTGGCGGAGGAAGACCGGGCAAAGACCGCTTTCATCAACCCTTGGGGCACCTTCTGCTATAGACGATTGGCCTTCGGTCTCACAAATGCAGGGGCTACTTATCAGAGAGCCATGATGGTCCTGTTCCACGACATGATGCACAAGGAGATAGAGGTCTACGTGGATGACATTATCGTGAAATCGAGGGTAGAATCTGATCATATAACCCATCTCAAAAAGCTATTCGATCGGCTCAGAAAATATAATTTGAAGCTCAATCCGGCGAAGTGTGCTTTCGGAGTGCAGTCGGGCAAGCTCTTGGGATTCCTGGTTAGTAATCGAGGCATTGAGTTGGATCCGGCGAAGATTAAGGCCATTGTGGATATGCCGGCACCTCGCACGGAAAAGGAGATAAGAGGATTTCTGGGAAGAATAAATTTCATCAGTCGCTTCATATCCCACTTGACAACTACATGCGAGCCGATTTTTAAACTGTTAAGGAAAGATGTCTCCCAAGAGTGGAATAAGCAATGCCAGGAAGCCTTTTAGACCATTAAGAAGCAGCTGATAGAAGCACCAGTGTTGGTACCCCCGAAGGATGGGATCCCTCTGTTCATGTATATATCGGTTAATGCCATTGCGATGGGATGTATGCTGGGACAGAAGAATGAATCAGGCAAAGAGCAGGCCATCTATTACCTCAGCAAAAGGTTTAGCCGATGTGAACAGAATTACACTCCCATCGAAAGGACCTGTTGTGCTTTGGCATGGGCTGCAGGGAGATTACAGCACTATCTCCATGGGCACACTACGTACCTGATATCGAGAATGGATCCCCTGAAATATATATTTGAAAGACCCATGCTGAAATGTCGATTGTCAAGGTGGCAGTTAATCTTATAGCAGTTTGACATTGTATACGTAACTCAGAAAGCCATAAAAGGGCAGGGAATTGCAGATCAGTTGGCAGAAACGCCAGCAGGGGGGATGGAGCCTTTAGAAACTCCTTTACCGGGCGAAGATGTATTTTGGGTATTACACACGAGATGTGATGACAAGGGGCAGTTCTGGAAGTTGTATTTTGATGGTGCCATGAATGCTGAAGGGGCAGGAGCCGGAGCAGTCCTGGTCTCTATCACCGGAGAGCAATACCCCGTGGCCACTAAATTACAGTTCAGTAATTCGAATAACACAGCTGAGTATGAGGTATGTATATTAGGACTACGTTTTGCCCGCGATATGGGAGTAAAGAGACTAGCGGTGTTCGGGGATTCAGAGCTGGTAATCAGACAGGCGATCGGGGAGTATAGCACTAAGGAGCTCCGGTTACTTCCATACCACCGATGTGTTATTCAATTGATGTGAGAATTTGAGGATATCACTTTCCGACATATACCTCGGGGACGGAACGATTTTGCCGATGCATTGGCAACTCAGGCTTCCTTAATCCACATAATCAAAGGCAGGGATGTTCGACAGATTGAAATAGCGGTACAGAATGCCCCGACATACGAGGAACATGTGGCATTATTATCGGAGGAGGTTGTTCTGCCAAAGCAGCCTTGGTATCACAACATAAGGGAGTATCTGAGGGATAGATCCATTCTCGACCAGGCAAGCCGAGCTGAGAGGTTGAGAATCCAAAAGATGGCGATAAAGTTTTATCTGAGCGGGGATTCCCTGTACAAGAGGGATGCCGATTTGGGATTGTTGCGATGTGTAAATGAGACGCAGGCCAAAAGATTATGGACGAAATACATGATGGAGTGTGTGGGCCACACATGAGTGGATCGATGCTGGCCAAAAAGATCTTGAGGATGGGTCATTACTGGTTAACACTAAAAGCCGACTGCGATGATCATGTCAAACGATGTTACCAATGTCAGGCGCACGACAATGTAATCCATGCGCCTCCCAATGAACTGCATTGTATGACCTCCCCTTGGCCATTCTCAATGTGGGGTATAGATGTAATCGGACCGATAGAGCCCAAAGCAAGCAACGGACACCGATTTATCTTCGTCATGATCGATTACTTCACTAAATGGGTATAAGCAGCTTCTTTCCCCAAAGTAACTCAGGAGATCATCGTCCGTTTCATCAGGAATAATGTCATTTGCCGATACGGGCAACCTGAGGTCTTAGTCTCCGACAATGCCAAGAATTTAAACAATGCCCTCATGAAGGAATTATGTGACCAGTTTAAGATCAAACACCTCAATTCTGTCATTTACCGTCCTTAGATGAATGGGGCAGTGGAGGCTGTAAATAAGAATATCAAGAAGATCATGGCAAAATATCTGCTAATCATCGGGATGGCCGGATCTGCTACCTCTCACCCTGCTGGCATACAGAACGTCGGTGCGTATTTCTACAGGGGCAACCCCTTACGCTTTGGTGTACGGAATGGAGGCTATTCTGCCAGTTGAGGTTGAGATGGCATCCCTCAGAATCTTGATGGATGCTCAGATAAATGAGGAGGATTGGATGCAAAGTCGGTACGACCAATTGGCCCTAATTGATGAAAGGAGGGTGGCTGCTGTTTTGCATGGTCAGTTATATCAGCAAAGAATCTCTCGATCGTACAACAAAAAGATAAGACCTCGGAAGTTCAAGGAAAATGACCTAGTGCTAAAGAGAGTCATGCCTTGTCAAGACGAAGCCAAAGGGAAGTTCGCCTCGAGCTGGGAAGGACCTTTTGTGATTAAGAAAGTGTTGTCCGGAGGAGCCCTCATATTGCAAGAGATGGACGGTGAGGTGTTTCTACAGCCCATCAATTCTAACTCGGTGAAGCGGTTCTACGCTTAAAAAAAATCATCATTTTCTCCTCTGAGGAACAAACTACGTAGGACCTGATCTCCCGACTTGTGGGAGTATGTAGGCAGCCATCAGGGCACGGTCCATTCATTTACAAAATAATCTTTCCTCTAAACAAAACAGATTCCCAACAGACAGAAAAACCTTCCTATACCCTCGAGACCTTCCCGAAACCAGCCACCCAATCATCTTCATCTCAAATGACATAACCTAAACCCAACCAAACAGTTAGCCAAAATCTAAAACTCAGTCCGATGAAATCAACGGGGTGTGCGGCAATATCTGTCAAATCTCCATCAACACTTGAGAGGAGAAAGGAGGCGAAATATCAAAATCGTGGTTACCTGGATAAAATGAGGATCCAATGAAAGGCAACGATACGACCAAAAAGGGAAAATGACTAAATTTAAATGCATGTCTACATATATAAGTCATTTTATTACAGGATTTCTCTTTCGATAACCGATGAAACTGATATAGTCTATGCAGGAAATAAAATGATCTACAAATCTGAAACTAACTGAAGCAGGATGGATAGGGTGGTGGATAGATCTGAAGCATCGGCATCCCTTGCAACCTGCTGCCCCATCATGTCGATGCGACCCAATAAAGCAGTGGCTCGGCTAACAGCCTCAGAGTGAGCATCTATAACTGCCCTAGTCTGCAATACAATGGCGTCTCTGTCAATGAGGGCAGCATCTCTAGCCAGAATAGCAGCATCTCTCTCAGCAAGGGCAGCGTCCCTCTCAGCCTCAACATTAATCAAGGCCAGTCGGATCCGGCTATCCTCAATAACCCGACTAGGGGCAGAATCAGCTGTGATGGAATGAGGAGTATGGGCAGGAGTGGAGAAGCCTTCATAATCATATCTGGACATCATCTCTATAGACTCAGAAGAAATAAATACCTCTGGGGTGGTATCATCTGCTGTGAAAATCACCCGAAAATCATCAATTACTCCAGTCTGACTCAAACCAACCGTATCAGAGTCTCCGTGCAACCATTGCACATAAGCCGATGTCTGAAGGGGGCAACTCTCACTATACTCGGCAAAGATCCTGCAGACCAAAGATCATATACCCGCAGTAGATCTCTCTCTGTCCGGGGTGATATGAGGAATCGGTAGTCGGCGGCGCCCGTAAAAGGTTGAAAATCCTGTACCTGATCAAACTGCCCCATAACCGCCAAGGGATGATAGGTCGTCACGCCCCTCAGGCCAGAAATAGGGATGAAATCCAAAGTGGGCACATGAGTCGAGAAGCTCATGAAGGAGCAATAACCCGAATAGATCAAGAGATGAAAGGGCTCCTCAATAGCCGATAAGAATTCTATCCAGGAAGCCGCGTCAGTACAGCTCACGGGACGGAACGAAAATTGCATGGATATGTCGTGGCTGAAGCAAAACCCATGGCGACGGAAATGACCGATGGGGCTGAGATGGCTCATAAACCATACGTACAACAAAACAGAGCTCCCTCTGAATACTCTGCCTCGGAAAGACTGACAATATGAGGCTGACATGTAAGTGTCTGCTAGTATCATGGGAATAATGGTGTGATCCTCCTGAAGGGTTCTAGTGGCCGCAATAACTCGCATATCCAACAGATCGAGTCCGGCTGGTAGATACAAAACTGAGATAACATAAGCCATCAAAACATCTACTCTCAAGACGCCCCAGCGCTCCTCAGATACAGAAAAATCACCAGAGAATAGATGAAAACTGTCGGGTGAGCCGAATTGGTCAATCAAGAAGTGAAGGGGAACTAGATGGTCTGATGTGATCACCGATAACAGAACTGACGGCGCATGGGACCAGCTGTGACCCTGGCACAAGGACAAGCCGGTAAAGCGAGCATACTCCTCGAGAGTGGGGGTCAGCTCCACTGTCCCTAATCTGAACACCTGACGGGCAGGGGCCCAATAGCTCAGAATACCCTCCACAAAGCCCGCCGACACTTGGAAGGATAATAAGGACCAGGAATGTCCCAGAAGACCATCTGCGATAACCCTGTCGGCCGGCGAAAAACGGTCCAACCAGCGGAAAAGCCTGCCAACCAACCCTGTGGGAGCACTGAGATCCAAGCGTACCACGGCATCTGGTGACGACATATGTGAAAAATAGTATCAAAAAGACTGTGCAGGGGTCATTCTCTATCCATGAATAAAAAGCATGCATCATACAGTTAATAATAAAGCAATTGAACTGTCATAATGATAAAACTGTGCATAACTAAATAAGGAGTTAACACATAGTGCATGAAATGGAAAAAAAGGAAATCGAGCAGGTTCAAATACAAAAAAGGCCCTATCCTATCATGATCTAATCAAAAGTAATGTCGTCTATGAAGTTGGGATCCTCAAAGTGGTCCCCTGGAGTAGAAGTCCAAGTCGAAGCCCCGAAGTTCATATCTGGGATATAGGGGGGCACTGGGGCATCAGATGAGCTTGGGCCTGCCTCGAAACCCGCACTGTCAGGATCATACGCGTAAGCATCCTCTAGGGTCTAGCCTAACACCCGAAGATATAAGGATAGCTGGTCCACCTGGCGGGTCAGAGTAGCAATCTACTTAGCATGGGTAGGAGCCCGAACACAGGCAGCCCAATCAGTCATCATCACCGATCCAGGGACCATATCCCCGAGGAAGAATGTGGCCCGAGTCTGAGGACCGATAGTGCGGGGCACCCACCAGGTACGGAAAGCCTCACTCGTGCTAGGACCCGTAGAAAGTGTCCGGCCATCCTCTCCCTCCAGCATAATCTCTGAAGGCTGAGAGTCCACCGGCCAGGATGTAGTAAGGGGAAGGGAGTGCGGAATACGGATCTCTCCAGTCACGCATCTGAATGCGCGCTCTCCCAAATACATCACCCATCCTCCGACACTCTGCAAGGTAAGGCGACGGGTGGAAAGTGCGAACTCTGGGCCGGAGGGATATCCATTTGTAAACCCCACAGTCAGATGCTCAGAGAGATAAGGAGTCCAAACGACCTCAGCAGCGGTGATAACTCCAACTGAATACGGCAGTGGGCAAAGCTGCCAGACACCGGGACCTCCTCCAAAGTACTATGGTGCCACCGCCGACCCCTGGGTAGGTATCCAGACCGAGAGTCGTGACAGGCCTCAGGCATGGGAGTCGCTCGTACGCCCAAAACTGTGACAGAGACGAGAAACGACATGAGTAACCGGCAGATGCAGAGAAGGGAAACGAAATGATAGGAAGTGCAGTAAGAAAAGAAGACTTACTAGTAGAAAGTGGTAAAATCCAAGCCAAGCGTCTGTCTGTCCCTCTGAGCGAAGACGGAGACCATGGAGGAAATATGTGAAAGTGAAGGACCCCCAGTCATAATCACCGATCCGATCCACATCCCTGATCGCTCCGACAACGCTGAAGTGAATGGTGGAAGAGTTGTTCCCTAAGAAACAACCCCTCATAATAGTCAAGAACAGACGCCGGAGCAGAATATCACGAGTGGCTCGGTCTGCAGGGAAGGGCGTCGCGTAGATACCTCCAACAGCATCAACAGCCAATGCTCCGGACCGAATGCTGCGGGCCTTGAAGACCCGGTCCTCAGCGGCGAAACCCAATAAAGATCGGACCTCCGCTGGAGTAATATCAAGATTTAGAGGAACACGGTCTCCGGTGAACTCGATGCCGGTGATGTACCTCCAATCCCAAGGAGTCAGCACAACCTCGCAGTCCAAAAGATGAAGGGACTGGGTCTGATGGAACCATCGCTCAGACAAAGCCCTCATGTAACCCCATGGGCACTGACGGGGTATGATGGTGAAGAAAGAACGGAAACCCCAGGAATCCACCACCATGCGGTAATCGGCGTGCAGTGCTGTGTAGAGGGAATAGATGTTGAACCAGTTGCCCCTCGGCTGGGTGAACTCGGGCACCTGTGGCAATCACTAAGGGATCAGTCCGGATACGAACAGAGATTGAGAATGAATTCAAAGAAGTAATGAGTATACCTCATTAGGGACGAGAGATGCTGAGGGGTGACGACTGAGATCTCGACCCAACAGATCGGGCACTTGAACAGAGGCGTCGGGCAAAACGCGTCGAGTAGAGGGATCTGGTGTGCCGGAGGAAGGCCCCTCTGCCTCAGTGTCCGGAAGAGTGGCCTCGTCAACCTCAGGATGATCAGGTCGGACGACAGCCTCCGCCAATCGACAAGCCTGGCGAGTCCTAGGCAAGACCGGGGCAGGCACAGCCCTACGGCGGCGAACACCCGAGGCACGAGGTGCAGTGGAGCTGTTGGGAGCGTCAGGATCCATAGCTGGAACGACACAGTCGAATAGTGAGGTACATTATATGTCGAATCATATCACAAACATTTTAGTTTCCTATCTTCATTACAGAATTAATGCAGCATGATGCATGGTTACTGTATATGCATGAATTAGATTTTTATGGGACTCCAGTTTCTTCGAAATTTCGGCAGAGTTTCGTCTATAAAATGAGTGTCCCATGCACAAACAGACATGTTTTCAGTTAACCCAAGCCACAACAGATCAAAATTGCATTTTATATGGTTAATTGTAACATGAAAATGACCATAATGCATGCTTTCTTTCAAAAAACGACAAGTATGTATGACCCGCATCATGAACACAAAATATGACTCGCACAGTTGAGACATAGCATATACATGCAATGACACATAGCATAGCATTTCAAGGCATACATTTCTATCTCTAAACATGCAAAATAGCCAAATGTGTAGCGAAATATTGACGGAATAAGAAAACAATCGGTCAAAATGTTACCCGTAGCGTGTAGATCGATCTAACCGGAGCGGTTTTTGCAGAAAAGTTGAAAAGTCGGCAAAAAGGACGTACAAGGGTGAAAATCGCGAAAAAGAACAATTGCTAAAGGCTGAATGCGACAGAACTGGGAAGGGGCGAACCGCTTAAAAGATCCGATCTTGGCCGCAGATCAATCTGCGGCTGGCCGCAGATCAATCTGCGGCTGGGCCCGATTTCCCTCCTTTTTTCTCCTTTGCAAAATTAATCAATTTTAAAAAACCATTTGACTTAAAAATACGAGGTTTCAACCAATCGGGTATGGAACATGATGAATCAATCAACCGAAAACGAGACCCGGTGCAGACGAGTCGACCAATCGGAGACGATAACCGATACAGACAACTCGACCAACCGGAGACGAGACCCAGTGACAACGAATCAATCAACCGAAGACGATACCCGGTGCAGACAAGTCAACCAATCGGAGACGATAACCGATACAGACAACTCGACCAACCGGAGACGAGACCCGATGACGACGAATCAACCAACCAGAGACGAGACTCGGTGCAGACAACTCGACCAACCCGAGACGAGACCCGGTGCCGACGAATCAATCAACTAGAGACGATACCCGGTGCAGACAAGTCGACCAATCGGAGACGATAACCGATACAGACCACTCGGCCAACCGGAGACGAGACCGGGTGCCGACGAATTAATCAACCGGAGACGATACCCGATGCAGACAACTCGGCCAACCAGAGATAAGACCCGGTGTCGGCGAGACGATTAACCGGAGACGAAACTCGGTACAGACGAGTCGACCAATCGGGAACGAGAAGCAATACAGGCGAGTCGACCAATCGGAGACGAGAACCGATACAGACAAGACGACCCATCGGAGACCAGACCCTACATTCACGAGACGATCGATCGGATACGAGACCCGACAGTTATAAGACGACGACGACGCCAAGACGACGACGATTACGAGACGGAGCACGACATCTGCGAAAACGATTATAGCAACGACCTGTCAGAGACGGAACCCGACCACAACGATGCGATCAACGATTGAGTCCTGTTGAGATCGATACTCACAATAAATTTACGATTGCATGATACATTGACACGCCTTACATTTTGTGTTGAACCATCAGCTATATGCGTTGCATCATGTATGTACTGTCATTCTTATGCACTGTCATTCATGCATCGGATGTCTACTTCTTTATCATGTTCATTTCATTTAAACATTTCATAAACATGATAAAGAGGGGCAGCTGTAGACACCCAAATTTTGCACTTCGTATACTAACCCTGACAGGAGGGCAAAATCGTCAATTAACCCAACCTACGAGAACGAAAGGTGGACATAAGTACGAACACTCAAAGCCACCACAACGACTTGCGATCAAAGCCGACACGACAACAAGCAGATATCAGGAATCGACTGATGGCCACTACGCTTACCCGCTCGTCGCCATTCGAAACGAGCATTCCTGAGCAGTATGGCACGATTCCCAGCAGTTTCCGGACTGCAAAATACAAGCCTTTCAGCGAAAATCAGCGATACGACATGAGAATTGAGGTGCGGTACGAAAATTAAGAAAAATAGCTAAGCCAACCGCAGATCAATCTGCGGCCAATGGTGGGAACGAAACTCGAGCACGGCGCGGGGAAAACCGAGGATCGGCGCGGGGGAACCGAGGCCAGCCGCAGATCAATCTGCGGCTGCCTCTGGCAGCCTTTATCAGTGCAGTTCTTCATTTGCATACAGGGAGTTGACAGAAAAAAAAAGAGGAAGAAATCAGCAACAAACAACAGTGAGAAAAGAGAGAAAAGAGAGGGAAAAAGTGAGGATTTATATCCCTTTTGCTAGATTGTATCACATATAGTTCTACTATATTCAATATACGAATTTATACGCATCGTGGTGTCATTTGCAAGGTGAAAAAAAAAGACATTTTTATAGCATTTTTGTTATATCATTTTGTTAAACTTTTATCATTTGGGCTATATTAAATGTAGTTTTTCTTGTATATTATTGAGTCATACGAGGATTGAGGACTATTAGTGAGGGTTCCAACGAAACAAAATTCTTCCTAATGGTCCGAAGATATCCATTTGGTGATTTTTAGTTCGTTATGGTAATGAATTGGGCATAGTGTATTTAAATTGCTATTTTAGGATATTGTGATGTGTTAGGCAACTCGGTGTTGTTCATTGGTGTGTTATCTATTTTGTGGGTGTATAGTAATTTTGGATGTGAGCCTAGGAACGCGACCCCGTGGTCCAAATCCGATGATGGACAATTTTGGTACATGTAATGGGACCGATTATCCCTGGTTGTAAATATGTAATCGTCGGGCCTTAAAACGATGTCAAGTTAAAAATCGGGTTTAAGGCCCCGTAATAGTAAAATATGTGATTGTGGGCGTTTGGGGTTATTTTGATGGCTCACATGCCCATGAATAGTCCCAACGCATTTTAATGCTTTGATTTGATTTACGACACAAAAATTGGTTTCAAAGCTAAACGATGAAGATTTCCATAAAATAAATCAAATTAGGTTATTAGCATCACGAGGCTTAAAATTGGAAATGCTAACGAAAGTCGATTCCTATTTAAAACGAGAAGGCTAAAGGAAAATCGTTTTTCAAACATCATAAAAAATGGTTTTATAAAAATAAACAACGTTTTTATTAAATATTTGTGCATAGGGTTAAAGAGATCCTAGAAGTTGCCCATCATTTGATTTACGAAAGCAACGTATAGGTCTCGATTCCTATTTTCACGAAGGTTTAAAAAACTCTTGTTTTGCCAAAACGACACCTAATGAAAATCTCACAGCTTTTGACAATTAAAATCAAACCTTTCGCACAAAAGAATAAATAATAAAGCTTTCTCGTATAGGCCGAAAGACATTCTAAAGCATTCTCAAATTAAAACACGACTTTTCATAAATAACCAAATGGATTTTATGCAAAACTCACCATAACATTCACATAGGCATACACACGCGCGCACACACACATTTTAAGAATTAAAGGGTAGGAAAAGCATCAAGATTGCGGTAACCGTGTTTCACAGAAGTCGGGGGGTGCCTAACACCTTCCCCTCGCTTAAGCAAGCCCCCGAACTCTATGAATCTCGGTTTACAGACCAATTAATTCGGAGTCACATATGAGCCAGCGATTTACGAAAACGAAACTCGGATGTGTTGGTACATCCATTTCAAATTTACCAACTGGCGACTCTGGTCAATTGGCTCATCATAAAAAACGATCTTTCAAAACCCCGTCGACATTTGTGCCGACCTTTTCCAAAAAAATTATCTAATAAAAAGGGCTAAAATTGGAAAGGGTAATAATCACCACTGAAGCGATCCTCCCGGCATCGACACTCACAAAGTGTACAATTGAATAAATTCTGTATAAGTGAAGTATTACAAAAAGGGAATTAGAATATCTCATTTGGATTCATGAAATTGAATGAATTAGGATAAAAAACTTGCTCAATAAAATAATAGAGTTAAGAAACCTGCACAATAAAAAAGTGAAGTTCAGAAACTTGCATAAAGTAATAAGTAAGGATAAGATACTTGCCTCGTGCGTAGATTATAAATTAAAATTCACGTTCCTTAATTAACCTATACATTCTGTTTATATAGCAATAACAATGATTAGTTACAATATTATAAACACTTCAAGATTCACTTTCATCCAACCTCATCTTAATATCCATTTAATACATTAGTTTAAGCTTTAAACATGCATAGGATAACATAACATGACTACAAGGAAAGAAGGAAAAATTAACATTTTCTGCATCTCTCGCCGGGGCGGGAGTTTTCTTCACAAAAGACTGCCGAGGCAAGGTTACCGTCGGGGCAGTAAACTTAGTACAATAAGACCGCCGGGGCGAGGACACCGTCGGGGCGACAAACGTAGTGTATTGAGACCGCCGGGGCGGGAACACCGCCGGGGCGACAATTCTAGTGTAATTTCACCACCGGGGCGGTGAACCTGAAAACCCAACTTCTGCAGTTCGCGAAGAATATAACAAATGTCAAATTTGGCCAAAGTTTTTCTCAAACAACAAATTTAATACTACCCATAGGTTCTCCACTTTACAGAAACGTATAATAACAATTATAGCATGATTTTATCAAGTTTAACGACTCAAACAACTGAATTTAAACTCATAATTTTCATGTTCTTGTTATTATTCAAAGTTTCTTCAAATTTCATGAAATCACTCATAACAGGTTCGTTATAACTCTAAATTAATCCGTTTAAGTTTCGTTCTTTTCGTTTGCACATGCTTAAACATAATCAATCATCAATTTACCATTTAACATGTAATTCAAACATAAATTTTCATACATTTAGGCCATATTCATATTTTTCTTCTCTATAAATTTCAGAACTCCAATTAAAAGCATAATCTCATGAATTAACTCAATTAAATAATTTATAAACATCATATAATAGATTATACATGCGTTTAGACAATTATAAACAACTTCCAAATAATTTACACATAAAGTTCAATTATCAGAGAACTTATAGTATACATTCATAGAGAAATTTAAAAACATAATTAAAGCTTGGATTTAAGAAATTACCTTCAATTAATAGTTTAGATTGCTAGAAAATGATAAGAAACTCTATAATTCTCCAAACTTCTTCTTCAATTCCAAAACCTCACAAGTATTTCTCTCTTTTTCTCTCTGTATTACTCTGACTTGCTTAGAAAATTAATACGTATATAATATATAATGTATATAATTGCTAGGTAGTGATCGTCAGTTAATTTCTATAATGGGTTAACTAGCTCCAACCTCCACTAAGGGCTTGTTTGGTTAGTCATTTTGTTCCTCCTTTCCACTTAATATAATAAATTGTTTATAATATAGTTTAATGTCAAATTTTTAATTAACCAAATAATCTTATTTAAATCAATTAAGTAAAATAGAATAATACCACATTAAATCACATTGTCACATAATTAAAATTCTCCTTTATTAATTATGACAAATCATTAAATCTCTAATTACTTATTAAATTAATTAGAATAATATTATGCTTATTTAAATAATGCATTTAATCAAATAAGCTCAATTAAATACCTACTTTGAATATAAAAATTCTCCACATTAATTTAACTAATGTAACACATATAATTAAATTAATCTACCATCAATTCATCAATTAATTATTTAATTTAATAATTAGATCATCGAAAAATATTTATTTAATTCAATAAATATTTAAATTAAATTACAAAAATCTCGTTCGTCACAATGCATGTGAATGCATGTTGCGTGATTCCTCCTCTAGGAGGCTAACCCGTCGGTTGTTGATTACTGGACTCAAAGGGCCGTTCCCCTGCGAGGCTCAGGAAAGGCACCACTCAGATCCGCTCCAATCGAAAGATCGAATTCACTCTCATCGAGTAAGTTGCGAAGATCTAGGGACCTTCATGCCGAAAAGCCTGCGAGAGTAACCCTATGGTAGGTCAGCCTCAGATAAATCCAACGTTACGGGAAGTCTCTTCATGCCCTATTACTCCTTATAAATATGTAAAATGTCATCCATCTTAAATTGATCACCATCTTCTTATATTGTCATAAAACCGCTAACCATTGTTTTGTAGGAAAAGATTAAAAAACCTTCAATACAAAACATACGGCATTAGCATGCAGCCAAACCTACCAATTCTCAATACTAAACTATATCCTGTTTAATATGTAGATTGGTCCTCGAACCCGACTTCGACCTCGAAAGGTTAGAACGCCTCCAATCAAGATGTCTAAGAATCCTACACCTGATTTGGTTCCCGTCTCTCGGAAGGAATTCTAAAGCTTCAAAAAGCAGGTCGCAGAGATGGCTAATCTATTGAAAGAGCAATGTAAGATGATCCCAGACCCAAAATCAGCTACTCAACCTGAATCCTCTACACAAAGAGGAATCCAAATCCTAATCAACACAAACGACGTCCGAATTCCTGCTTCGATATTCTGGTTCGGCGACAGAGTAACCAAGGATGCTCCCAATAAAACCCAGACGAGGAAAATAATCAATGTCCCCGAGGACAAAGAAACCGGGGAAGTCAAGAAGAAGATGAGACAAATGGAGGAAGCCATCCGCTCCATGAAAGGAGTAGGAACCTACGGCAGTGTCAACTACTCAGACCTTTGCATATTTCCTGGTGCTCGCTATTCGGACAAATTTCAAGTACCAGACTTCGAGAAATACAATGTGTCACGAGATCCTTACACTCACCTGAAAGTATACATAGGAGATGTAGACACCCAAATTTTGCACTTCGTATACTAACCCTGGCAGGAGGGCAGAATCGTCCATTGGACCAGCTTACGAGAACGAAGGATGGGCGCAAGTGCGAACACTCGACGCCACCGCGACGATTTGCAAATCAAAACCGATGAGACAACAAGGCCGTCCGAAATGAGCATTCTCGAATGATGTGGCACGTCTCCCAGTAATTCCCGGACTGCAAAATACAAGCCTGTCGGTGAAAACCGACGTCACGACACGAGAATCGAGGTGGGGCCTGAAAATTGAGAATAGCAACAGCAGCAGCGAGTTAGGGAGAAAAAAGAGAAAAAAAAAGTGAGGATTTATATCCCTATTGTTAGATTGTATCATAGACTTTCTCTACTCTAATTAATATACGAGTTTATACGAATTGTGGTGTCATTTGCAAGGTGAAAATCCCTCTTTTACAGCATTTTTGTTATATCATTTTGTTAAACTTTTGGTCATTTGGGTTATATCAAATGTAATCTTTCTTGTATATTATGGTGAATCCATGGATTGAGGACTATTAGTGAGGGTTCCAAATAGAACGGAATTCTTCCTAAAGGCCCGATGATATCCATTTGATGATTTTTAGCTTGTTATAGTAATGTAGCAATTTTGGATGTGAGCCTAGGAACGCGACCCCGTGGTCCAAATCCGATGATGGACATTATTGGGTGTATGTAATAGGGCCGATCTACCCTTTATTGTAAATATGTAATTGTCGGGCCTTAAAACGATATCAAGTCGAAAATCGGGTTTAAGGCCCCGTAATAGTGAAATATGTGATTGTGGGCGTTGGGGTTATTCGGATGGCTTACATGCCCATGAATAGCCCCCACGCATTTTAATGTTTGGTTTGATTTGTGACACAAAAATTGATTTCAAGTTAAACGATGAAGATTTCTATAAAATCAATCAAAGTAGGTTATTAGCACCACAAGGCTAAAATTTGGAAATGCTAATGAATGTCGATTCCTATTCAACGAGAAGGCTAAAGGAAACATCGTTTTCAAACATCACAAAAATGATTTTATAAAAATAAGTAACGTTTTATTAAATCTTTGTGCATAGGGTTAAAGAGATCCTAGAAGTTGCCCATCATTTGAGTTACGAAAGCAACGTATAGATCTCGATTCCTATTTTGACGAAGGTTTAGAAAACTCTTGTTTTTGCCAAAACGACACCTAATGAAAAATCTCATAAGTTTTTGACAATTAAAATCAAACCTTTCTCATAAAGCTTTCTCGTATAAGCCGAATGACATTCTAAAGCATTCTCAAAAGAAAGCACGACTTTTCATCAAAACCCAAATGGTTTCTTCATGCAAACTCACCACGACATTCACATAGGCACACACACACACGCGCACATACACACACATTCAAGAATTAAAGGATAGGAAAAGCATCAATATTGCGGTAACCGTGTTTCACGGAAGTCGGGGGGTGCCTAACACCTTCCCCTCGCTTAAGCAAGCCCCCAAACTCTATGAATCTCGGTTCGCAGACCAATTAATTCGGAGTCACACATGAGCGAGCGATTTACGAAAAATGAAACTCGGATGAGTTGGTACATCCATTTCAAATATACCAACTGGCGACTCTGGTTAATTGGCTCATCATAAAAAGCGATCTTTCAAAACCCCGTCGACATTTATGCCGACCTTTTCCAAAAAATCATCTAATAAAAAGGCTAAAATCGGAAAGGGTAACAATCACAAAGGAAGCGATTCCTCCCGGCGTCGATAGCTGGCGACTCTGCTGGGGACATTAGAGGGCTTAAGCCACGTTCAGGTCTTGATGTTGTCCTATCCTTTAAAATTCATGAATGTGTGTGTGCGTGCGATATTTTGACCTGTTGTTGTGTGAATGTGTTTTACCAATGAATGAATGGTTGAATGGAATTGCTTTACTTTAAAGTAATCATTTGCATACGGTGAGGACGATGAATGTGAATGTATGTTGAGAGTGTACCTCATCTTGAGGCAAACCTGTCGGTTGCTTATTACTGGACTCGAAGGGGCTGCTCCCCGGAGATGGCTCAGGAAACGCACCACCCAAATTCGCTCCAATCAAAAGGATTCAGACGAGTAGATTGCGAAGATTTAGGGACCTTCATGCCGAAAAGCCCGCGAGAGTAACCCTAGGGTAGGTCAGCCTCTGATAAACCTAACGAAAGGGAAGCTTCTTCATGCCCTTTTATCGTTCAGTCAAATAAATAAATGTCATGTAAAATGGCATACAACTGTCATACCGTCATCATCGTAATAAATATGTCATGTATCATGTGATTACATCACCTGCACATATAAAGAGAATACTGACATGATTTTGCAGGAAGGCAATCGATACCACGTACCAAGGTTTTCTAAAACTTCTAAATACTATCCTATCATCAAACACTGACCTTGTTTTGCAGGATAAGATTAGAGAACCGTGAAAGCGTGGCCTAACGATCACAAAGAACCCGGAGTAGGGGCATATTTTGACCACGGAAAAAAAAAAGAAGAAGAAGAATATAATAATCATGCATCAGTGTTGACATGCATCTGCCAACTTGTAACTGGCACAGTACTAAACTACGGCCCTTGTTTGTTTTGCGAGATTGCCCCTACGACCCAACTAAGAGGCCGTAAAGTCCATACTCCATCCATCCAAATGGCAGAGGCCGATAGCCATGAAATTACAGTTCTGCCACTCCAACAATACGGCCGAATACGAGGGATTCATCCTAGGACTGAGATTAGCCCTGGGAATGGGAATCAAAAAGATGATAGTAGTTAGAGACTCGGATTGGTCATCCGGCAGGCCATGGGAATATACAGCACCAAAGGGCATAAATGGGACCTAGCTACGGGACTGCTGAGATATCTGGAAGCCGAAGAAGCCCACAGACAAATGAACGAAGTACATGGCGATGTGTGCGGAGCCCATATGAGTAGAACATTTTTGGCAAAGAAAATCATGTGAACGGGTCACTACTGGCTAACCATGAAAACTGACTGTGATGCTCATGTCAGGAAATGCCATCAATGCTAGATCCATGCCAATACGATCCATGCACCTCCTAATGAGCTCCATTGCTTGACCTCACCGTGGCCAGTTGGACCGTGCAGCAGGTGATATCCAGGAAGGGGTAAATCCAGGAGTATGGCAGTGAATCCCAGCCAGTAGAGGATCAATGGGTTTTAAAATTCTGAGTCCCTACACGCTCATGTCATTTTGTCATGTTATCCAAAAAAAAAGATCATGTGCTGAAATGTTTTATATATATGACAAGCATTTTTGTTTTATGTCAGGTACCCCGATTTGAGGCATTCTAGCCTGACAAGCAATAGGCCAAATTTGAAGGAGGATCACGATTTTGGTATAGAGCTAGATTTCGATCTGATGGGGATTGAGCAGGACGAGACAGATATCGACAATACGCCTGACGAGATCAAAGGAGGGGTCGAAGATAAACCCAAACCCGACTTAGACCAAACCATCGCCATTAAACATCAGAACCCCTAACGATCATAAAGAACCCGAAGTAGGGGCAAATTCGACCCAAAAAAAAAATAGCCGAGTTGTTGAGCCTGTATGGAGATATGTTCGCTTGGTCCCGTGGCGACGTGATTGGATTGTCCACAGACGTTATAGGACATCGACTGCCCATCAAGGAGGGTTCCGACCAATTAAGCAAAAGTTGAGAACGTTGAAGCCTGAATGGAGGTTGAAAGTAAAGGACGAGATTATCAAGCGGTTTAAAGCAGGAATCATCACGGTGTCTATTTACCCTAAATGGCTTTCCGACAGAATCCCAGTACCACAGCCTGGAGGAGAAGTAAGGGGCCGCATCGACTATAGAAATCTGAACGATGCCCTCAAGGAGGAGATATACGACAAATTCAAGATCAAACATTTTGATTCAGTCATTTATCGGCCCAAAATGAATGGGGCAGTGGGGGCTGCAAATAAAACACAAAGACGATCATGGGAAGATTGTCCGCCAATCATCGGGGATGGCCGGATTTATTGTCGCTCACCCTGTTTGCCTATCGAACCTCAGTTCGCACATTTGCAGGGGCAACCCCTTACGCATCTCCCGGGCATGCGACAAGAGGGTACGATTCCGGAAATTCAAAATAAACGATTTAGTCCTCAAAAGGATCGCGCCCTGCCAAGACGAAGCTATGGGGAATTTCGCTCTAAATTAAAAGGAGCCGTCATGATAAAAAAATCCTCTCTGGGGGAGCCCTCATCTTACAAGGAAATGGACGGGAAGGCGTTCCCCAGCCTGTTAATCCTGACTCTGTGAAACAACTCTGTGATCTTAAAAAAAAAATCCCCCAAACCTTTCAACAAGTCAAAGGACCGGATCTTTTATCAGCCCAGCGAGATACCGATGCAACCAGTACGAGGGAGATCACAAGAAAAACAACTTAACACTGGGGCATTTGTCAACTACCCAGGAAATGATGACGTGCAAATTGGCACCCATGCAACAATCCCATCAACATGCACCATCATCATCAAATGCTACCTCATGTCAATTCAATATTCAACGATATGATCATCTGGCATTTGTCAAGCATAGTTTTCCCGGGATACGATGACCCGCGTGAAAGGGGATTTTATTTGACTTGATAGGAATCGGATTAATTCTGACAAGCAACCGTGGAGCACGATCGTGAGTATGATTAGACGAAGAAATCTATTCAACCTTTTGATCGGGTACAAAGCCTTAATTCAAAGCAACGTTTGCGATAGAATCGACCTTATGTGCCAGTCTTCACTTTGCAATTGCACGAACTTTCAGTTGTGGGGTATAAAACTATGATGACGTTGATGGCAATTAACACGTAGTCAGACAATCAATAATTATCAAGCTAATATCAAGAAGTCAGACGATAAATGATTATCAAGCTAATGTCTCGAATCGTGGCCTGGGTTATTCGAGTAATTAAGCCCGAGGGGTGTCTCTACACCTGGTACCCTAAAGCCATCTGGTTTGGGAGTCGCTGGCCCAACACTCGTTACATGGGTAACTCAGAGCCTAAGAAAACCAGCATTACAGTAGAGGAGGCCCGAGCGGATTCGAATCGTGGCATGAGCTACTCGAGTAATTAAGCCTAAGGGGTGTCTCTGCATCTGGTGCCCTAAAGCCGTCTGGTTTGGGAGTCACCGGCCTAACACTCGCTACATGGGTAACTCAAGCCTAAGAAAACGAATCTGGCGCAAGGTCAAGCAAAGAACGAATGGTGCAGACCACCAGCTTGTCTCGAACCGTGGCCTTTGTTACTCGAGTAAATAAACCCGAAGGGGTGTCTGTACACCTAATGCCCCAAAACCGTCTGGTTTGGGAGTCATTGGTCCAAAACTCGTTAAATGGGTAACTTTGAATAGCCTAAGAAAACGAGACAAGTGAAGTGGGCTAATAAAGAGAAAAGATAATACGAAAAAACTCTCGGCCTTAAACAAGAAGTCATGAAAGAGAAACCCCTACTGAATGCTGCGTCGCACAGTGCATTTTTCATATGACGTCAATCCTGCTAAGAACGTTGTCGAGAATGGAGACAGAATACTTTTGACGAGGGAAGGTAGTTCTTTTGAATCCAACCTTACTCACGTACAATGACCATGAATGCTTGAAGGTGTTCTTACGATTTCATAACTCGTTAAATAGAAAATCATCAACTCACGAGGGATTGAAAATAACTTCAAATCTAGTACATTCACGGTTCATAACTTGCTAGATTGTGCGATCAACAGATATTCAATTTCATGTGCTTTAACTGCATTTACTCTGTTGTCGAGATTATAATATCTTTGTGTTGAACTAACACTAACGGCCCGAGCCTTCAAGTTTTGGCATTTGTTAGTCATCTGATATGCAGGATCTTGCAGAGCTGTGGATAACTCAGCACGGTCAACATCGCGAGTTTTCGATAGAAATTCTTGGTAGCAACACGCACCAAGGCAGGGGCAGTTAAGAATCGTGAAATGGAAGGAAGCTGAGGCTGCACAGAACTTCTCGTCATTGGGCCTATCCCCAATCCTGACTATCACTGCCTCGACATCCAAATGATCCACGTGCATGAGCATATACAAGGATGATATAATGCGGGACAACAGCATATCGGCCATCAGAAATGATCAAAAGGCCAAGAAGCCCAACATAGCTGTCGATCATCACAGAGAGTGAAACAGACTGCCTTAACTTGATGAAATGAAACAGGCAGAGTACCAAACCAATGTTGAAGTCTAGAAACTACACTTCACGACGAGGCATGATCCAGTCAAATGTTGGCAAACAACGACGACTGTCGAATCGTATCATTTGACTGAACAGGGGTCATTTCTATCTAAAACATATGTTGTGCACATGCATCTATAACATATCTGCCAGATCGTGCATAACATCTTTTGCATGCATACAGGTACAATCAAAATGAAAATCTTCAGGAAAGTACAAGCACGTCGCTTTCAAACCTCACAAATGATCAGACCGTAATGGCTTTTGCGGCATGGTACGTGGACGATGTTGGTGGGAGATCCAGGACAGAAGCCGATCACACATCCCATTTCAAAAATCACTCAAATCCAATTAATGACCCCTGGGAAGGGCTGAGATCCAAACAAACAACGACCCCTGGGAAGGGCTGAGATCCAAACAACCAAACACCCTGGGAAGGGCTGAGATCCAAACAACAAAACACCCTGGGAAGGGCTGAGATCCAAACAACCAAACACCCTGGGAAGGGCTGAGATCCAAACAACCAAACACCCTGGGAAGGGCTGAGATCCAAACAACCAAACACCCTGGAAAGGGCTGAGATCCAAACAATCAACGACCCCTGGGAAGGGCTGAGATCCAAACAATCAACGACCCCTGGGAAGGGCTGAGATCCAAGCAACCAAAACCCCTGGGAAGGGCTGAGATCCAAACAAACAACGACCCCTGGGAAGGGCTGAGATCCAAACAATCAACGACTCTTGGGAAGGGTTGAGATCCAAACAAATCAACGACCCTTGGGAAGGGCTGGTATCCAAAACAATCAATGACCCTGAGAAGGGCTGGTATCCAAACAAGAAATGACCCTGGGAAGGCATCCAAGCAAACCACAACAAGGTGGTGAGTGAACCTGGTAAGGCATCCAAGCAAACCACAACAAGGTGGTGAGTGAACCTGGGAAGGCATCCAAGCGAACCACAACAAGGTGGTGAGCAACCCCTGGGAAGGGCCGATATCCAAAAAAGTGAGCGATCCCTGGGAAGGGCTGAGATCCAAGCAAACCCCGACAAATGATGATATCTGTAGAACAGTATCAAAAGACTGTACAGTGGTCATTTTTCATCAAATTTACATTTTAAATGTTGTGTCACATGCATTGAATAGATGATAATTCTGTACGTGATCCATGCAGGTCAGGTGTCAAGGTCCTAGCCTATCAGAGTCAAAAGCGATGGCTGCCAAGAATGATATACGAGGACGAACTCCAAGGATGCCTTTCAAGCTAGTCAGGAGAATAACTTACTTTGATGACAATCGACCGGATACGAGACCCGGCGATTGCGAGACGAGTGACCGGATACGAGACCCGGCCCCGACAAGACAATCGACCGGATATGAGACCCGGCGATTGCGAGACGGGTGACCGGATACGAGACCCGGCCCCGACAAGACAATCGACCAGATACGAGACCCGGCGATTACGAGATGGGTGACCAGATACGAGACCCGGCCCCGACAAGACCATCGACCGGATACGAGACCCGGGGATTACGAGATGGGTGACCGGATACGAGACCCGGCCCCGACAAGACGATTGACCGGATACGAGACCCGGCGATTACGAGATGGGTGACCGGATACGAGACCCGGCCCCGACAAGACGATCGACCGGATACGAGACCCGGCGATTACGAGATGGGTGACCGAATACGAGACCCGGCCCCGACAAGACGATCGACCGGATACGAGACCCGGCGATTACGAGATGGGTGACCGGATACGAGACCCGGCGATTACGAGATGGGTGACCGGATACGAGACCCGGCCCCGACAAGACGATCGACCGGATACGAGACCCGGTGATTACGAGATGGGTGACCGGATACAAGACTCGGCCCCGACAAGACGATCAACCGGATACAAAACTCGGCAATCACGAGGCGAGCAACCGGATACGAGATTCGGCGCAGACGAGACGATCAACCAGATACGAAACCCGGCGATCACGAGACTGGCGACCGGATACGAGACCCGGCGCAAACGAGATGATAGATTGGAAGACTGAACCCGACGACTAACAATGCGGTCAGGGATTGAGGCATTAACACTTTTACGAATGTTTTGCATGCATTACATCTTGTGTTGCATCATAAGCTACATGTGTTGCATCATGTATGTACTGTCATTCTTATGCACTGTCATTCATGCATCATGTGTCTATTTCTTTATCCTGTTCATTTCATTTAACATTTCATAAACATGATAAAGAGGGGCAACTGTAGACACCCAAATTTTACACTTCGTATACTAACCCTGGCAGGAGGGCAGAATCGTCCATTGAACCGGCTTACGAGAACGAAGGATGGGCGCAAGTGCGAACACTAGACGCCACCGCGACGATTGGCAAATCGAAACCGACGGGACAACAAGGCCGTCCGAAATGAGCATTCCCGAAGGATATGGCACGTCTCCCAGTAATTCCCGAATTGCAAAATACAAGCCTGTTGGCGAAAACCGACGTCATGACACGAGAATCGAGGTGCGGCCCGAAAATCCAGAAAATCAGTCCACCCAGCCGCGGATTGATCTGCGGCCAATGATTAAAATAATTGAAGTGCACGGCGGGCGCGGGGAAACCAAGGCCAGCCGCAGATCAATCTGCGGCTGCCCTTAGCCAGCCTATTTCAGGTCATTTCTTCATTGCATACAGGAGAGTTGGCAGCGACGGAAGAATTGGGAGAAAGGAAGAAAATAGCAATAGCAGCAGCGAGTTAGGGAGAAAAAAGAAAAAAAAAGTGAGGATTTATATCCCTATTGTTAGATTGTATCATAGACTTTCTCTACTCTAATTAATATACGAGTTTATACGAATTGTGGTGTCACTTGCAAGGTGAAAATCCCTCTTTTACAGCATTTTTGTTATATCATTTTGTTAAACTTTTGGTCATTTGGGTTATATCAAATGTAATCTTTCTTGTATATTATGGTGAATCCATGGATTGAGGACTATTAGTGAGGGTTCCAAATGGAACAAAATTCTTCCTAAAGGCCCGATGATATCCATTTGATGATTTTTAGCTTGTTATAGTAATGTAGCAATTTTGGATGTGAGCCTAGGAACGCGACCCCGTGGTCCAAATCCGATGATGGACATTGTTGGGTGTATGTAATAGGGCCGATCTACCCTTTATTGTAAATATGTAATTGTCGGGCCTTAAAACGATATCAAGTCGAAAATCGGGTTTAATGCCCCGTAATAGTGAAATATGTGATTGTGGGCGTTGGGGTTATTCGGATGGCTTACATGCCCATGAATAGCCCCCACGCATTTTAATGTTTGGTTTGATTTGTGACACAAAAATTGATTTCAAGTTAAACGATGAAGATTTCTATAAAATCAATCAGAGTAGGTTATTAGCACCACGAGGCTAAAATTTGGAAATGCTAATAATGCCGATCCCTATTCAACGAGAAGGCTAAAGGAAACATCGTTTTCAAACATCACAAAAATGATTTTATAAAAATAAGTAACGTTTTATTAAATCTTTGTGCATAGGGTTAAAGAGATCCTAGAAGTTGCCCATCATTTGAGTTACGAAAGCAACGTATAGATCTCGATTCCTATTTTGACGAAGGTTTAGAAAACTCTTGTTTTTGCCAAAACGACACCTAATGAAAAATCTCATAAGTTTTTGACAATTAAAATCAAACCTTTCTCATAAAGCTTTCTCGTATAAGCCGAATGACATTCTAAAGCATTCTCAAAAGAAAGCACGACTTTTCATCAAAACCCAAATGGTTTCTTCATGCAAACTCACCACGAGATTCACATAGGCACACACACATGCGCGCACATACACACACACATTCAAGAATTAAAGGATAGGAAAAGCATCAATATTGCAGTAACCGTGTTTCACGGAAGTCGGGGGGTGCCTAACACCTTCCCATCGCTTAAGCAAGTCCCCGAACTCTATGAATCTCGGTTCGTAGACCAATTAATTCGGAGTCACACATGAGCTAGCGATTTACGAAAAATGAAACTCGGATGAGTTGGTACATCCATTTCAAATATACCGACTGACGACTCTGGTTAATTGGCTCATCATAAAAAGCGATCTTTCAAAACCCCGTCGACATTTATGCTGACCTTTTCCAAAAAATCATCTAATAAAAAGGCTAAAATCGGAAAGGGTAACAATCACAAAGGAAGCGATTCCTCCCGGCGTCGACAGGAGAATTGGGATCATATGTCGAAGATGAAAACCTGAGGATGTAACTTTTCTAAAAGAGCCTGACCGGAGATGCTAAGACCTGTTACGCTAGACTGGACAATACCAAGATCCACAGCTGGGAAGAGTTGGCCCATGCTTTCCTGAACCAGTATAGCTTCCAATCCCATATGGCTCTGAATCGGTATCAAATGACCAAAATCGAGAAGCAACCCAATGAATCATTCCGTGATTACGCCCAGAGATGGAGACGAATGGCAGCACAAGTAAGCCCACCCATGGATGAGAACGAAATGGTGATGACTTTCATAGACATTCAAGAAGCATCATACTATGAGAGGATGTTAGCCGGAATAGGCAAGCCATTTTCAGAGATAATCAAACATGGCGAAATGGCAGAAATGGGCTTTAAAGCTGGGAAAATCAAGGATTTTGCCATTTTACGAGGAATATCCAAACACCTTCAGGTAGGGAGCTATGGGAATAACTCAGAGACGAATAATGGGGCAGAAGAAGAGGATGTGTGCCTCGTACTACAAGGTCAGAACGGAATAGGGCTATACAACGTGCCCCCCATCAGAGCACAAAGTAACAATCTATCACTTCCAAAGAGACTCGGGAGGAATAGGAAAATGACACGCTTGGGTGAGCCGCTAGAAAACATTCTAGCTTTACTGGTAGCCCAAAAGAAAAATATTGAGTTGCCCCCGCCTGCAGACCCAAAAGGAAGGAAGTACGATCCATTAAAGAGATGTGCATATCACTCAAAGGCTCCAGACCACTCTACAGAGAAATGTTGGTCTTTGAGACACAAAATACAAGACTTGATCGATGGCGGAGAGTTCATCGTACAGATTGGAGAGCAACCCAAAGGGACAACCAATTTAAGCGTGAATATGCTGGAAGAAGAAAGTAAAGTAAGGAAAAATAGGAAATATATACGGAGGATCGAAAAACCCTCAAACGAGGCGGAAGTAAGAACTTCACACGAAGGCCTAGCCTCCATAGCCATATCCAACTCTCCACCCACCAGTAAGGTTGTGGTATCCCGAGATGAGTTCGACGAGTTGAAAGGGCAGATGATCAGGTTGTCAGATCTAGTAAAGGAATAGTATAGCTTAATTCGAGGGTGTCAACGAATCAAGGCGTACTCATTGCAAGTTCAAGCCAAATAACTTCATTAAGTCACCGATTGACTTTGAACAACAATCCCAGAAACAAGTCACTCGGTGAGAAGATCAGATGTCTCGACATGACCTTAGCTCAAATTAACGAAAACCTAATAGTTATTGGAAATGAAGATTCAGATATGGATAGATTTCCAGGAAACTAATAATCACAACGGTCTAAAATTCCCAACTTCGTGAGATATACCGGTATCGGCGATCCTTATGTTCATCTGAAGATAAACCTGGGACAACTAAGAGTGCAAGCTGAGGATGAAGTCCATCGCATGCAAATGTTTTGGAGAAGTTTCATTGACAATGCAACAACCTGGGTTGCTACATTGGATGAATCAAAGATTAACACATGGGAAGAGCTTGCACGGGCCTTTTTATCCCAATATAGTTACCAGATACAAATGGCACCACATCATTGTAGGCTGATGAGGGTGACTAAGAAGACAGATGAATCTTTCAAAAATTATGCCCGAAGATGGAGGTCATTAGCAGATCGGGTAATTCCACCCCTAGAGGAACAAGAAATGGTCAAAATCTTTGTCGAAACACAGGAATATCCTTATTACGGAAGTATCTTGTCCATGAAAGATATGTCGTTCGCTAAAATTATCATAAAAAGAGGTAGGATGGATAAGAAAATTCAAGCTACAAAACTAAAGGATACGGGAAGGTTGAAGGAAAAGACCATTGCCGATACCCATCCATGCGATAAGAAAAGAAGCTTCCAACAAGTGGGAGGGAACACTCCAGTAATTCTATATGGGAGCAATAAGGATGAGACCCCCGAAGAGTACGACCTTTGTGACCCTAAAAATCAGGGAGAAGTAAACACGAAGAAGAGTTCAAAGATAAAATTCCCCCTATTACAGAGTCCATGGAAGAAGTTTTAATGAAGTTAATGGAACAAAAGAAAATTTTAGACCTTCCCCCTTCTATGGGTATAGGGGCACAAAATTATAACCCTTCACAGCACTGTGCTTATCATTCGAGAGGTCCAGGGCATTCCACAGAGCAATGCTGGTCATTTAAAAACTTAGTGAAAGGTTTGATAAAAACAGGGGAGATTGTGATCGCACCCGCAGTTCAAGACAATGACTCAATCCACAGTGGGTCTGCTCATGAAAGGCTAGAAGGAGACAAGATGACAGAAAAGGGGTTGAATCTAGTAATGAAAGAAGGAGAAATGGTCGGTAGTGCTAACAAAGAGAATGCAATTTCAGAAGCACCAATTATAGGAAAGCTTGACTCTATGAACCAACAAAAGACGGCAAGTTTCAAGCAAGAAAATGATGAAATTAGAGCTGGAAGAAAAGGCAAAAAGAGGCGCCTTATGTCAAAAATAATCAAACCCCCAATAATTGACCAAGTGAATGTGGAAGATCGCGACCTTAACGAAAATCCAGAAGCAAACTTCATAGAGGTTGTGGAGAAGGCCATACAATGGAATGAGGAGCCAACAAGTGATTCTAGTGAAGGATTGGGAACCTCAAGGGATAAGAAATTTGAGGCATGTTATTTATCTTAATGTTTATCTGCTATTTCATCTGTTATCCTGACTCAGCTATGTCAAAAAAAATTTTAAAAATCAAAAAAATCGATCTTATGATATCCTTGGCGTGAACTACGTAAGACCTGATCTCCTTTCATAGGAGTACGTAGGCAGCCAGTTGTGGTGCGGTCTAATCCTTATAAGAATTCCCAAAATCCTTCAATAATTCTGCGATCACAAGATACGACTTATCAACCCATGAAGTACGAGAAGACTTGATCTCCTTTTGACCTATAGAAGTGTGTAGGCGGCCATCGTGGCAAAGTCTATCTCATACCCGATAACTTGTCCCCAGAAACAAAAGCCATAAATCCAACCCTATAAGATCGAACCAAACCCGGTTAAAACCATCACATCATAAACCAAGCCGAGCTCTTAGATCCAATTCAGTGGAATCCAAAGGCATCCCAACATCAATCATCAAAGCTGAAGTAATAGCAGTATATCAATCATAGTCATTAGCAAGGACAAATACAACCCAGGACGATAAGAAATGTAAATATAAAGAAGATCACAACCAATATCGACTCAGCAATGCAAAGTAACTATCCGATAACTCTTCTCATGACCGTCAAGGAGCTGACATCCTCAATCACCAACCTTCGTCAAATTAGAAGAAAGAGGTCATCAAAGTCGAATGCACCTGCAAGGCGGAAACAATGGCAGGGGCACCCGAACATCAGAGCTCGTACCCTCTACTTGATCACCAGGCGGGTCATAAGACAAAGGATTCTTGGGATCTCGGCAACTCATTAGCCCACCCGTCAAACATACAACGAAGCGACTACCCTGACAACAAACGAGACTAGGGCATTTATCGACCATCCTAGAAGGGATATTGCATAAATTGGTGCCCGTAGCGCGGTCCCATCAGCATGCGATGTCATCATTAGAGCTTTCCTTATATCATTTCACTGGTTATCCGGTACGGTCATTTGGTCTTTTTCAATCATAATTTTCTTATGGAACAATGACCCACATGTAAGGTACAACTCTTTCATCTCTTTATTTGTTTTCTGTCTCCATTTCATTACATTATGGATGATAGATAGTTTAAATCTAGATAAATCTTGCGTTAGAGCCTAAAAAAAGAGAGAAAAAAAAAAGAAAAAAATAATAAAAGAAAAGGAAAGAGGTTTTGGAAAGCAAAAATTTTATTTGATTTGAATTGGATTAATTCTGATAAGCATCCGTGGAGCAGGAATCATGAGTACGATTCGAAGATTAAGACTATTCGACCATTTGATTAGGCACAAAATCCTAGTTCAAAGCGTTATTTGGAGCAGAATCGACCTCATATGCGAGTCTGCGCTTTATGTGTGCCCTGACTCTTAGTTGTGGGGTATAAAGCTATGACGACAATAGTGCGAAGTCAAAGGGTAAATAGTGGCCAATCTAATGTCCCGAATCGTGGCTTGGGTTACTCGAGTAATTAAGCATGAGGGGTGTCTTTACACCTGGTGCCCTAAAGTCGTTTGGTTTGGGAGTCACCGGCCCAATGCTCGTTATATGGGTAACTTAGAGCCTAAGAAAACGAGCGTTATGAAAGGGGTAGATGCTGAAAGAAGGGGAGACCGGAGCAGATCCGAATCATGGTTTGGGTTACTCGCGTAATGAAGCTTGAGGGGTATCTTTACGCTTGGTGCCCTAAAGTCGTCTGGTTTGGGAGTCACCAACCCAACGCTTGCTACATGGGTAACTTAACCCGAAGAAAATAAATCCTGCACAAGGTCAGGCGAGGAATAAATAGAGTACCACTTAACTTATCTTGAAGTGTGGCCTTTGTTACTCGAGCAAGTAAACCCGAAGGGGTGTCTTTACACCTAGTGCCCTAAAGTCGTTTGGTTTGGGAGTCATTGGTCCAAAACTCGTTAAATGGGTAACTTGATGAGTGGGTTTTATACCTACGAATCAGGTCTTGTTAAACTTAATTAATGCGGTCTTTAGGTGTTTTTAGTATTGTTTTATTCGTTTTTGCGCTTGTTTATTGTAGGATGGAGCTGGAGGGGCAAAAGAGTCAATTTGGAGCTTAAAGGATTAAAAATTTGACTTGATGGCAATTTCGTAATTTTGAGGACATGACCTAGCGCCTAGATCGCTAGGATTAGTACTAAGGTAGCGCCTGAGGCGCTCAAGCGCGACTTTGGTTGGTGATGTGCGGCTGGATGAGAAAAAAAAAGAAGCCAATGAAGAATAGGATTAGGTTTTTATGAATGAGAAGAAGAGAAGGAGACTTGGGGAGGAACTATTAGACTATCATTGAATCTTATTCTATTTTTTCTTGGGGATTTCAATTTACTGTGGATTACTATTGTTCGATTGCTGGATTTTGATGTGGGTTTGAGCTTTACTTTGGATTATATTCAACAACTGGGTTTGATTGTTCTATTCTTTCATTATTCAATTGTTTGTTTATTTTCCCATGTGTAGTTTTGATCCCATAATGGCTTTTGGTTTAGTCATGAACTAATTTCCATTATGGGATTCTAACGGATTTTAATATGTAGTTTAGTTACATGCTTGATTGTTGGATTGTTTTACGTATCGAGAGAAATCTCTATCATGGTTGTTTTGCATGTATGAATGCTTAATCACCATTCGTTTTCAGTGCTTGTATGGAATTGAAAAATAACATATGAGTATAGATTGTAATTATGATAGCTTGCGTATATGAGGCTAATTTGGATAGCTTGATATTTCGTGAATTAGATAGAAATATACTGTTTCACCGTAAGAGTCAAAATAAGGGCTTGTGCTTTAAATAAATATAATTGCAATTTCACATAGAAATATAGTGATTTTGGTTATAGTGATGATTACATGGTGTCTATTGATTATGGATATTATGTAAGTAGGTCATAATACATTGACAAATGGTTATGTCTAAATCAGTGCCTTTGGCTACTTTTCTGTGATAAGTGAACTTTCTAGCATAATGGTGGAACTAGATGAACTAGTAAATGAAGTTAGGATCCCATTAATTCTAATTTTGATATATTTCATTATTAGTCGCATTATTTAGTTGTTAATTGATTTTGAATTAAATTTTGTTACCATAATCAAGTCTACTGGTTTAGGCATATAAATATAGTGATAGAACTGATACATTGTAATTAGATTCAGCACTTTCTCTGTGGGACGATACTCTACTTCCTCTATATTACTTGTTGACGCATGTATGCTTGCATGAGTTAGAGCTCTTTTGCTAAAGTTTAAAAAAGAGGCAACAAGTTTTTGGCGCCGTTGCCAGGGAAAGGCATTTAGATTTTTATTATTATCATCAGTTTTAAGCTATATTGTTTGACTTAGACAAATCTAATCTTTTCTCATTTCTATTTTTGTTTTTATTTTGGTTTCAGGTACTTGTAAAATTTGTATGCACACATGATCATCCAACTCAGATTTGATACCAGCACAGGATAATATTGACGGAAGAGGTTGGAAAGCAAGAGTGCGTAGAAATTTACAAGCACAGTTAGAAGGTACTATATCGAATATGGCGGAAGAACAAAGAGTAGAGCATAAAACTTTGAGGGACTATTCTATGCCGAACATTAATGGATTGTAGTCTAGCATAGTCAGACTGGCAATAGCAGCGAATACCTTTGAAATAAAACCGGGAACCATTCAAATGGTGCAGAATTCGGTCCAGTTTGGGGGTGCTACTACAGATGATCCTAATGAGCACCTATTGAGTTTCATTGAAATATGCGATACATTCAGGTATAACGGGGTGACGGAGGATGCTATTAGACTAAGACTGTTTCCGTTCTCATTGAGGGATCGAGCGAGAAGTTGGCTTCATTCTTTGCCTTCAGGATCAATTACTATATGGGAGGACCTAGCACAGAAGTTCTTAGCCAAGTTTTTCCCAATGGCTAAAACTGCAAAAATGAGGACAGCAATCTCTCAATTCGAGCAACAACAGGGTGAATCCTTATATGAGGCCTGAGATAGATACAAAGAGATGCTAAGGAAGTGTCTGCACCATGGTATGTTAGATTGGATGGTGATCAACACATTCTATAATGGATTGGGATGGCAGTCGAGGCAAATGGTAGATGCAGCTGCAGGAGGAGCTTTAGGGGCGAAGAGCTATGACGAAGCTTATAACCTTATCGAGATTATGGAAGCAAATGATTTTCAAAATCCTACAGCCAGAATGCCACAGCCCAGAGTTGCAGGTTTGTTGAAAGTGGATGTTATTACCTAGTTGTCAGCACAGATGGCAGCCATGGCGAAGAAAATAGATTCGTTGTCGGAAAGCAAAGCCAAGTCAGTTGCCTTCATATGTGAGATTTGTGCGGGGTCACACTCGACAGATCAATGTGCTATCAGCTCAGAGTCGGTACAGTATGTAAACAATTATAGGAAAGACCAAGGACAGTTTCAGAACAGATACAACCCCAACAACCGTAATCATCCAAACTTCAGTTGGTCAAATAATCAAGGAAATCAGCAACAGCAATTTCAGCAGAATAATCAGTTTCAGTCTCAGCCAGCACAGCAACAGTTTGCTCCAAGACTACCTTTTCCACTGGGATTTTATCAACAACAACAACATCATACTCCATATGCACCTCAGCAAGAAAAGAAATCAGAAATGGAGGAGATGATGATGAAGTACATGGCAAATACAGAGGTTATGATCAAAAGCCAGGCAGTGGCTATTAAAAATCTGGAAACTCAAATGGGGCAAATGACGACTATGCTTAACAACAAACCCCAGGGTTCATTGCCAAGTAATACAGAGGCAAATCCACGAAGAGAAGGTAAAGAACAGTGTCAGGCTATAACACTCAGATCTGGAAAGCAATATGCAGGAAATGTACCAGGCACAGCAGTACCTAGTTTACAAGGGGATGACACGCGGCCGGAAACTGGGGCAGAAATTGGGGCTAAACAGAAAAAAAAGAATGATGAGTTCGAGTCGCAGCAAGTAGAAACGGATAAAGCAGGATCAGATAAGAAGCACATGAATACAGTACCACAAGTTCACCCTCGGGTTTCGTATCCGCAAAGATTGAATAAGCAGAGGGAGGATAAACAGTTCAACAAGTTTTTGGAGGTTTTTAAAAAACTACAGATCAACATACCTTTCGCGGAGGCATTGGAACAAATGCCAAGTTATGCAAAGTTCATGAAGGGTATATTGTCAAGGAAGAGAAGATTAGACGAGTTTGAGACAGTGGCCTTGACTGAGGAATGCAGTGCAGTGCTTCAGCGTAAACTACCTCCAAAGCTGAAAGATCCGGGCAGTTTCACAATTCCATGTACGATCGGAAAGATGAATTTCGATAAATGTTTGTGTGATCTTGGGGCAAGTATCAATCTGATGCCTTTGTCTGTATTCAGTCAGTTGGGATTGCCAGACCCAAGGCCAACAAATATTTCCTTGCAGCTAGCTGACAGATCCATCACGTATCCACGGGGGATAGTAGAGGACGTACTGGTGAAAGTGGACAAATTTATTTTTCTGACAGACTTCATCATTTTGGATTATGAGGAAGATAAAAGTATACCAATCATACTGGGGAGACCATTCCTAGCCACGAGGAGGACTCTGATAGACGTGCAAAAAGGGGAACTTACAATGCGTGTACATGATCAGGAGGTAACATTTAATGTCTTCAAGGCAATGAAGTTCCCAACAGATGAAGAAGAATGTTTTAGAGTTGACTTGGTGGATCATATAGTAAATGATGAAGTTGAGAGTTTGTTGAGCTATGAACCATTGAAGAATGTAATTGTTGAAAATTCAGAATTGGAGGATGAAGAATGTGTCGAACTTGTGTAATATCTAGATACCACTCCCAAATTCGAAAAATTCAGAACACCGTCGAGCCACTTATGAAAGCCGGAGAGACATCGGTAAAGCTAAAACCATCTCTTGAGACACCTCCCGAACTTGAACTAAAACCACTTCCAGATCATCTCAGGTACGCATTTTTAAATAAAGATTCAAAGCTACCTGTGATTATTTCGTCTGCACTAACATCTTTTCAGGAGGAAAAACTGCTACGAGTGCTTAGAGAGTTCAAATCAGCTATTGGATGGACCATAGCAGATATCAAAGGGATAAGCCCTTCTTTTTGCATGCATAAGATCCTGCTGGAAGATGATAGCAAGCCGTCGGTGGAGCAGCAAAGAAAGCTTAATCCTATAATGAAAGAAATGGTCAAGAAAGAGGTACTGAAATGGCTGGATGCAGGAATAATCTACCCGATTTCGGACAGTTCATGGGTGAGCCCCGTGCAGTGCGTACCAAAGAAGGGTGGTATGATCGTTGTCGCTAATGAGAATAACGAACTAATCCCTACGCGAACAGTAACGGGGTGGAGAATCTGCATGGACTATCGCAAGCTTAACAAAGCTACAAGGAAGGATCATTTTCCACTACCGTTTATCGATCAGATGTTGGATAGACTGGCAGGTCATGAGTATTATTGCCTTCTGGATGGTTATTCAGGCTACAATCAGATTATGATAGCTCTAGAAGACCAGGAAAAGACTACTTTTACATGTCCATACAACACTTTTGCTTTCAGAAGGATATCTTTCGGGTTGTGCAATGCTCTAGCCACCTTTCAGAGATGCATGACGGCTATTTTTTTAGACATGGTAGAACAGAATGTGGAGGTATTCATGGACGACTTCTCTATTTTTGGTGATTCTTTCGACTTATGCCTTGAGAATTTGGTGATGGTCTTGAAAAGATGTGTTGAAACGAATCTAGTACTGAATTGGGAGAAGTGCCATTTTATGGTACAAGAAGGAGTTATATTGGGACACAAAGTTTCGAAGAAAGGAATTGAGGTGGATAGGGCTAAGCTGGAAACTATTGAGAACTTACCTCCACCTACTTCAGTAAAAGGTGTCCACAGTTTTCTTGGACATGCCGGCTTCTACCGCAGATTCATCAAGGACTTCTCCAAGATAATTAAACCACTGTGTAGTTTATTGGAGATGGATGCACAGTTTAACTTCGATGAGGCTTGCATAAGGGCATTTGAGCACTTAAAGGGTAAACTAACTTTAGCACCAGTCATTACGGCACCAGATTGGGATTTGCTGTTTGTGTGATGCCAGTGACTACGCCGTAGGGGCTGTTTTGGGGCAGAGGAAGGAAAAGATGTTTCATGTGATATATTATGCCAGCAAGACCCTTACAGATGCACAGTTAAACTACACCACCATAGAAAAAGCGTTATTGGCAGTGATGTATGCCTTTGATAAATTTCGATCATATCTGATTGGCACAAAGGTGATAGTGTACACGGATCACTCGGCAATTCGACATTTAGTGGCAAAGAAGGATGCAAAGCCCAGGTTGATCATGTGGATATTATTGTTGCAGGAGTTTGATTTGGAGATCAAGGACAAGAAGGGGACCGAAAACCAAGTGGCAGACCACTTATCTCGACTCAAGAATTCGGAAAGGGAGATAGACAGCAAAATTGTAATCAATGAATCCTTTCCAGATGAGCAGTTGTTAGTGGTGCAAGGGGAAGTGCCATGGTTTGCAGATTACGCGAATTATTTGGTAAGTAAGATGATACCTTCTGACTTGGTGGGTCATCAAAAGAAAAAGTTTCTGCATGATGTCAAATGGTATATATGGGATGAGCCGTATTTGTTTAAACAGTGTGCTGATCAAATGATAAGAAGGTATATTTCGTATAGCGAGACCGAGGGGATTCTACAGGATTGTCATTCTTCTGTATATAGAGGTCACTACGGTGGAGAGAGAACAGCCGCTAGAGTACTACAAGCGGGATTTTACTGGCCGACAATTTTTAAGGATGCATACAGTTTCGTCCAGAGGTGTGATAGATGTCAGAGAGTGGGAAACATTTCGAAGAGGAATGAAATGCCTTTGAATACAATCCTCGAAGTAGAAATTTTTGATGTATGGGGGATTGATTTCATGGGTCCTTTTTGTGTCTTCGTGCAGTAATCTCTATATCTTGCTAGCAGTAGATTATGTGGCCAAATGGGTAGAAGTGGCAGCGCTCCCGACAAATGATGCCAAGGTAGTCCTCAAGTTTTTACACAAAAGCATCTTCACTAGATTTAGGACTCTGAGGGCCATTATTAGTGATGAAGGTAGTCATTTCTGCAACAGACAGTTTACATCTTTGTTAGCTAAGTATGGGGTGAATCATCGTATTGCTACAGCTTATCACCCACAAACGAATGGCCAAGCTAAAGTATCAAATCGAGAAGTCAAACGAATCCTTGAAAAAAGTTGTGAATCCGACGAGGAAGGATTGGTCTTTAAAGCTGGATGATGTTGCGTGGGCATATAGGACTGCTTACAAAACTCCATTGGGCATGTCACCTTTTCAGCTCATTTATGGAAAAGCTTGTCATCTTCCTATGGAGCTAGAGCATAAGGCATATTGGGCAATTCGGAAGTTGAATTTTGATTCGACAGCTGCAGGGGAGAAACGCCTACTCCAAATCAACGAGTTGGACGAATTCCAATTACGGGCATATGAAAATTCGAAGTTGTACAAGGAGAAGGTGAAGAAATGGCATGATCGTAAGATCATAGAGAGAACTTTTGAATCGGGACAAAGGGTTTTACTTTTCAACTCCAGACTTAAACTTTTTCCTGGTAAGCTAAAATCAAGATGGTCAGGACCATTCACAGTGAAGACGGTTTTTCCGCATGGTGCAATTGAAGTGTATGATAAATTCCCGGACAAGTCGTTCAAGGTGAATGGACAGCGTTTGAAGCATTACTTTGGGGATGAGGTGGACAGACAGAAAGTCACCTTAATCCTTTCTGCGACATGAGATTCAGAGACAGTCAAGCTAATTGACTATAACTTAGCGCTATCTGGGAGGCAACCCAGCGTTTTAATTTCCTGTTTTTCTTTTGTTTAGTCAATTATTTTGTTAAAAAAAAAAATTCTGCAACTAATTGTGGACTTTGGGTTGATTTGTTTGCAGGTAGAAGCATGAAGGGACTGAAAAGTTGGCTAAGTAAGGTCCAAGCGCCTAAAGCGCTCAATTTAAGCCTGGACAAGCGCTCTAGGCGCTGCATTGCAGTAGCAAACAAAAGTCCAAGCGCTCTAGGAGCTCCGTTTAAGCTTGTCCAAGCGCTCTAAGCACTGCGTCACAGTGTGCTCCCAAATTTCAAGTGCCTGAAGCGCTCACTCTTCACAAGGCCACGCGCCTGAAGCGCTGCATTGCAATAGCTCAACCACAATTCAAGCGCCTAAAGCGCTTCTCCCTTCACAAACCCAGCGCCTAAGGCGCTCTACCGGCCAAATTGAAAAATAAAATTCTTTTTTTAACCCCCAAGTCGGGCAACCCTACCCCAAACCAAATTAAATCACCCCTTTTCTCCTAATTACTCCAAACCGCCGCCTCCTTCCTTTTTCTTTTCTCCTTTCTCCATTGTTGACCGAGTGCGGTTATTTTCTCCCAACCAAACACCAACAAACCACCACCCACACTCAAACCCATTGCCAGCACACATCTATTGCAACCAAGGAACCCTCTTCCTATAGCCACGAAGGATTGAAGATACTACTACATATGGGTGCTTTTAATTTCAAGTAAGTTTTACATTATTGAGCCATTTAGAACTTGAAATTGTTGGCTAAAGATTGAATTGCTAGTATTTGGAGAAAATTCTTCGTGTTGCCATTTATCTTGTTATCTTGCACTTGGGATTGTTGGTGATTATATTGTCGCATGATTTGGTTGCTATAAGTTTGGGGGAAGTATTCACCAAGGGGTTTTGAAGTGTCGCCTATCAAGTGTTTGATAAATTGCCTTAAAGAAGTTTTGTAGTTATTTTGGGTCCGACTTTCTTAGTTGAGCATCGCAGATTTTAATCTTGGTTATTCATGGCTCCTAAACGACATAGAGGAGAAAGTTCAGGATCATCTGCTGTTAAGTATGATAAAAAGAAGTTTGTTAGCCCTCAAGCTTACTATAGGTATAAGAACTGGTCATCAGGGAAGTCCTTAATTCCGAAGCGTGGCTTGTTACCGGATGAGCAGGCAGATGGGGCTCACATGATACGCAGCCATAATTGGATGGCATTTACAGCGCAACCTGAGCCAGTTGCGGTTAATATTGTAAAGGAATTCTATGCCAATGCTAAAGAAGCCAATGGGAATTCGGTGATGGTTCGTGGTAAGGAAGTAAATGTGGGGCGAAAGACGATAAATGCGTATTATGGTTTGCAAAAGATCTATAGTGATGGATATACAAAATATATGCAGCAAGATTTGGATTACACTGAGATCATTGCAGCCCTGTGTGAGCCAGGAACTGAATGGAAACTGACAGACCAGCAGGAAGTAGTACACTTCCCTTCATCTAAACTGAGCAGATATGGCAAAGCTTGGCATGCTTTCATTTGTGCTAAGTTAATGTCGTGCTGCCATATAAGTGATGTGATTAATCAACTGGTGGCTCTATTGTTTTGCATAGCTAAGGGAAAGACGGTAGATGTTGGAGAAGTGATACACGAGTCTATTATGCGCGGGCTTGAGGGTAGCACTACAGGTGGGTTGCCTCATCCTTCGTTGATTACAGAGTTATGCCGCCACGCTGGGGTATAGTGGGATAAGGACGAACCAATGCAGGCCCCATTATCTCCAATTGATCATGCTGTGATGGTGCGGTACAAAGTATGGGATGGGGGCGAATCACACCTAAGGGGCTTAGGTTTTATTATTCCACCACCGCAGCCGCAGGATCAGCCGTCTGCTGAGGATCCGGTTCAAGCCCCTAATTTAGTTGAGATTGTCCATCAAGACCTAAGGCACCATACTAGACGGATTGACTTAGTGGCTGCGCAGATTCAGCGGGGATTTGATCGCATAACTCGTCAGCAGAGTCGTCTTGCTCAACGCCAAGCAGAGATTTATGCTTACAACGTCAACTGTTGTACAGCTTTGGTAGATATATTTGGCCGAATGAATTCCTCAGCAGGGCCATTTCAGTTTCCACCAGCTCCTCCTCTCTCTATTTACCCACCTCCTGAATTGCCTCCTGATGCGGACAACGATGATAATGTTGACGATGGTGATGATGACGAGTAGCGCTTTCATCAGGGGAGTCCTCTGTTTTTCATCTCTTATTATTTTTCAATGAGGACATTATTCAGTTCAGTTTGGGGGGTAGTTTTATATTTTTGTGCATATAGATTGTTTAATTTCATTGTGCATATAGTTGCATTTTAGGGTGTGTCAAGCATTTAGAGTGTTGCATGATAGTTGAATGAATCAAATAACAAATGATATAGTTGAACCATTTTGGCCAATGATAAGATTCTAGTGTTAAGTAAAAGCTTGCAAAGGATTAAAATCTAGTGTAGAGTGATGACTTAAATGGGGAAGTCGGTTATGCTTGTCTGAATTTCATGTGAGCAAGGAAAGCATTTAGTCAACTGTTTAATCAAGTTGATTTAAATTCTTTTATAATCTGCGTCTGGTAAGAAACTTGGGATAAAAAGTGATAACATCAGTGAAACGTCTATGAAGGCTCTAGTAAGCAAGGAAATAAGTTTGGGCGAGTAAAAAAAAAAATTGGCTAGTTTGGTTTCGTGGCCATTACTACTCGGGTTATTAGATCCGTAGGGGTGTCTTGACACCTAGTGCCCTAAAGCCAACTGGTTTGGGAGTCGCTGGTTGAAAGCTTGTTACATGGGTAGTCTTGTTAAGCCTAAGGAAACTAGACATTGCACATGCCAAGTTCAAAAATGAGATGGAGCGTAAAACGCACTCGTGAAATAATAAAACATGCCGTAATACCTCCTTGTGCTAATTAAATGTTTACATGAGTCGGATTAGTTGTTTTACTAATAGATATGTGTAAAAATTGAGTTACTTTCTAAGATATTGATTATGTGAGTAATTTGGGTTATGATTGATTACAACAGTTGATTCACACACACAGAGTATGAATGATGACAAGCGTGGTTTGACTAATCCGTTTGAGTGGGAGCTTTACATTAGGTAGTGGGTCGATATGGATATTTGAGGCCTGATATGGATTACTATGTTGTTTTAGTTATTTTATTCGTTTGCATTATAGTTAGTTTGCATTTTTCATGTTGGTATCATTACATTGCTTGGGGACAAGCAATTGGTTAAGTTTGGGGGTATTTGATGAGTGGGTTTTATACCTACGAATCAGGTCTTGTTAAACTTAATTAATGCGGTCTTTAGGTGTTTTTAGTATTGTTTTATTCGTTTTTGCGCTTGTTTATTATAGGATGGAGCTGGAGGGGCAAAAGAGTTAATTTGGAGCTTAAAGGATTAAAAATTTGACTTGATGGCAATTTTGTAATTTTGAGGACATGACCTAGCACCTAGAGCGCTAGGATTAGTACTAAGGTAGCGCCTGAGGCGCTCAAGCGCGACTTTGGTTGGTGATGTGCGGCTGGATGAGAAAAAAAAGAAGCCAATGAAGAATAGGATTAGGTTTTTATGAATGAGAAGAAGAGAAGGAGACTTGGGGAGGAACTATTAGACTATCATTGAATCTTATTCTATTTTTTCTTGGGGATTTCAATTTACTGTGGATTACTATTGTTCGATTGTTGGATTTTGATGTGGGTTTGAGCTTTACTTTGGATTATATTCAACAACTGGGTTTGATTGTTCTATTCTTTCATTATTCAATTGTTTGTTTATTTTCCCATGTGTAGTTTTGATCCCATAATGGCTTTTAGTTTAGTCATGAACTAATTTCCATTATGGGATTCTAACGAATTTTAATATGTAGTTTAGTTACATGCTTGATTGTTGGATTATTTTACGTATCGAGAGAAATCTCTATCATGGTTGTTTTGCATGTATGAATGCTTGATCACCATTCGTTTTCAGTGCTTGTATGGAATTGAAAAATAACATATGAGTATGGATTGTAATTATGATAGCTTGCGTATATGAGGCTAATTTGGATAGCTTGATATTTCGTGAATCAGATAGAAATATACTGTTTCACCGTAAGAGTCAAAATAAGGGCTTGTGCTTTAAATCAATATAATTGTAATTTCACATAGAAATATAGTGATTTTGGTTATAGTGATGATTACATGGTGTCTATTGATTATGGATATTATGTAAGTAGGTCATAATACATTGACAAATGGTTATGTCTAAATCAGTGCCTTTGGCTACTTTTCTGTGATAAGTGAACTTTCTAGCATGATGGTGGAACTAGATGAACTATTAAATGAAGTTAGGATCCCATTAATTCTAATTTTGATATATTGCATTATTAGTCGCATTCTTTAGTTGTTAATTGATTTTGAATTAAATTTTGTTACCATAATCAAGTCTACTGGTTTAAGCATATAAATATAGTGATAGAACTGATGCATTGTAATTAGATTCAGCACTTTCTCTGTGGGACGATACTCTACTTCCTCTATATTACTTGTTGACGCATGTATGCTTGCATGAGTTAGAGCTCTTTTGCTAAAGTTTAAAAAAGAGGCAACATAACTCTAAATAGCCTAAGAAAACGGGACAAGTTAAGCGGAAAAAAAAGAGAAAAGAAAATATAAAGTCAAAAAGAAGAAAATTTTGAGCAAGAGAAAATGAGACCATCTAAAGCCATGGAAGAGAAACCCCTACTAAGGGTTACGACATAGTACGCATGTCATATAACATCAATTCTGCGAAGAACGACACTGAGAATGAAGACAGAGTACCTTTGATAAAGGAAGGTAGTTCTTTTGAATTTGATCATACTCATGTATAATGACCATGGATGCTTAAAAACTTTATTGCGATTACATAACTTGTTAAATGAAAAATCTTCAAAATAAAAGAAATAAAAATAACCTTGAGGTTAATATATACGCGGCACATCATTCACGATTCACAGCTTGCTTAGTAAAGATTCATTTTCTTACTCGATTTCAAGTTATTTAGCGATAAGATAAAAACACTGCGAATACGAGCTAAGTTGTGGAGTCAATGAACATTCAATTTCATAAACTTTAACTTCATATGCCTAATTGACAAGATTATATTAATCCTTATATCAGAGCTATCCCTGGCGGCCCGAGCCGTCAAGCTTTTTGCGCATTTTGTTATTTGTCTGGTGTGCAGGATATTGCTCATTGTCGGTAATTTGGCGTGGTCAATAATGCGAGTTTCTTATGTGAATCCCCGATAACAGCATGCGCAAGAGCTGGGGCATTTTTAAGATTCATTGAAATGGAAGGAGTCTAAGGCTGTACCAAACTTCTCATCAAAAGAAATGGGAACTCTCGAAAGAAGTTACGATGAAGTAAGATCGCTACGACAAGGGAAGGGAAAAAGACAGAATTCCCAAGAGAATCCTTAACTCAAGAACGATCGCATTGTCGGTAAAATCGTATCATTTGACTAAATAGGGGTCATTTCCATCCAAGCATATATACAATGAACATGCATCACGATAATGAAAATGAATGAGCATGCAACGACTAACGAAGCGAATCCATACATAAAATACATAGCATTTGTGCATATATACATGAATGCGAAGGTCAAAGTAAAATATACAGGAAATAAGCACAGGTGCCCCAATGAATCTTGCGTCTTGACACTAATCCCCAGCGATATATAGCTCCGGGTGGAGGGGACTGACTCATCAAGATCAGGCGAGGATGGTGCATCAAACGAAAAGAATGGCTGCCAAAATCGATCTACGAGGACGAGCCCCAAGGAGGCCCTAAGAATTATGAAACTACTTGGCGCATGAGGATCCATATCTAAGTCATGGAGAAGAGCTTCCAGCGACTAATCAGGTATGTTCTCTTTACAATTTAGTTCAATTGGTTATTGCGTTTTCCTTAGCGAGAGAAGAAATATAAATAGGCATGTTAAGTATGAGATGCATCAAAATCAAGTGGAAGAAAAATGAATTTTCAAAATTATAAAGCGTTTTGAGAATCTAAAATATGATAACAATGGGTCTTAAGATACCAAAAATGAGAAAAACGGTAAGAAAACGGATCAAACATGAGAAAGATGGGCGAACACTGAAGGAGGTATGTCTTCTTTTGACTAATCGGCATTAAATCCGTTGGGGACGAGACTTAACAAAAGCATCGGGGACGAGACTCGGTAATATGATCGTTGGGGACGAGACTCAGCAAAAGCGTCGGGGACAAGACCCGGCAATATGATCGTTGGGGACGAGACTCAGCAAAAGCCTCGAGGACGAGACCCGGCAATATGATCGTTGCGGACGAGACTCAGTAAAAGCGTCGGGGACGAGACCCGGTAATATGATCGTTGGGGACGAGACTCAGCAAAAGTGTCGGGGATGAGACTCGGCAATATGATCGTTGGGGACGAGACCTAGCGAAGGCATCAGGAGACTAGATCCGGTGGTATATCCGTTGGAGACGATACCCAATGAAGACATCAAGACATGAGATATGGTGGTATACCCGTTGGAGACGATACCCAGCGAAGACATCAGGGACGAGACCTGGTGATATGATCCGTTGGAGACGATACCCAGTGAAGGCGTCAGGGACGAGATCTGGTGATGTGATTCACAACGCAATATACGACTTACGATAAGAGATGAGATTTGATATGCGAATTAATATGCGATATGATTTGATTTGATTTGATTTGATATGCGATTTAATAGCGATTTGATTTGATACGATTTGATTTGATATGATTGGATTTGATGTGCGATTTGATTTGATATGCGATTCAATATGCGATTGGATTTGACATGCGATTTAATTTAATATGTGATTTGATTTGCTATGAGATATGTGATGTGTAATGTGCGATTTGAAATGTGTGAAGTGCGATTTGCGATGTGTGAAGTGCGATTTGCGATGTGCGAAGTGCGATTTGCAATTGATGGGCTAAATCTATACTAGCAATTTTACGTGCAAGTATACACAGTCAATCAAGAAGTAAAGTGAAAGTAGAGTTGTCGATCCCACGAGGAATAATCTAATAAACCAATTAATATTCCCAATAACTAACTTTAAATTAACCAAATTCTATTTAAACAAGAAATAAGTGTTTTGCAATCACTAATAGTTAAACTAATAAGAGAAATAAGTATGAATAATATCTCATAAATGAAATTATCAAGATTACAATTTCCTCTGATGATGTTTCTTATTTTTCCATTCCATATTTAACCAATCAAACGTTGCAGATTGTTAACCAAGAATTCATAAGTATTTATCTAGCTTATTCCAAGATAGATAAGTGTCATCATTCTTAATTAGAACACTATATTTCTATGTGAATAATCAACAATGATGCAATAGATACCAATTCTTAACAAGTTCATGCGACACTTGGGTATATTTCTATCCCTTACGCAAATTGGATAATAATTATTAACATGAATTAATCCAACACATGTATCATATTCCATATCTAATCTAGAATCAACGTTTCCATCTCATCTAGATCAATAGATTAATTGCTGGTCAAACAACTATTGAGTGAAAACCAAAATATAATAAACAATCTCGCAAACATCTGATAGAAATTAAATAATCAATAGATTAATAAAAACCAATCATCGGGTTCCATTACAATCTTGAAAATGGAATTTAGTTCATAAATAAAGAAACGAACAACATCTCATCAATAAAAGTCATTATAAACACAAGAGTTTAAAATAAAGATAAAGAAAAGAATCTGATAGACAGCTTCCGCTATAGTTCTTTAGATCTTGATCTTCAATCCTCTTTTTCCTTCTTTTAGATGGAATTGATTGAGAGGTGTTTTTCTTCCTTTTTCGTAAGTTGTATCCTCCGTTCTCCTCTCTCTCTTCAGCATCGTTTTATATTTAAAAGCTAAAGAAAACCCTAATTCTCCCGCTCACACGCGCACGGAAAAACCTTCGGGCGTCGCGGCTCCCAATAACGAACGCCGCGGCCCCTAATCTCTGTCCGTTTTCTTTCTTGCTTCCTTGCTCGCCCAATTGCTTCAAATATTCACGATTTTACCACTTAACTCCTTTATTCCTACAAAATAAATAAAACACAATAAATTAAATAAAAACTCTATAAAATAACATAAAATACTTAAAAAGACACAAATTCTTAAGCCTAAAAGTACTCAAATAATAGGTATAAAACCCACTCATCAAATACCCTCAAACTTAAATATTTGTTTGTCCTCAAGCAAAAACTTTAATCAATCTACAACTAAATCACGAAACATCAGTAATGAAACAATGTTACTTGACACTAGGCCTCAAAACAATCTCATTCTACTCAATTCAACGCATGCAAATCTAATCATTAACCCAATTTATAGCATACATCGACTTGCATTCTCTACAAATGCGCATAAACCCCTAAGTTCACAATAGACAGAATTTAGAAAAAATTCACGCAATCAACAGTCCATAGAAATCTTAGATCCTCCTTCAAATCCTTTAAGTTGGGTGCATCAATTTTCACTAATCAGGGTAACGCATAAGTTCAGCAAATCAGTAAAACATTAGACTGCCAGGCTTGGTAAGATTATTTTCTATGCTCAATCTACACAATAATCACAATATATATATATATATATATATTTTTTATTTTCTTTTAATAACGATGAGTGCATTTTATGCTCCTTCTCATCTTCACATATACCAGATTGAGTGCGTTTTACGCTCCATCTCAACCATACATTTCCTTCAATAATAAGCAAATAATCTTACCTCCAAACTAATCTTGCTTCTCCCCCAAACTTATGACATGCCCCATCTTAGTTTCAACCAATCATTCAATCAAGTGTTAGGTTTGTATATAGCGCGAACATGCAATCAAATTACATAAATAGTGCGGAAGCGCGATAAAACGGATTTTAAAATTTTTATACAAACCATCACCATGATCGATCAATGTGCTCAATTAATGATATAAACGAAAGAGAAAGAGAATAAGAATTATACCCTCGTAGAACAAAGCTTCCTCGGGTACAAGTTCAACTCCTAGTCCTTCGTGTTCTCCTCGAATTCAACGGTGTGATTCCTTGCTTTAATCAACGTTAGCCACCCAAGTGTTTGGCCTCTAGAGGTGATCCACCAAGGAAGAACAAGTATTCAAGAAGTTGGGTGTTTGACAAAAACCCTAGTTTCTATCTCTATAGAAATTGCAAGTACTCTCCACAATCTAATGCAAGAGTGTGTAACCCTAATCTATGATAAGACTCTTCTTATTTATAGATGTAGGAATAACCCTTCCCTAAACTATTTAGGATTAGGGTTTATATTCTAATTAAACTCCTTTAATTAATTATGCTCCTAATCAAATTAGGAATTCGTGAGAGAGCACTTCTATTAATTAATTCTCAATCCCTATTAGGAAATAAATAATAGTTCTATTAATTAATTCCCAATCCCTATTAGGAATTAAATAATAGTAATAGTAATAGTAATAATAATAATAATAATAATAATAAGACTTCTCTTATTAATTTATATTTAATATTTTCAAAATATTAAATAATAAATATTAAGCTATTTAATTTATTCTATCTCCATAGACTAAATTAAATACACTTAACTTATTATTACAATTATGCCATTTACTTCATAAATAAATATATTTTTTTGCGGTGTGACCCTTTAGGTTCTCCATATTAAACCGGTTGTGAATAAATCAATTAGAACAATTCTAATCTTATTTAAATAAATAAATTAAACTATTTAATTTATTTAAATAAATAATATTTATTCTACAATAAGGGTAAGCCCCCTTAGCGATCAACGACTTTCCAGATAATATAGATTTCAACATTAATCACAAAAGAACCTTTGAGTAAATAGCTACCGTACAATTCAATCCTTCTACCATACAATGTCCCAATATAAGACATGGAATTACTGTCAAGTCTTATTTTATTTAATTATATGCATTTCGATTCCCAAATGCACAACTCTAAATAATGCAAATTAGAAACTCCTTTCTAATTTCATTCTGCCTTGGCCAAGGACTACTGAGTTGTCATTTATCGAATCACATAGGACATTCACATCTTTTACTAGACGTGGTAGATTCTTTGTTGATCATTCACCTATCTCCACGTACAACTTATTATACCCAATCATACCCTTTGATATACCCCAAAGGTCTTAAGGGACATGTCAAAGTATAACTCATCATACACAAGATACTATGATGATCTCAAGTCCAAGGATCACTTGTACTACTATCACTAGAGGAATTCCTATTGACAGGCGAGTAAAACTCCATTAGGTATTCCTTAGCGAGTCACGTTCAGTGAACTTATTCTCTAATAAGCACCTACATACTTGTTTTAGTGTCTCCACACAAATGATTATGAGATCAATCATCCTCTTCCTAAGAGCAAGCAACGTATGTACTAATCTATCCGGATTCACTAATCCCCAATTTAGTAATCCAACGATTAGGAACAATTTTAGTTTGTGAGCTATCTATAATTTAGATCTCATTAGCATGATCACCATCATGATTCTAAAAGCATTGCTCAAAACTATGGGTTTATCACATTTAATATAACAGCACCATGTAGATAATATAAAATGCCTTTTAAGAAAATCAATTCTTTTATTAATAAATGAATAAGATTATAAAGTATATGCTACATCATATCAAATATGATTGGCTTGTGTGCATACTACTTTCAATCTCCCACTTGCACTAAAGCCAATCGCCATGGTATCTAATACCCATCTTCTCTAAGTGACGATCAAACTGTTATTGTGTTAAATCTTTAGTAAATGGATCTGCAATGTTGTCTTGAGAGTCCACATGCTCCAGGGTGACATCTCCTCTTCCAATGATTTCTCTAATCAAATAAAACCGCCGCAATACGTGTTTGGATTTCTGATGAGACCTGGGTTCCTTAGCCTGCGCAACAGCTCCGGTGTTGTCACAGAATAAAGGTACGGCTCCTCTAATGCTAGGAACCACTCCAAGTTCAGTTATGAACTTCTTCATCCAAACAGCTTACTTTGCAGCTTCACTTGCAGCTATGTACTCTGCCTCTGTCACTGAATCAGCAACTGTTTGCTGCTTGGAACTCTTCCAACTCACTGCGCCACCGTTTAAGGTAAACACATACCCTGAAACGGATTTATAGTCATCTTGGTCCGTTTGAAAACTTGAGTCTGTATAGCCCTGTAGTTTTAATTCAGACCCACCATAGACAAGAAATACATCCTTAGTTCTTCTCAAGTACTTTAGGATGTTTTTCACTGCCTTCCAGTGCTCTTCTCCTGGATTCGACTAATATCTGCTTGTTACACTAAGTGCATGAGCGACATCTGGTCTAGTACATATCATACCGTACATGATAGATCCTATTGTTGAAGCATAAGGAATCTTACTCATTCGGTTTCTCTCCTCAGGTGTCTTTGGGGCCTGTTTCTTGGAGAGATGTATTCCATGGCTCATCGGCATGAGACCTCTCTTGGAATCTTTCATGCTAAACCTCTTTAGCATCGAGTCAACGTAATTTCCTTGGGTCAAGCCAAGCATCCTTTTAGATCTATCTCTATAGATCTTTATTCCCAAAATATAGGATGCCTCACCCAAGTCCTTCATGGAGAAGTGTTTAGATAACCAAATTTTGATCGGCTGTAGCATAGGAACATCATTCCCTATCAGTAATATGTCATCAACATATAATACAAGGAATGAAACAACGCTCCCACTAAACTTCTTGTACACACATGGTTCATCCTCATTTTTGATAAAATCAAACCTTTTGATTATCTCATCAAAACGGATGTTCCATATTCGAGAAGCTTGCTTCAATCCATAAATGGATCTTTGTAGCTTACAGACTTGGTTTGTTCCAACCGTTGAAACAAAACCCTCTGGTTGTATCATATATACATTCTCCTCAAGCTCTCCATTGAGGAAGGCCGTTTTCACGTCCATTTGCCAGATCTCGTAGTCATGATAAACTGCAATTGCAAGCAAAATCCGAATGGACTTGAGCATAGCTACTGGTGAGAAGGTTTCATCATAGTCAACTCCTTGTCTTTGTTTGAAACCTTTTGCAACCAGTCGGGCCTTATAGGTCTCTACCTTGCCATCCGCTCCAGTCTTTCTCTTAAAGACCCATTTACACCCAATAAGCTTAATGCCCTCAGGTGGTGAAACCAAAGTCCATACTTGGTTTTCATACATGGAGTCCATCTCGGATTTCATGGCTTCTTGCCATTTCTCTGAGTCTTCACTACTCATAGCCTCTTCGTAAGTCAATGGATCATCATTATCTATGATGCGTACCTCATCATCATCCTCTATGATGAATCCATACCTATCAGGTATCTTCGGTACTCTTCCAGATTTACGAATAGGTAGTGGTACAGTAGGTTCTTCTACTTGGTCAGGTACCTGACTTTGATCCGTAGTATTTTGTGGTTCTTGAACTTCTTCAAGATATATCTTACTCCCACTGACCCTTTCAAGGATAAACTCCTTTTCCAAGAAGGCAGCGTGTTTCGCAACAAACACCTTTTGATCAGTCGGGTGATAGAAATAATACCCTGATGTTTCTTTAGGGTATCCCATAAATCTACACTTGTCGGATCTAGTCTTCAACTTATCGTGCTCAAACCTTTTGACATAAGCTGGACAACCCCAAGTCTTAACATGCTTAAGATTTGGTTTCCTCCCTGTCCATATCTCATATGGGGTCTTTGGGACGGATTTGGTAGGTACCTTGTTAAGTAGGTATGCAGCCGATTCTAGGGCATAACCCCAGAAGGATACTGGAAGGTCGGTAAAACTCATCATGGAACGAACCATGTCCAACAATGTTCGATTTCTCCTTTCAGATACACCATTCAACTGTGGCGTCCCTGGTGGAGTCCATTGTGAGATTATACCATTTTCTTTGAGACAATTGAGAAACTCATTGGTTAAGTATTCCCCTCCTCGATCCGATCGAAGAATCTTAATACTCTTACCAATTTGCTTCTCTACTTCACTTCTGAATTCTTTGAACTTTTCAAACAATTCAGATTTGTATTTCATTAAATACACATATCCAAATGTAGAATGATCATCAGTGAAAGTAATAAAATAAGAATACCCTCCTCGTGCATTGGTTGTCATAGGTCCACATACGTCTGTGTGTACTAATGCTAACAACTCTGTAACTCTTTCTCCTTTTCCAGTAAAAGGAGATTTAGTCATTTTACCCATGAGACAAGATTCACAAGTTGGATATGATTCGTAATCAGATAGCTCTAAAAGCCCATCTTTATGCAACTTGGATAATCTTGTTTTATTGATATGACCAAGTCTACAGTGCCACATAAAGGTATAATTAACATCATCTCTTTTTCTTTTCTTAGTTTGTTCAATTTGAAGTATATTTTCATGCAAGTCAAGTATGTACAGTCCATTCAGTAAGTTCCCAACACCATATAAAACATTTTTATTATAAATAGAACAACTGTTGTTCTTTATTATAATATCAAAACCATCCATATCCAATACAGAAATTGAAATAATGTTTCTAATGAGTGTCGGAACATAATAACAATTATTTAAACTAATGAACTTGCCCGAAGGCAGTGCTAAACGATAAGTCCCTACAGCTAATGCAGCAACCTTTGCTCCATTTCCCACTCGTAGGATGACTTCATCCTTGTCCAGCTTTCTACTTCTGCTTAGTCCCTGCACATTATTACATATGTGAGAACTACAGCCGGTATCCAATACCAAAGTAGAATTTTGACTTTCAGAAAAATTAATTTCAATCATGAACAAACCTAGATCGGAAGTCGAAGCTTCTCCAAGCCTCTTTTGGTCCGCAAGATACTCCTTGCAGTTCCTCTTCCAGTGTCCCGGCTTATTGCAATGGTAGCAAATTCCTTTGCTATCTGGATCAGGTTTCTTTTTATCCTTCCTCTTCGCCTTGCCCTTAGCCTTCTTGTTTTTCTTCTTTTCAGAAGATACCTTGGGCCTCTTCCTTTTCTTGGAAGAATCATCCACTAGTAAGACTTGGTTCTTGTTGGATGAGAAGTGACCTTCAGCAGTTTTCAACATGTTAAGTAACTCAGGCAAGCTGACGTCCAACTTATTCATGTGAAAATTCACAACAAATTGTGAGAAGGTGTCCGGGAGTGACTGCAAGATCAAATCTTGACTTAACTCCCCATCCATCACGAACCCAAGTTATCCAAGCTGTTCAATCAGATTGATCATCTTAAGGACATGAGTCTCAACAGCAGTGCCCTCGGTCATACGAGATCGGAAGAGCTCCTTAGATATTTGATATCTAGCAGTCCTACTTTGCTCACCATACAACTCTTTGAGATGCAGCAATATAGTAGGAGCATCCATAGTTTCATGCTGACGCTGAAGCTCGTTACTCATGGATGCGAGCATGATGCATTGAGCCAAGATTGCATCATCTTGCCACTTTCTGAAAGTAGCAATCTCTTCCTTAGAGGCTGTTTCTGCAACACTTGCAGGGACTAGCGAATTTAGGACATAAGAAATCTTTTCAGCAGTGAGAACAATTCTCAGATTCCTTAACCAGTCCGTGTAATTCGGTCCGGTCAGTTTGTTAGCATCAAGTATGCTACGCAGTGATAGTGAGTTTGACATTTTTAAATTCTGCATGTGAAATAGACAACATTTTAGCATACATTCAATTTATTAATTACCAAAATAAATTAGGTCTTTATTTTAAATTGGTATCTCCCACTATTTTCATCAAACTATATTACCCTCATTATATAGTTCGACAATTCTAATTAAAGATTTGCTAGTGAGATTAAGGATCCCATTTCAAATGTATATAGCCTTGTGGTGACACAACAAGCGATATATAAATAAATAGGTAGACAACTATTGTCAATTACATCACTATATAACTCCTTGTATTTTGCCTCTTAGATTATTTTGATCAAGTGGTGACACATCCGAATCAAAATTATCCAAGTTAAGTCTAACCTAGCACTTCCATATATTTGAAAGAAAAACACTGTCCTTGTGGTGACACAACAAAACAGCATCGTTCAGTCTATTTATAAGCATCAAATGTGATAAAGTAACATCTTAAATATTTAATACTTGCCTTGTGGTGACACAACAAACTCATTAAATATTTAATACTCTATTGTTTTACCATGCTAGAAGGCGACGTTCGATAATCCAAATATCTTTGAACGCTTAGGACTTAATATATTACTTTGAGGGGTTTGTTATTATTAGTCTCATCTTGTTTAGCGCGCATGCACATATATATATAAAATACGCGTCATATTATTTAACATGCGAAGCATGTTGTATAATATATAATACATATATAGTAAACATGCACATATAGAATACTATATTCTACCCGGATTGATTATGGACTTTTATTCTAGTTTGGTTCACTAGAGCTACCAAGTGAACCAAAAGGTCAAACCTAGGGTGCAAGAATTAAATTTAAATATAACTATTACATTTAAACCCGGGCTCCATTACAAACGGGTCTTCAAGCGCTCCTTGCTCCTTTGTCTCCAATTCTTCAAAATTAATTCTAATTAGTCCTATTACAGAAACTATTTACAATAAATAAAAACCTTGATCAGCAGTCAAGGGGAAGCACATAGGAGGGAGATAGAATTTACATTAAGAAAAATTAGAGAAGACGAGGTACGCAGACCCCATTTATGAAAACCCATTCATTCAAGCATCCACTAAAATAAATCCAATCACACATTGGTCAATAGTCCATAATCAACCCATATTTATTATCATACATATCTCTATGTGTATCAATAAATAACATTCATCTCATGAATAATAAATCCATTCCATATATACATTGATATCAATTAATGGGCAAAAGTTTTGCTAATATTTAGTTTTGAAACAAAATAAACTCTTTTATTTTAATCAAAAACCAAATCCAAATTAAACTCCTTTAATTTTTAGCAATCTGAAATCTTATTCCAGATAAAATAAACTCTTTTCTTTTAAACTTTTATCAATTAAATAAACCATTTATGTTAATTGAGAAAACAAAAAAAAATTCAAAGTCTGCATACCGGCGCGGCCGCGCTCCAAATTGTACTAGGAGCGGCGCGGCCGCGCTGCACCCCCAGAAACGTTTTCTGGGTTAGGGCGCGGCCGCGCTCCAGAATGAACTGGAAGCGGCGCGACCGCGCCGCGACGCAGATTCAGAAAAAATGTTCTTCAGCCCAAAATCCGATCGTATCGCATATCAATTCATACATGGAATCAGCAAGATCGATAATTAGCACATGATTAGGCTCTGATATCACTGTTAGGTTTGTATATAGCGCGAACATGCAATCAAATTACATAAATAGTGCGGAAGCGCGATAAAACGGATTTTAAAATTTTTATACAAACCATCACCATGATCGATCAATGTGCTCAATTAACGATATAAACGAAAGAGAAAGAGAATAAGAATTATACCCTCGTAGAACAAAGCTTCCTCGGGTACAAGTTTAACTCCTAGTCCTTCGTGTTCTCCTCGAATTCAACGGTGTGATTCCTTCCTTTGATCAACGTTAGCCACCCAAGTGTTTGGCCTCTAGAGGTGATCCACCAAGGAAGAACAAGTATTCAAGAAGTTGGGTGTTTGGCAAAAACCCTAGTTTCTATCTCTATAGAAATTGCAAGTACTCTCCACAATCTAATGCAAGAGTGTGTAACCCTAATCTATGATAAGACTTTTCTTATTTATAGATGTAGTAATAATCATTCCCTAAACTATTTAGGATTAGGGTTTATATTCTAATTAAACTCCTTTAATTAATTATGCTCCTAATCAAATTAGGAATTCGTGAGAGAGTACTTCTATTAATTAATTCTCAATCCCTATTAGGAAATAAATAATAGTTCTATTAATTAATTCTCAATCCCTATTAGGAATTAAATAATAGTAATAGTAATAATAATAATAATAAGACTTCTCTTATTAATTTATATTTAATATTTTCAAAATATTAAATAATAAATATTAAGCTATTTAATTTATTCTATCTCCATAGACTAAATTAAATACACTTAACTTATTATTACAATTATGTCATTTACTTCTTAAATAAATATTTTCCTTTTGCGGTGTGACCCTTTAGGTTCTCCATATTAAACCGGTTCTGAATAAATCAATTAGAACAATTCTAATCTTATTTAAATAAATAAATTAAACTATTTAATTCATTTAAATAAATAATATTTATTTTACAATAAGGGTAAGCCCCCTTAGCGATCAACGACTTTCCAGATAATATAGATTTCAACATTAATCACAAAAGAACCTTTGAGTAAATAGCTACCGTACAATTCAATCCTTCTACCATACAATGTCCCAATATAAGACATGGATTTACTGTCAAGTCTTATTTTATTTAATTATATGCATTTCGATTCCCAAATGCACAACTCTAAATAATGCAAATTAGAAACTCCTTTCTAATTTCATTCTGCCTTGGCCAAGGACTACTGAGTTGTCATTTATCGAATCACATAGGACATTCACATCTTTTACTAGACGTGGTAGATTCTTTGTTGATCATTCACCTATCTCCATGTATAACTTATTATACCCAATCATACCCTTTGATATACCCCAAAGGTCTTAAGGGACATGTCAAAGTATAACTCATTATACACAAGATACTATGATGATCTCAGGTCCAAGGATCACTTGTACTACTATCACTAGAGGAATTCCTATTGACAGGCGAGTAAAACTCCATTAGGTATTCCTTAGCGAGTCACGTTCAGTGAACTTATTCTCTAATAAGCACCTACATACTTGTTTTAGTGTCTCCACACAAATGATTATGAGATCAATCATCCTCTTCCTAAGAGCAAGCAACGTATGTACTAATCTATCCGGATTCACTAATCCCCAATTTAGTAATCCAACGATTAGGAACAATTTTAGTTTGTGAGCTATCTATAATTTAGATCTCATTAGCATGATCACCATCATGATTCTAAAAGCATTGCTCAAAACTATGGGTTTATCACATTTAATATAACAGCACCATGTAGATAATATAAAATGCCTTTTAAGAAAATTAATTCTTTTATTAATAAATGAATAAGATTACAAAGTATATGCTACATCATATCAAATATGATTGGCTTGTGTGCATACTACTTTCATCAAGTATTCTCCAGTCTCAACAAGATTACCATGGACACATAATTGCATAAGCATCTTCCAAATTTACAAATTCTTTTACATTTTTCTACCTATTCAACTTATGGGATCCACACATCATTGTGCAAAGACTACAACTCACGTATAACCAAAAACGAATTAAAAGTCAAATTGCATGCATCACATTCAAGACACTATCACTGGCCATCAAGCAACAAAATTCAATTACTAATGAACTTATTCGACTGAAACTACTAAAATAGAGTGACAAAAATAAAAACTAAACCAACCCCCCCCCCAAGCTTAAAACAAACATTGTCCTCAATGTAATAAATAGAAATAATTAAATGTTAGGTTTATTTATAACGCGAACATGCAATCAAATTACATAAATAAAGCGGAAGCGCGATAAAATCAGATTTTAAAATTTTATACAAACCATCACCATGATCTTTCTTTATGCACAATTATTAATTAAACAAAAGAGGTAGAGATTAAGAAATTATACCCTCGTAGAACCGTGCTTCCTCGGGTACAAGTTCAACTCCAATTCCTTCGTGTTCTCCTTGAATTCCATCGATTAAATTCCTTCCTTTGATCAACGTTAGTCACCCAAGTGTTTGGCCTCTAGAGGTGATCCACCGAGGAATAATATCTATTCAAGAAGATGGGTGTTGGCAAAACCCTAGTTTCTATCTCTATAGAAATTGTAAGTACTCTCTACAATTCTTATGCAAGAGTGTGTAACCCCAATCTATGATAAGACTTCTCTTATTTATAGATGTAGGAAAACCCTCCCCTAAACTATTTAAGATTAGGGTTTTTGTTCTAATTAAACTCCTTTAATTAAATTAAATTCCTATTCTAATTAGGAATTCATGAGAGAGTACTTCTATTAATTAATTCTCAATCCCTATTAGGAATTAAATAATAGTAATAGTAACAATAATAATAAGACTCCTCTTATTAATTTATATTTAATATTTCTAAAATATTAAATAATAAATATTAAGCTATTTAATTTATTCTATCTCCATAGATTAAATTAAATACACTTAACCTATTATTACAATTATGTCATTTACTTCTTAAACAAATATTTTTCTTTTGCGGTGTGACCCTTTAGGTTCTCCATATAAACCGGTTGTGAATAAATCAATTAGAACAATTCTAATCTTATTTAAATAAATAAATTAAACTATTTAATTCATTTAATTAAATAATATTTATTCTACAATAAGGGTAAGCCTCTTAGCGATCAACGACTTTCCAAATAATATAGATTTCAACATTAATCACAAAAGAACCTTTTAGTGAATAATTACCGTACAATTCAATCCTTTTACCATACAATGTCCCAATTAAATATAAGACATGGAATTACTGTCAAGTCTTATTTTATTTAATTATATGTATTTCGATTCCCAAATGCACAACTCTAAATAATGCAAATTAGAAACTCCTCTCTAATTTCATTCTGCCTTGGCCAAGGACTACTGAGTTGTCATTTATCAAATCACACTGGACATTCACATCTTTTACTAGACGCGGTAGATTCTTTATTGATCATTCACATATTTCCATGTACAACTTATTATACCCAATCATACCCTTTGATATACCCTAAAGGTCTTAAGGGACATGTTAAAGTATATCTCGTCATACACAAGATACTATGATGATCTCAAGTCCAAGGATCACTTGTACTACTATCACTAGAGGAATTCCTATTAACAGGCGAGTAAAACTCCGTTAGGTATTCCTTAGCGAGCCACGTTCAGTGAACTTATTCTCTAATAAGCACCTACATACTTGCTTTAGTATCTCCACACAAATGATTATGAGATCAATCATCCTCTTCCTGAGAGCAAGCAACGTATGTACTAATCTATCCGGATTCACTAATCCCTTTTTTAGTAATCCAACGATTAAGAACGATTTTAGTTTGTGAGCTATCTAGAATTTAGATCTCATTAGCATGATCACCATCATGATTCTAAAAGCATTGCTCAAAACTATGGGTTTATCACATTTAATATAACAGCACCATGTAGATAAAGTAAAATACCTTTTAATAAATCAATTCTTTTATTAATAAATGAATAAGATTACAAAGTATATGCTACATCATATCAAATATGATTGGCTTGCGTGCATACTTATTTCAATCTCCCACTTGCACTAAAGTCAATTGTCATGGTATCTAATACCCTTCTTCTCTAAGTGACGATCATCCTATTATTGGATAAAGTTTCAGTAAATGGATATGTTATGTTGTTCTTGAGAGTCCACTATCTCTATAGTGACTTCTTCTCTTTCAATGATTCCTCTAATCAAATAAAAGTGCCGCACCACATGTTTGAATCCAAGATGAGACTTAGGAACTATTCCTAGTTCTGTAATGAACTTTTCATCCAAACAATCAATTTGCAGCTTCATTTACAGCTATATACTTTGTCTTTGTCACTAAACTAGCAACTCTTTGCTGTTTTGGAACTTTTCCAATTCGCTGCACCACCATTCAAGGTAACGATTTACTCTTAAGTGGATTTGTTATCATCTTGGTCAGTCTGGAAAACTTGAGTTTGTTTAGCCCTCTAGTTTTAATTCAAACCCACCATGTGTCATGATCACATCCTTAATACTGGTTAGATACTTAAAGATATTTTTCACTGTCTTATAGTGATCTTCTCCAGAATATAACTGATCAACATCAGGCCTTGTATATTCATTGCATACATGATAGTAACTCGTGCGATCTCTCTTTTATTGGAGACAATTTTAGAGAGATACACTCCATGACTCATCATCATGAGACCTCTCTTGGAGTTTGCCATGCTAAACTCCTTTAGCATCGAATGAATATACATTCCTTGGGTTAAGCCGAACATCCTTTTAAATCTATCTATATAAATCTATATCCACAATCTATAGGATGCTCCTCCCAAGTCATTCATGGAGGAATGTTTAGATAATTTTATCCTTACTGATTATAGCATTGGTGTGTCATTCTTTATCAGTAGTATATCAACATATAATACTAAGAATGTCACTGCACTCCCACTGACCTTCTATACACTTTTGGTTCATCCGAGTTTTGATAAAATCAAACTCCTTTGATTGTCTCATCTAACCGGATGTCCCATCTTTGAGAAGCTTGATTTAATCCATAAATGGATTGTTGTAGCTTATATATATGATTTGCTTCAAACATTGAAATAAATCCGTCTAGCTGTATCATACATACATTCTCCTCAAATCTGCATTGAGGAAGGATGTTTCCACATCTATTTGCCAGATTTCGTAATAATAAGCTGCAATCACAAGCAAAATCCAAATGGACTTGAGCATTACCCGGTAATAAGGTTTTATCACAGTCAACTCCTTGACTTTATTTTAAACTGTTCTGGTCTTATAGGTCTCCACCTTGCCATTTACCCCAGTCTTTCTCTTAAAAACCCAATTTCACTCTATAGGCACTATGCCTTTTAGTGGAGTAACCAGAGTCCATACTTGGTTCTCATTCATGGAGTCCATTTTGGATTTCATGGCCATCTGCCATTTCTCTAAGTGTCTACTACTCATAGCCTCATCGTATATAACTGGATCATCATCCTCTATGATGCGTACCTCATCATCATCCTCTATGATGAATCCATACCTTCTAGGTATCTTCGGTACTCTTCCAGATATACGATTCGGTTGTGGTACAATAGGTTTATCTACAGGTTCCTCGATTTGACTTAAAGTGCTTTGTGGTTCTTGAACTCCTTCAAGATCTATTACCCTCCCACTAGCTCCTTCAATGATAAACACTTTTATCCAAGAAGGCAACATGTAGGATTATAATAATAATACCCTAAACTTTCTTTAGGATATCCCACAAATCTGCACTTGTCAGATTTTGTCCCAAACTTATCTTTTGAAACCTTTTAACATAAGTTGGTCAACCCCATATCTTAACATGCTTAAGACTAGGAATCCTCCTTATCCATAACTTTTATGGAGTCTTGGGGCCGGATTTTTGAGGTTACCTTATTTTTGTAGATATGCAGCCGTTTCTAGGGCATAATCCCAGATGATTTTTATTTGAATTTTAAATGTGTTTAAAAATAATATGGCTGGAGCCAGAATTTGGTTTGGTATGTTTTGGTATGTTTTTAAAAAATAATATGGCTAGAGCCAGTACTAGATATTATAATTGATTATATTTGCTCTATTTATCTCCAGCTAACATATTTTGCAGGATTATGCTTTGATTTTTTTTAAAATATGCATGAATTCAGGGGGAGTCATATTTTTGGTGTTGTAATCATCAAAAAGGGGCATTTGTTGATTTGATAATATTCAAACCTTTTTTGTTTTGATGATGACTTAATTATATGATCTAATTTGCTTATTGTGGAATGTCAGGAAGTTGACGAAAGAATTATTATCAAGAGACAATGAAGATTTGAGTCTTAAGGAAAATATGTAAGGTCATTGCAAATATTTAATTTTCCAATACAAGGCTCTAGGACATAATATTTATGCATTAAACTATGCTTGTCATGTCTTTATTATATATGTTTATTTGCTGAGTGGTATGCATAAAAGAAGGTTTTAGATTATTAAAGATTAATTCGTGCATGGCTAAGCTTTTGATAAATTGGTATTCCACATGTACTGCTGATTATATTTTGTAAAGCCACGTGTAATATTTTTTGTTGGAAATTTGGAAGTGGTTGGAGTATATTGATAAGATATGATTACTTTTCTAAAAGAATGGGATAAGGATCTTGGGAATATTAGATAATCATTATCTTGACAAAGTTGGTTCAATTTATTTCCTATTTTAATGCTATATAGGTGGCGGCAGTATTGATAAGTCTAATCAGGAGATGTTTCTTTTTGAAAGTATCCAACAAATATTTGTTACAACCGAAGATAAATTGGTTTTGTTTCTCTTAGCCATTAACGGGATTATTATTTGATAATTATCTTTGGCAACGGGAATATTTTTCTAATAGGTTATTTTCTGGGCTATAAAAGGAAGAATTGTTTTCAATAAATATGCACTGACTAAACTCGGATTTATATTTTGCAACCATATACTTGAAAGAGATTTAATTACTTTCGGTGCAAATCTTCAAGCTGCTGTGCTATTATATTCAGATATATTATCAGTAATTTTCGTGAGCATAATATTGGTGATATCTTTTAAACTCTACTTGATCATTGCATTCATTAGTTGAGCCTTGCATTGTTAAATTGTTTATTTGCTTTGATCACTAGACCTCTATTATTGTAATCTTAATTTTTAGACTAAGTATTGTCTAAAGGAATTTAATCCAGGTGGATTAAGGTTTGTTTACAAACAGGTTCAAGGAAGCATAGGTGCTTAAGGAGTGCATTGGTGCACAAGGAGCAAAAGTGCTCAAGTGAATTATTGTAATTCAAGATTTGATAGAATCTGTTTTGTAACAGGAATTGATTGTTAAAAGAAATAAAGTGAGTTTCCAATACTAATTGGTATTGGACATGGAGTAGGCTATTATTATAGAGGGTAATAGCTGAACCACGTAAAAAATCTTGGTGTTAATTTTATTACTTGCTTTACTTTAAAGTTAGTTAATTATCTTAATAATTAAAATTTGAATATTTGCATTATTTTAAGATAATTCATTATTACCAAGTATTTTCACTAAGTTATATTAATCTATAAAATCACCAAGATATTTTATTAAACAAAACTTCAATTCAGTAGACCATATTCATTGAGCAAGATGCATTCATCAATATAGTAATTCGGTAGACCATATTCATTCAGCAAGCTGCATTCATAGTAATTCGGTAGACCATATTCATTCAGCAAGTTGTATTCATCAATATAGTAGACTATATTCAATAGCTTGATTTAAATTTATAAATTTGTAATAGTCTGTATCCACACTTATTCAACCCCCCCTTCTAAGTGTGCCTTATCTGAATTTCATTTGGTATCAGAGCTTGGCTCTACTTACTTGGTCTTAAAGGTGACTTGTAGGGAAAGATTCTGACATGGCACAGTTTGGGAACAACAATCAAGAAGGTCAATCAACCAATAGACCTCCTCTGCTGTATGGAACAGAAAATTACAATTTTTGAAAATTTTGAATGAGGATCTATCTTAAAAGGGATCCTTGGGAATGGTGGGTTGTGGAGAATGGACCAGTTATTCCAAGAAAAGATGACGGTACTCCAAAGACTCTACTAGAAATGGATTCAACTGAAACCTTCATGGTTTCCTATGATTCAAGAGCTATGAATACTTTACTAAGCGGCATGGTGCAGTCCGAGATTGACAAAGTATCCTCATGCAACACAGCTAAGGAAATTTGGGATACTCTAGTAGTGAGTCATGAAGGAACTTCAAAGGTTCGAGAAGTCAAACTAAGTATGCTCATGCATGATTATGAAATGTTCAAACTTGAGAAAGATGAAACCATAAAGATGGCTCAAGCAAGGTTCCTAGTACTTCTGAATTCTTTAAAGCTACTTGACAAATCCATTCCATAAAGTGAGATTAACCGTAAGTTACTTTGGGTTATGCCCAAAAGGTTTGCTTCTAAGATTACTACTCTTCAAGATTCTTCCACTATTTCTACTATGGATACTCTAACACTTTTTGGTGAACTTGAGGAATATGAACATCAGTTAAAAAGATATGATGATGAGGAGGAAACTCCTCGTAGAAAGGTTTTAGCTCTTAATGCAGGAAATGAAGAAGAGCTCGATGATGATTCGGATGAAGAGATAGCCATGATGTCAAGGAGACTCAAAGGACTACTGCAAAAGAAGAACAAAAGGAAGAATATCTTCAACTCAAATAAAGGCAAAGGAAAGCAAACTGAGGAGACGTGTTTTGAATGTGGACGTCCAGGGCACTTCAAGAAGGACTGCTTTCAACTAAAGAACAAAGGAAAAATGAGCTTCAAGGATAATAAAAGAAACAAAGCTCTTGTCACTTGGAGTGATGAAGAGGAGTCCGAAGTTGAGGTTGATGCCAAGGATGAAATAGCTCAAGTATGCTTCATGGGAATAGAAGGTGAATCAAATGAGGTATCTATTTATGAGTTTAATTCTTTAAAACAAGAAAATGAGAGATTAAAAGAAAAGAATGCATGTTTGAAGGAATTAGTAAATACATTAATATGTGAAGTTGATTCTTTAATAGATAAAAAGAAGGAAATTGAAAAGGAGTCATCTTGTAAAGAAGAAAAGGTTTTGATTGCAAAAAATGATTATCTTGAAAATTACAACAAAATTCTTTTTAATAAGGTGACTTACTTGAACAATGAAGTTGAGAAATTGACTAATGAGCTAAAAATGCGAGACGTATGTATTGATGCATTCAGTGATAAATCTCTGTGTAAATCTGTTCCTACTGATGAACTTCAAAAGGAAGTATATTCATTAAAACTATCTCTTGCTAGATTTGTCCAAGGTGAAGAAAACCTAACTGTTATGTTGGGAAAGCAAAGACCTAGTTTTGACAGACAATGGATAGGTTATAATTCCACTCGTAAAACCAGAAATGTGCAAATGCTTAAATCCAAGTCTCGTTTCAAATTGAATTATTGTTCTCCTTACACTACGTGCAAAAATTGTGGTATTAAAGGTCACTTAGATATAAATTGTTCTAAGAAACAGAAGGTTAAAAAGATATGGATTAAGAAAGGACATTTCTGTGCAACTAACATAAATGGACCCAAAAAGATATGGGTACCAAAAGGATGAATTAATTTTTCTTGACAGGTATGCTTCAAGGCAAAAGTTCCATCTCAAAAATGGATTCTTAATAGTGGATGCTCTCGTCACATGACTGGTGATAAGTCAAAGTTCGTGGAAATAAAAACTAAGAAGAAAAATGGAACGGTTACTTTTGGAGACAATCGAACCTGTGAGATTATTGGAAAAGGTAAAATTGGTAATGGTAAGGTTAATATTGATAATGTTCATCTTGTTAGTGGACTTGAATTTAATCTTATAAGTGTTAGTCAATTAATGGATAATGGTCATCAAGTTAGTTTTGAAAAAGAAAAATGCACAATTACTCATGGTACTAACAATACTACTTTAGTGGCACAAAGAGAATGAAATATATATACTATTGATTTTGAGCAACAGGATAAAGAACTATGTCTAGCAACTGTGCAAGATGAGGCTAACCTATGGCATAAGAGGATAGGATATGTTCACATGGATTTAATCAAGAAATTATCCTCAAAGAATCTTGTCAAAGGATTGCCAAAGATAAAGTATGAAAAGAGAGGAATATGTGTTCCTTGCCAGCTTGGGAAACAAGTAAGAACTTCGTTTACAGCAAAGAACATGGTATCAACTTCCTCTCCTCTACAACTACTTCATCTTGATTTATTTGGTCCTGAAAGGCATGCTAGTATTAATGGTAAATTTTATGCTTTTGTAATAGTTGATGATTTTTCTAGATATACTTGGGTGTTGTTTTTAAGAACCAAAGATGAAGCATTTAAAGAGTTTGAGAAATTGATAAGAAGTTTAGAGACTAAGTATAGTCTCAAACTTATAAAAATTCGGAGTGATCATGGTACTAAATTTCTAAAGGACTTTACCATATTTTGTGATCAAAAAGGAATAAGCCATGAGTTTTTAGCTCCAAGAACTCCTCAACAAAACGGAGTAGTGGAAAGAAAGAATAGAACACTTCAAGAAACAGCTAGAACACTTTTACAAGAAAGCAAACTCCCAAAGAAATTTTGGGCAGAAGCTGTTAATACCTCTTGTTATGTGTTAAATAGAGTTCTTATCCGCCCTATCATTTTGAAAACTCCTTATGAGCTTTTGAACAACAAAATTCCTAATATAAGTTATTTCAAAGTATTTGGATCCAAATGTTTTATTCTAAATACTAGTGATAACTTGGGAAAATTTGATGTTAAATCCTATGAAGGGATTTTTATTGGTTATTCACAAAACAGTAAGGCATATCGTGTATTTAATGTTAACAAGCTATGTGTTGAAGAATCAGTACATATAACATTTAATGAAACTAACAATGATCTTCCAAAAGAAAGAGAAAAGGATGCAGGTAATTTGGAGATCTCAGTGAATCCGACAAACCGGAAAAATCTATTTAGCAAGCCAAATGAACAGATTCAGCAAGCTGAATTGGAAAACACACAAGGAGTGGAACAAGGAACAACACAAGAACTTGAGGAAGATTTCCCCCAACAAGAAGAAGTAATACACGATGTCCAAATGCCAAAGACTGCAAGGTATCTCAAGAATCATCCATCGAAAAACATTATCGGAGATATAAACAAAGGAATCACCACACGAAGAAGTTTACAAAATCAATGTGCGTTCTCTGCATTCTTATCACAAGTTGAGCCAAAGAATGTTAAAGAAGCCATTCTTGATGAAAGTTGGCTAATGGCAATGCAAGAGGAACTTCAACAATTTGAACGATGTCAAGTTTGGGAATTAATGCCTCCTCCTAAAGATGTTTCAGTCATTGGAACAAAATGGGTGTTTAAAAACAAGCTTGATGAACATGGTACAATCACTCGCAACAAAACAAGGCTAGTGGCTCAAGGATATAATCAACAAGAAGGGATCTACTACGAAGAGACTTATGCCCCGGTTGCAAGACTAGAATCTATCCGAATTTTATTAGCATTTGCATGTTACAAGAAGTTCAAGCTTTATCAAATGGATGTAAAAAGTGCATTCCTAAATGGATACATTAATGAAGAAGTCTATGTCAAACAGCCTCCTGGATTCGAACATGAGAAGTACCCAAATCATGTTTTTAAGCTAAAGAAAGCTCTCTATGGTCTCAAACAAGCTCCAAGAGCTTGGTACGAGAGGTTGAGTAAGTATCTTCTTTCCAGTGGTTTCACTAGAGGTAAAATTGATTCCACACTATTTATTATGCATGATAAAAATGATATAATTGTTGTTCAAATATATGTGGATGACATAATATTTGGTGCTACTAATGATTTTCTTTGTGAGTGGTTTTCAAAATGTATGCATAAGGAATTTGATATGAGCTTAATGGGAGAGCTAAATTACTTTTTGGGACTTCAAATTAAGCAAACTAAGGAAGGGATCTATATTCATCAAACCAAGTACACAAAAGAGCTCCTCAAAAGATTTGGTTTTGAAGGATCCAACCCAAAGGCTACACCAATGAGTACATCAATAAAACTTACATCAGATGATAAAGGTATAGATGTAGAGTTAACCAAATATCGAGGTATGATTGGATGTTTATTATATTTAACTGCATCTAGACCTGATATAATGTATAATGTATGTCTGCGTGCACGTTTTCAAGCAAAACCTAAAGAATCTCACTTACAAGCTGTTAAAAGGATTTTTAAATATTTAAGTGGTACTATAAATTTAGGGTTATTTTATCCTATTTGCAATCACTTTGAACTAATGGGTTATTCAGATGTTGACTATGCAGGATGCCAAATCGATAGAAAAAGTACCAGTGGTGCTTGCACATTTTTAGGTCACAGTCTGGTTACATGGCACAGTAAAAAGCAGACTTCAGTTGCTTTGTCAACCACTGAGGGAGAATATTTAGCTGCAGGGAGCTGTTGCTCTCAAATCTTATGGATGAGACAAACTCTATATGATTTTGATATTTTATGTGATAGTGTGTCTATTTATTGTGATAACTCTAGCACTATTGACATATCAAAAAATCCTGTTTTGCATTCACGAACAAAACATATAGAAGTTAGGCATCATTTTTTAAGGGATAATGTTTCAAAAGGTTTAATAAAGTTAATCTTTATTCCTACAGAGAAACAATTAGCTGATATCTTTACTAAACCATTAAGTGAAGAAAGATTTTGTATGTTGAGAAGAGAACTTGGTATGTGCTTGGTATAATATGATTACGTATTTCAATAAGACATGCATAAAATATCTGCATATTATTTTTTTGATTTTTTGTTGATAAACATTATCTGTATGTAAACGGCGAAGAAGGTGTATCTGCACTAGCACGATTCTCGGTGTCTATCATAATGAGATTAGAATTTGAAAAGACTGAAGCAAGGGTTTTATTGTTCCAAGGAGTCTTTTCGGAGTCTAACTCGTTCTTATTAAAGACAGAGCATTCATCTTCTTCTCTCAATACAACTCTTTGATAGTTCTCTGTTTCTCATCTGAGTTAGCTTTCAACAGCAAATATGAAGACTCGATCACGTTCATCCGGTGTAACAATCAAAAACAAAACTCATCCACGATCTCCTTATACTTCTCGATCATCAAAGAAGTCCAAAAGTCAGACTTCAGTTCCTATTTCGTCCGATGCTTCTGATGGATCTGATTCAAGCTTCTCTTTTCTACAGAAAAATCCCCACTCTCCTACTTCAAAGTCTCCTCCTCCACAGTCAGATCCACCGATAAATCTGGTAAATCCTTTTTCTACCGCTTCTGATCTACCAGATAATTTCTTTCGAGGTCATAGTTTCGAAGCAAGGTTTAAAAATTCCATTGCCAACAAAACAATTTGTTTATGAAAAGTTTTTAGACTTATTTTATTTTAAAAACTCATCTTTGGAAAAAAAATTCATGTCTTGTGGAATTTCTGCTATGCTTTTTCCTCCAACAAAGGCATAGTGATGAGATTAAAATATGTTATATTTTTATTCCTTAATACTTAATCTTTTGTATTTATTTTGTACCTAAATACACTTATTATTCTTATATTTTTATTTTAGGTACAATTGAAGGGTTCCGTGATTTTGAAAATAATTTGAAGACAAATTGAGCATAATTGGACAGACCCAATTGGCGAATTCATATGTGGGCCACGGGTTCCAACTCTAATTCAAGTTGGACAAGGATTGTTTCATGCAACTAATTAAAGCACGTGGGCCACGGTTTCTACATATTAACATATCTCCTCACATATTACTTTACAGTGGCAGCCCTTTTACATATTCAATACACGGATTCCTAGTAATCAATATAACATATCCATCAAACTTGCAAAGGAATATAAACATATGGATATGCAGACTTGATATCTTAATTGGATTGGGATTCCCTTAATTTAGTTCACGCGGCAATTCTATGATCCGAACGCGGCAAGGAGGAATTTAATTACACGGTATTTATGGGAATTCAATCTTGGCAATCTAATTTCTTTAAGGAACAAATAGAAGTAGATTCTAGAATATTATTTTTTTAATATTAATGTAATTAGAATTTTTAGGATTTCAATTCCAATTTTAAATTGAATTGTTATTGTTTCTATTATTATTAGGGTTAGGGTTACTTTTGAGTAGTATAAATAAGGGGTCAAGGTTGATGTAATGGACACAACACTTCATTCAATAAATAAAAATATTTCTCTCTCTATTCTTTGGTGTTTTTCATAGCTATGAGTAGCTAAATTTTTGTTCTTGGATTAAGGAGACGGAAGCCTCAGAAGTATTACACTGTGAGATCTAATTGATTTTAATTGTTTAATTATTATTTTGAGTATTGATTATTCTTCTGTGCTTGAATTCTATGATTGATATATTTAATTGCTAGGATGCATACTAGTTTATTAAGTGTAGAAATCTACTGCTAAATTAGATATCAAATCCGTAATTGTTTGGTCACTCTAATTTGTGAAGCAACTAAGGTTAATAATTGACTGCAGATCACGAGATTATTATATCTTAGGGAGAATACTCAACTAAATTAAATGCAACCGCTTGTGCTTGTGTTGTTTAGCTTCATCGGTTTTTCTAATTCTTAAAGCATCTACTAGATTAAACTTTTAGCGCGTGTCTGAAGTTGTTTAGTAGTTAGGGTTATTTAGAACGCTTGTTTCTATCTAACTAAAATTAAGGAAAGACACGGAATAATTCAGAATGGTGAGTTGATTCTAACGGTGAATATTCAAAATATTAATTGATTATGCTTGAGTCAATGATCAGTGTAAGTTTCTGAGGTGGAAGTTGATTTAATCCAAGGTTTGTTTTCTCTGATTTACTTTAATAAATTATTTTGCATTATTTTTAGTTTACTTTAATAATAACATTCAAAACCCCCTTTTCTGGTATACAAAATATAAAAATAGATTAATCATTCTCTGTGGGATCGACTCTTGCTTACACTACTACATAAATATTTTTCGCAGCAAGGTTTTATTTTTGGTTGCCTGCGACAGCACACCAAATTTTGGCGCCGTTGCCGGGGAGTGATTTTAGTTTGTTTTTATATTTTTGTTATCCTTATTTTATTTGAATTTCCTTGATTGTTTATGCCCGAAACTCGATCTACTAATCAAGGTGATTTAAAGTGTGATCCAGAGATAGAGAAAACTATTCGCAGATTAAGGAAGGAAGCTCGGAGAAATTTTGAAAAGAAGGAGGTTATGGCAGCGAATCGAACTTTGAAAGAGCTTGCAACTCCGAACTTGGATCAACAACCATTATGCATAACTTTTCCTAATCTTGATAATAATATTCAATTTGAATTGAAATCTGGACTAATACATCTTCTCCCTACTTTTCATGGTTTGGCAGGTGAAGATCCACATAAACACTTGAAGGAATTTCATGTGGTATGCACGAGTATGAAACCGACCGGAGTGACCGAGGAGCAAATCAAATTGAGAGCCTTTCCGTTTTCTCTAAAGGATTTGGCAAAGGATTGGCTCTACTATCTACCCTCCGGGAGTATCACAACATGGGAAGGGATGAAAAGATTGTTCCTAGAGAAATATTTTCCCGCTTCACGAGCAGCCAACATTCGGAAGTCAATTTGTGGCGTGAGGCAGAATAATGGAGAATCTTTGCATGAATATTGGGAACGCTTCAAGAAATTGTGTGCAAGTTGCCCCCATCATCAAATAAGTGAACAGCTTCTCATTCAATACTTTTATGAAGGACTTACTTCTACCGATAGAAGCATGATCGATGCTGCGAGTGGAGGAGCCTTGGTGGATAAAACTCCTGAGGCTGCAAGGAATCTAATTGCGAATATGGCGGCTAACTCTCAGCAATTTGGCACTAGACTGGATTTTGCACCCTGGAATGCTAGTGAGGTACAAATTTCTTCAATTGAACAACAAATTGCGAGTCTAACATCTCTTGTTCGTCAAATGGCTGTAGGTAATCCACAACAGGTGAAAGTTTGCGGAATTTGTGCGGTAGTAGGACATCCAACAGATATGTGCCCAACACTTCAAGAGGAGTCCTTTGAACAAATAAACGCAGTAGGAGGATTTCCAGGACAACCCCAAAGAAAATATGATCCTTATTCAAACATGTATAATCCTGGATGGAGGGATCATCCTAATTTCAGCTATGGGAATCCTCAAGCAAATCAGCCTGCAAATCAAAATGCCCCAAATTTTCAGCAATACAAGCAACCTTATCCCAGACAACAACAGGGCCAATCTTCCAACTCTAGTATGTCTTTAGAAGATATTGTTAAATCTCTTGCCACTAACACTTTGCAATTTCAACAGGAAACGAGGGCAAGTATTCAGAATTTGGATACACAAGTGGGACAAATGGCAACTGCAATCAGTCGTTTGGAGGCACAATGTTCAGGAAAATTACCCTCTCAAACAGTGGTAAATCCAAAAGAGAATGCAAGCGCCATCACTTTGAGAAATGGTAGAGAGTTAGAAATTCCAGAAAAGTCAGTACCTACACCAAAGGAGCAAAGCAATGTAGATGAGGGTAAAGAAGAAACAAATAATGGTAAAACAGACAGTGGAGATGAAGGTGATGAAGGTGCACTGAAGCGTAAATTTCCTCCTCTCTCTGAATATAAACCTGTACCCCCTTTTCCTTATGCTTTCACTGAAAACAGGAAAATTGATAAATATTCAGATTTGTATGAGACTTTCCGTAGATGCGAGGTAAATATTCCATTGTTAGATGCTATCAAACAAGTACCTCGTTATGCTAAATTTTTGAAAGAATTATGTACCCATAAGAGGAAGCAGGAACTTAAAAGATATGAAAAAGTAAAAGTAGGGAAAAATGTCTCAGCTGTTATTCAAAGAAAACTCCCTACTAAGTGTCAAGATCCGGGTATATTCACTATTCCTTGCACAATAGGAAGCACTAGATTTGAAAAAGCCATGTTAGATTTAGGAACATCTATTAATGTCATGCCATATTCTATATATGCTTCTTTGTCACTTGAACCTTTAAGTAAAACTGGTACAGTAATTCAATTGGCTGATAGATCTAATGCTTATCCTAGAGGTGTAATTGAGGATGTTCTTGTGCAAGTCAATGAATTGATTTTTCCTACAGATTTTTATGTGCTTGATATGGAAAACGGTGATCAACATGCACCTATTTTGTTAGGAAGACCATTTTTAAAGACATCCAAGACAAAAATTGATGTTCATAGTGGTACATTGTCAATGGAATTTGATGGCGAAGTTGTCAAGTTTAATATTTATGATGCCATGCGATATCCTAGTGACGATAACTCTATCTATTCTATTGATGTGATTGACTCTTTAGCACAGGATGCCTTTGAACTTGATGGAGAAGATGCCTTGGAGATCGCACTTAGTAAGAACATTGACGAGGAGAGTGCGAAATCAACCTTGAACACAGAATTGCAAGAGATTGTGGCAACTCTAAATGAAAATCCGAAGATAGGTAATATTTTCTATATGGATTTGCCAATCTCTGACAAAAAGTCTCTACCATCTGTGTTGCAGGCACCTACTCTAGATTTGAAGCCTCTTCCCAGTCATCTCAAATATGTGTTCCTTGGAGAAAGAAAAACGTTACCAGTGATCATCTCTAATTCACTTAGTGAATCACAGGAAGAGAAACTTGTGCAGATTTTGCAAGAGCATAAAAAGGCTATTGGTTGGACGATTGCTGACATTCAAGGCATTAGCCCTTCCACATGCATGCACCGGATCTTACTTGAAGAGGAGGCGAAACCTGCACGCCAACCACAAAGAAGATTGAACCCACCTATGATGGATGTGGTGAAACAAGAAATTCTTAAACTTCTTGAAGTTGGTGTGATTTACCCTATTTCGGATAGTAGTTGGGTTAGCCCAGTTCAAGTAGTGCCTAAAAAGACTAGAATAACTGTTGTGAAAAACCAGAATGACGAGTTAATTTCTACACGTGTTCAAAATGGGTGGAGGGTTTGTATAGACTATAGAAAATTGAATGCTGTGACCCGCAAGGACCATTTTCCTTTACCTTTTATTGATCAAATGCTTGAACGATTATTTGGTCATTCTTACTATTGCTTTCTTGATGGTTATTCAGGTTATTTCCAGATTGCAATTGCTCAAGAGGATCAAGAGAAAACCACATTTACATGCCCATTTGGTACTTTTGCGTATCGTCGCATGGCCTTCGGGTTGTGCAATGCCCCAGCTACTTTCCAAAGGTGTATGGTTAGCATATTTTCAGATTACATTGAGCATATCATGGAAGTTTTTATGGACGATTTTTCGGTTTATGGAGACTCATTTGATACTTGTTTGCATAATCTTACACTTATTCTTCAAAGATGCATAGAAACTAACCTTGTTTTAAATTCTGAAAAGTGTCATTTTATGGTTAAACAAGGTATAGTTTTGGGTCATGTTATTTCCTCCAAAGGCATTGAAGTAGATAAAGCAAAAATTGATGTTATTCAATCTCTCCCTTATCCTACTAGCATACGGGAAATTCGTTCTTTTCTTGGACATGCAGGTTTTTATCGAAGATTCATCAAAGACTTTTCCAAAATTGCAGCACCCCTGTGCAAGCTACTACAAAAAGATACGGTTTTTGATTTCGATGAGAAGTGCCAAACAGCGTTTGATAAATTGAAGGGATTGTTAACATCTACGCCAGTAATTCAACCGCCTAATTGGACCCTGCCTTTTGAGATAATGTGCGATGCAAGTGATTACGCAGTAGGAGCTGTGTTGGGACAAAGAATTGGAAAAGCATCCCATGCCATTTACTATGCATCAAAGACCTTGAATGATGCCCAGCGAAACTATTCTACTACTGAAAAAGAACTTTTAGCTGTTGTATTTGCTTTAGAAAAATTTCGATCTTATTTGCTTGGTACTAAAGTTATTATTTATTCTGATCATGCAGCTCTTCGTTATTTGATGACGAAGAAAGAGGCAAAACCAAGGTTGATAAGATGGATACTTCTCTTGAGCGAATTTGACTTGGAGATTAAGGATAAAAGAGGAACAGAGAATAGAGTTGCGGATCATTTGAGTCGTTTAGTCAATATAAATGATGAACTTCAGCTGAAAGAAGAGTCTCCCGATGAACAACTATTTTCTGCAAACACATCCACGCCTTGGTATGCGAATATTGTGAATTATTTGGTTACTAACGAATTGCCTTCTGGTTTGTCTAAAGCTGTAAAGGATAGAACCAAAAGTGAGGCCAAATACTATGTATGGGATGATCCATATTTGTGGAAACATTGTGCCGATCAAGTGATAAGAAGGTGTGTTCCTGAGAGTGAAATCACTTCTATTCTCACTTTTTGTCATTCTCATGCTTGTGGAGGTCACTTTGGATCGAAGCGGACAGCAAGAAAGGTGTTAGAAAGTGGTTTCTTTTGGCCATCCTTATTTAAAGATTCATATTTATTTTGCAAGTCATGTCATAATTGTCAAAAGACAGGTAATATTTCCCAACGGAATGAGATGTTGCAAACCCCCATACTCTATTGTGAAATTTTTGATGTTGGGGGCATTGATTTTATGGGACCGTTTCCTGTATCTTTTGGGTATCTTTATATTTTACTTGCTGTTGACTATGTCTCAAAGTGGGTGGAAGCTAAGGCCACCAGAACTGACGATTCTAAAGTGGTTGCAAATTTTCTTCAGTCTAACATATTTTCTAGGTTTGGCATTCCAAAGGCTTTAATCAGTGACCGAGGGACTCACTTCTGTAATCGAATTGTGGGAGCACTGCTGAGAAAGTATCATGTGACTCATAAGGTGTCAACTGCTTATCATCCGCAGACCAATGGACAAGCTGAAGTGTCAAATAGAGAAATCAAGGCCATCATTGAAAAGACGGTTAACCCGAGTAGGAAGGATTGGAGCTTGCGTTTGGATGATGCGTTATGGGCCTATCGAACTGCGTTCAAGACACCCATTGGTATGTCGCCTTACAAATTAGTGTTCGAGAAGCCATGTCACCTACCTGTAGAATTGGAGCACAAAGCTTATTGGGCTATCAAAAGCTTCAATATGAGGATGCGTGAAAGTGGAGAACATCGGAAGTTGCAATTACAAGAGTTGGAAGAAATTCGTAATGACGCATACGAGAGTGCGAGGATTTACAAGGAAAAGACAAAAGCTTTTCATGATAAGAAGATTTTAAGGAAGGAATTTCAAATTGGTCAAAAAGTGCTTCTTTATCAATCCAAACTTCGTTTGTTTCCAGGTAAATTGCGTTCTCGTTGGAATGGACCTTTTGTTGTTACTAATGTTTTTCCTCATGGTGCAGTTGAAATAAAAAGTTTAGCAACTTCTAAAGTATTCAAGGTGAATGGACATAGACTTAAACCTTTCTATGAGGGTTTCCGAGAAGAAAGAGTGGAGGCTGTGGACCTTGAGGATCCAGTTTATATTGATTAACACCGACAAACATTGAGTCGAGCCAAAGACAATAAACAAAAGCGCTACATGGGAGGCAACCCATAGGGGAGTATCTTTCGACCTTTTCTATGCATTTTACTTTACATTGGGGACAATGTAAGTTTTAAGTGTGGGGGGAGGATTTAAGGGTACTTGTTATTTTATTTTATTTTTATATATTTCGTTTGATTATTTGTTTTTTTTATTATTTATTATTTTAGGTTGATTATTTTTTATTTTTAGATGATTTTGAATTTTGTGGGTATATTCACTGCAAACCCTCACGAGACAAAACTCGTCCACTTGGGGTAACCTTGGGGTTTAAAGGCTTGTTGCACATGCTAAGTGCAATCGTGTTTCCTACGAAAATGGAATAGTTTTTAATTTTTAGGATGTGTCACTTGAGCAATGAATTAATTTAGATTTTAATTTTTAACCGATGATAAAATTTTGATTTCTTTTTGATAACTTTTTGGAAGATTGATAAACATTGGGCAGTCAGAATTTGATTTTCTTTGTTGATTCTTACTTTATTTGAGACCCTTCATTTTTGAGCACATGTCCATTTGGTCAACCTAGTTTTAACTTGGAAGGAATTTATTTGATTGAATGAATTGAGGGAGAAATTTTGGAACTCTATTACTTATTTGATCATAATTTGAAGTTAATATGAGATATTATTTGAGAAAGGGGAAATGATTTAGGCAAATTTTACAAGTTTGAAAGATGAAAAAAAATGAATAAAAATTCGAAAGTGAGAAAAACGGGGAAAAAAAAATTGTTCATGTGGTGGGTTGAGATGGAGCGTAAAACGCACTCACTCATAAACACGTGACATGCGAGATGGAGCGTAAAACGCACTCACTGGTAAGATGGAGCATAAAATGCACTTACCGAAAGAAAAAGAAAAGAAGAAAGAATAAAAAAAAAAAAGGCCTTTTGATCCTCTAGTGTTGATTACTTGTGTTAACTGAGAATGGTGTGAAAATAAGTGCTCGAGTTTCTCTTTTTCCTTCAAGGTTTTGGTTTCATAAATTTTTCTAAGTTCTAATTGGTTTGATACATGTGGATTCACACACACACGAAGGGTAAAGAGTAAAGTAAGATTGATAAAGGAGCCCAAATTTTAGATCATACATTGTTTTGAAATTTTTCAAGAGTTATTGTTTTGAATCTTTGAGGTTAATGTTGAAATTTATTTTAATTTGTGGCTCAAGTTTCTCAAGTTTGTCGAGATTGTTAATTGAATTGTTGTTTTGCCCGAGGACGAGCAAAAGATAAGTGTGGGGGAATTTGATGAGATTAAAATATGTTATATTTTTATTCCTTAATACTTAATCTTTTGTATTTATTTTGTACCTAAATACACTTATTATTCTTATATTTTTATTTTAGGTACAATTGAAGGGTTCCGTGATTTTGAAAATAATTTGAAGACAAATTGAGCATAATTGGACTGACCCAATTGGCGAATTCATATGTGGGCCACGGGTTCCAACTCTAATTCAAGTTGGACAAGGATTGTTTCATGCAACTAATTAAAGCACGTGGGCCACGGTTTCTACATATTAACATATCTCCTAACATATTACTTTACAGTGGCAGCCCTTTTACATATTCAATACACGGATTCCTAGTAATCAATATAACATATCCATCAAACTTGCAAAGGAATATAAACATATGGATATGCAGACTTGATATCTTAATTGGATTGGGATTCCCTTAATTTAGTTCACGCGGCAATTCTATGATCCGAACGCGGCAAGGAGGAATTTAATTACACGGTATTTATGGGAATTCAATCTTGGCAATCTAATTTCTTTAAGGAACAAATAGAAGTAGATTCTAGAATATTATTTTTTTAATATTAATGTAATTAGAATTTTTAGGATTTCAATTCCAATTTTAAATTGAATTGTTATTGTTTCTATTATTATTAGGGTTAGGGTTACTTTTGAGTAGTATAAATAAGGGGTCAAGGTTGATGTAATGGACACAACACTTCATTCAATAAATAAAAATATTTCTCTCTCTATTCTTTGGTGTTTTTCATAGCTATGAGTAGCTAAATTTTTGTTCTTGGATTAAGGAGACGGAAGCCTCAGAAGTATTACACTGTGAGATCTAATTGATTTTAATTGTTTAATTATTATTTTGAGTATTGATTATTCTTCTGTGCTTGAATTCTATGATTGATATATTTAATTGCTAGGATGCATACTAGTTTATTAAGTGTAGAAATCTACTGCTAAATTAGATATCAAATCCGTAATTGTTTGGTCACTCTAATTTGTGAAGCAACTAAGGTTAATAATTGACTGCAGATCACGAGATTATTATATCTTAGGGAGAATACTCAACTAAATTAAATGCAACCGCTTGTGCTTGTGTTGTTTAGCTTCATCGGTTTTTCTAATTCTTAAAGCATCTACTAGATTAAACTTTTAGCGCGTGTCTGAAGTTGTTTAGTAGTTAGGGTTATTTAGAACGCTTGTTTCTATCTAACTAAAATTAAGGAAAGACACGGAATAATTCAGAATGGTGAGTTGATTCTAACGGTGAATATTCAAAATATTAATTGATTATGCTTGAGTCAATGATCAGTGTAAGTTTCTGAGGTGGAAGTTGATTTAATCCAAGGTTTGTTTTCTCTGATTTACTTTAATAAATTATTTTGCATTATTTTTAGTTTACTTTAATAATAACATTCAAAACCCCCTTTTCTGGTATACAAAATATAAAAATAGATTAATCATTCTCTGTGGGATCGACTCTTGCTTACACTACTACATAAATATTTTTCGCAGCAAGGTTTTATTTTTGGTTGCCTGCGACAGCACACCACATATCCCCGTCTGATACAACAATTTTACACCAACTTAGAGTGTAATGGGGATTGCTATATAACCTTTGTGAAGGGAAAATCTATGTTTTTCACAGTGATAGACTTTGGGAGTATTCTTAATATTTCTTCATCAGGACCTTGTCCATTTACTCTTAAGGGTGCTGCCAATATTCCCTTTCCTCCTCTTGAACAACTTCATACAGTGATGGATGATTCATCTTTGACAACTCTATTTACTCCTAAAACTATCGATGTTTGTCCACTTGCATGTGTTTTGCACAAAATCCTTCGGTACAATCTGGTTCCACGAGTAGGTGGTGGAGGAGATTTCACTTACCAAGATTTGGTTGTTATTGCTATGATTTTAAAAGGCGTCAGTTTTAATTTTTCTCTTACGATGTTGTCTCACATGATGAGTTGTATTCGTCAAACTAAAAAGTGTTTGCCCTATGGTTTGTTTTTAACAAAACTGTTTCAGCATTTTAAAATATGTCTTGATGATGAAATTGTGGTATCCCAAAACGACTTTATTGATTCTGCTAATCTCAAACAGTCTCATATTTCCTTTGTTGATGGCTCATTTATACGTCTCACTCCTGATCCTATTCTGTTAGGTTTGTATATAGCGCGAACATGCAATCAAATTACATAAATAGTGCGGAAGCGCGATAAAACGGATTTTAAAATTTTTATACAAACCATCACCATGATCGATCAATGTACTCAATTAACGATATAAACGAAAGAGAAAGAGAATAAGAATTATACTCTCGTAGAACAAAGCTTCCTCGGGTACAAGTTCAACTCCTAGTCCTTCGTGTTCTCCTCGAATTCAACGGTGTGATTCCTTCCTTTGATCAACGTTAGCCACCCAAGTGTTTGGCCTCTAGAGGTGATCCACCAAGGAAGAACAAGTATTCAAGAAGTTGGGTGTTTGGCAAAAAAACCTTAGTTTCTATCTCTATAGAAATTGCAAGTACTCTCCACAATCTAATGCAAGAGTGTGTAACCCTAATCCATGATAAGACTCTTCTTATTTATAGATGTAGGAATAACCCTTCCCTAAACTATTTAGGATTAGGGTTTATATTCTAATTAAACTCCTTTAATTAATTATGCTCCTAATCCAATTAGGAATTCGTGAGAGAGTACTTCTATTAATTAATTCTCAATCCCTATTAGGAAATAAATAATAGTTCTATTAATTAATTCACAATCCCAATTAGGAATTAAATAATAGTAATAGTAATAATAATAATAATAATAAGACTTCTCTTATTAATTTATATTTAATATTTCCAAAATATTAAATAATAAATATTAAGCTATTTAATTTATTCTATCTCCATAGACTAAATTAAATACACTTAACTTATTATTACAATTATGTCATTTACTTCTTAAATAAATATTTTCCTTTTGCGGTGTGACCCTTTAGGTTCTCCATATTAAACCGGTTGTAAATAAATCAATTAGAACAATTCTAATCTTATTTAAATAAATAAATTAAACTATTTAATTCATTTAAATAAATAATATTTATTCTACAATAAGGGTAAGCCCCCTTAGCGATCAACGACTTTCCAGATAATATAGATTTCAACATTAATCACAAAAGAACCTTTGAGTAAATAGTTACCGTACAATTCAATCCTTCTACCATACAATGTCCCAATTAAATATAAGACATGGATTTACTGTCAAGTCTTATTTTATTTAATTATATGCATTTCGATTCCCAAATGCACAACTCTAAATAATGCTAATTAGAAACTCCTTTCTAATTTCATTCTGTCTTGGCCAAGGACTACTGAGTTGTCATTTATCGAATCACATAGGACATTCACATCTTTTACTAGACGTGGTAGATTCTTTGTTGATCATTCACCTATCTCCATGTACAACTTATTATACCCAATCATACCCTTTGTTATACCCTAAAGGTCTTAAGGGACATGTCAAAGTATAACTCATCACACACAAGATACTATGATGATCTCAAGTCCAAGGATCACTTATACTACTATCACTAGAGGAATTCCTATTGACAGGCGAGTAAAACTCCATTAGGTATTCCTTAGCGAGTCACGTTCAGTGAACTTATTCTCTAATAAGCACCTACATACTTGCTTTAGTGTCTCCACACAAATGATTATGAGATCAATCATCCTCTTCCTAAGAGCAAGCAACGTATGTACTAATCTATCCGGATTCACTAATCCCCAATTTAGTAATCCAACGATTAGGAACAATTTTAGTTTGTGAGCTATCTATAATTTAGATCTCATTAGCATGATCACCATCATGATTCTAAAAGCATTGCTCAAAACTATGGGTTTATCACATTTAATATAACAGCACCATGTAGATAATATAAAATGCCTTTTAAGAAATATCAATTCTTTTATTAATAAATGAATAAGATTACAAAGTATATGCTACATCATATCAAATATGATTGGCTTGTGTGCATACTACTTTTAATCTCCCACTTGCACTAAAGCCAATCGCCATGGTATCTAATACCCATCTTCTCTAAGTGACGATCAAACTGCTGTTGTGTTAAAGCTTTAATAAATGGATCTGCAATGTTGTCTTAAGAGTCCACACGCTCCAGGGTGACATCTCCTCTTCCAATGATTTCTCTAATCAAATGAAACCGCCGCAATACGTGTTTGGATTTCTAATGAGACCTGGGTTCCTTAGCCTACGCAACAGCTCCGATGTTGTCACAGAATAAAGGTACGGCTCCTCTAATACTAGGAACCACTCCAAGTTCAGTTATGAACTTCTTCATCCAAACAGCTTCCTTTGCAGCTTCACTTGCAGCTATGTACTCTGCCTCTGTCACTGAATCAGCAACTGTTTGCTGCTTGGAACTCTTCCAACTCACTGCACCACCGTTTAAAGTAAACATATACCCTGAAACGGATTTATAGTCATCTTGGTCCATTTGAAAACTTGAGTCTGTATAGCTCTCTAGTTTTAATTCAGACCCACCGTAGACAAGAAATACATCCTTAATTCTTCTCAAGTACTTTAGGATGTTTTTCACTGCCTTCCAATGCTCTTCTCCTGGATTCGACTAATATCTGCTTGTTACACTAAGTGCATGAGCGACATCTGGTCTAGTACATATCATACCGTACATGATAGATCCTATTGCTGAAACATAAGGAATCTTACTCATTCGGTTTCTCTCCTCAGGTATCTTTGGGGCCTGTTTCTTGGAGAGATGTATTCCATGGCTCATCGGCATGAGACCTCTCTTGGAATCTTCCATGCTATACCTCTTTAGCATCGAGTCAATGTACTTTCCTTGGGTCAAGCCAAGCATCCTTTTAGATCTATCTCTATAGATCTTTATCCCCAAAATATAGGATGCCTCACCCAAGTCCTTCATGGAGAAGTGTTTAGATAACCAAATTTTGATCGACTATAGCATAGGAACATCATTCCCTATCAGTAATATGTCATCAACATATAATACAAGGAATGAAACAGCGCTCCCACTAACCGTCTTGTACACACATGGTTCATCTTCATTTTTGATAAAATCAAACTTTTTGATTATCTCATCAAAACGGATGTTCCATCTTCGAGAAGCTTGCTTCAATCCATAAATGGATCTTTGTAGCTTACAGACTTGGTTTGTTCCAACCGTTGAAATAAAACCCTCTGGCTGTATCATTTATACATTCTCCTCAAACTCTCCATTGAGGAAGGCCGTTTTCACGTCCATTTACCAGATCTCGTAGTCATGATAAACTGCAATTGCAAGCAAAATCCGAATGGACTTGAGCATAGCTACTGGTGAAAAGGTTTCATCATAGTTAACTCCTTGTCTTTGTTTGAAACCTTTTGCAACCAGTCGGGCCTTATAGGTCTCTACCTTGCCATCCGCTCCAGTCTTTCTCTTAAAGACCCATTTATACCCAATAGGCTTAATGCCCTCAGGTGGTGAAACCAAAGTCCATACTTGGTTTTCATACATGGAGTCCATCTCGGATTTCATGGCTTCTTGTCATTTCTCTGAGTCTTCACTACTCATAGCCTCTTCGTAAGTCAATGGATCATCATCATCTATGATGCGTACCTCATCATCATCCTCTATGATGAATTCATACCTATCAGGTATCTTCGGTACTCTTCCAGATTTACGAATAGGTAGTGGTACAGTAGGTTCTTCTACTTGGTCAGGTACCTGACTTTGATCCGTAGTATTTTGTGGTTCTTGAACTTCTTCAAGATATATCTTACTCCCACTGACCCCTTCAAGGATAAACTCCTTTTCCAAGAAGGCAGCGTGTTTCGCAACAAACACCTTTTAATCAGTCGGGTGATAGAAATAATACCCTGATGTTTCTTTAGGGTATCCCATAAATCTACACTTGTCGGATCTAGTCTTCAACTTATCGTGCTCAAACCTTTTGACATAAGCTGGAAAACCCCAAGTCTTAACATGCTTAAGATTTGGTTTCCTCCCTGTCCATATCTCATATGGGGTCTTTGGGATGGATTTGGTAGGTACCTTGTTAAGTAGGTATGCAGCCGATTCTAGGGCATAACCCCAGAAGGATACTGGAAGGTCGGTAAAACTCATCATGGAACGAACCATGTCCAACAATGTTCGATTTCTCCTTTCAGATACACCATTCAACTGTGGCGTCCCTGGTGGAGTCCATTGTGAGATTATACCATTTTCTTTAAGACAATTGAGAAACTCATTGGTTAAGTATTCCCCTCCTCGATCCGATCGAAGAATCTTAATACTCTTACCAGTTTGCTTCTCTACTTCACTTCTGAATTCTTTGAACTTTTCAAACGATTCAGATTTGTATTTCATTAAATACACATATCTAAATCTAGAATGATCATCAGTGAAAGTAATAAAATAAGAATACCCTCCTCGTGCATTCGTTGTCATAAGTCCACATACGTCTGTGTGTACCAATGCTAACAACTCTGTAACTCTTTCTCCTTTTCCAGTAAAAGGAGATTTAGTCATTTTACCCATGAGACAAGATTCACAAGTTGGATATGATTCGTAATCAGATAGCTCTAAAAGCCCATCTTTATGCAACTTGGATAATCTTGTTTCATTGATATGACCAAGTCTACAGTGCCACATAAAGGTATAATTAACATCATCTCTTTTTCTTTTCTTAGTTTGTTCAATTTGAAATATATTTTCATGCAAGTCAAGTATGTACAGTCCATTCAGTAAGTTCCCAACACCATATAAAATATTTTTATTATAAATAGAACAACTGTTGTTCTTTATTATAATATCAAAACCATCCATATCCAATACAGAAATTGAAATAATGTTTCTAATGAGTGTCGGAACATAATAACAATTATTTAAACTAATGAACTTGCCCGAAGGCAGTGCTAAACGATAAGTCCCTACTGTAATGCCCGTGAATTTTGAACGTCCTTATTAATTAAATCGAATTTAATTCAATGAGTTAACGTTGTGTTCTATTTAAACCAACTTGGGTTAATTGGTGGGAGATGTATAAGATGTGTCTATACTCGTGTTGGCAGGTATGATATAACTATGGTTAAGAGATAACCATAGGTGAGTCAAGTGTAGGAATTGGTGGGTAATGACTAAAATGGCCAAGAGTGGTTAATAACCAAGGTAATTATGTAAGGGCAATAACCATTGTATATCCAAGTGGTTAATAACCAATGAAATGATGGCGGGATAATAACCATTGTGTTTAACCAATGTAATGATGGCAAGATAATAACCAATGTCTAATAACCAATGAAGAATGGGTAATAACTAATGGATAATTAAGATTTTGCGAAAAGACTATTTTAACCTTGAAAGAGATTGGGAAAGGACTAAAATACCCTTGAGAAAGTTGCTAGGAAACTTCCTACTATTGATGAATTGACCAAATTGCCCTTGCCTAGTCATGGTTAATGACTATTTTGCCCATGGTCTCTACTTTCCTATAAATAGGACCCCTCACCAAAGTTAACAAGGGTTGGCTCACTTATTATTCACCAAGTAGAGAGTTTGTGAGCTTGAGAGAGTTTTGAAGAGAGAAGCAAGAGCAAATCTTGTGGGAGAAAGAAGAAGGTCTTGATTATTTAGGCCGTCCCCATTCACAACCTATTTTGGGAAGGAAAAGAAGAAGAAGAAATCAAAAAGGTATAACTCCAAACTTTAAGCTATTTTAATGTGTTTGGACATAGATTCTTGAAGTTTTATGTTCTTGATGGCTAGAACCTTATGATAAGGTTAGATCTTCAATATATAATGTTTTGCTTGTTCATATGTGTGAGTTTATGTTGGAAAAATTTAGAAGAAAGGAAGTAAAGGAGATTTCCGGAAATTTTGTTTGAAAAAGGTTGTTATATGCTTGTCATTTTGAAATCTATAAAGGGATCTTGTGATTTTCTTTCTTGATATGCTAGATCCATAGGTTAGGGACAAAATCCCTTTTGAATCACTCAAATATGTTGAAAAATGAGCAAACCATGAATTTATTACCAAAGCATGCCAACTGTTGAACAACCTTGCTGACCCCTGACTTTGAACCTGTTTTCCGAGACCTAAACATAACCAAATTTGATGTTTGATAAATGAAAAATGTAGTTCAGGAAGATACGAATCCAACAAAATCGACGGATCGTAAATCGAAGTTGTAGATTTCATTTTATGAAGGTTTTGGTGAAAGACCCCAAATCTGGAAATCAAGAACGAAAATTAGAAAAACAATTAACTATTTGTTATTTAATTATGTTTAAATAATAAATAAAGTTAAGTAATTGATTAATTATTATTAAATAATGATTAAGGATAATTAAGAATTATAAATTAATTATTTATGATTTGATTAACTTTAAAATATAAATAAACCTAATTAGTTATTATTTATTATTAAATAATAACTAAAGATAATTAGTACTCACTTAGTAGTTATTTATTATTTGATTAACATTAAATAATAAATAAACCTAATTAGTTATTATTAAATAATAACTAAAGATAATTATTACTCACTAATTAATTATTTATTATTTGATTAACTTTAAATAATAAATAAACCTAATTAGTTATTATTTATTAAATAATAACTAAAGATAATTCTTATTCACTAAGTAATTATTTATTACTTGATTAACCTTAAATAATAAATAAATCTAATTAGTTATTATTTATTATTAAATAATAACTAAAGATAATTCATATTTATTAATTAATTATTTATTATTTAATTAATTTTAAATAATAAATAAATCTAATTATCTATTATTTATTATTAAATAATAACTAAAGATAATCGTTACGCACTAATTAATTATTTGATTAACGTTAAATAATAAACAAACCTAATTAATTATTATTTAATCTTAAATAATAATTAAAGACAATTAAAATTTATAATTTGATTATTATTTAATTAATAATTAAATAATAAGTGAATATAATTAGTTATTAAGTACTATTAATAATAATGACTAAAGATAATTAATTAATTAGTATTTAATAGTAATTAATTGAAGATAGAGTCAATAAAATAGAGAGAGCTTAATAACCCATTAATTAAACAATCATAATAAATTGCTTAAGGGTTTAATAAATAAATATTACTTAAGAAAGAGTAATGTTAATCAATTGAACAATTATTATTAATTGTTTAAGGGTTTAATAAGTGTTTATCACTTAAGGGAAACATTGGTAATTAATTAAACCATCAACCTAAGGATCAATTAAGTGTCTTATAGGATTTACGATAGTTTATGTGTGTTGTGTGATTTGCTTAATTGTTAAATAAATAGCATAAGTAAGCGTGTCGATATACAACTACGCAGTACTAATTGATAGATCAACATTATCAATGTTAGGTTCTTCAAGGCCAATTAGTTAAAGCTAGAATTATTTGTAGCTGAGCAGACAGGCAAGTTCCCTAACTCAATCTCGAGTTATTATTTTCGAAGCATGTTAGTGAATAATTATTGTCGATTATTCACATCTATACTGATTATTGAGATTCGCACATTGTGCAATTGAATTCCTATCCTATTATGATTGAACTGTAAATTTAATTAAAGTTCTTTCAAGTATGAATTATTTATGAGATCGATCTATGCTATTTGTATCAGCTAGATCCAGCATGTCTAAATTGGTTAAGACAATGGTATTTTAAAAGCTGTTCTTATTAAATTGTTGTGGTAAGAACTCTTGGCTGAGAAAAGGATAAACTTGTTTAAGGCATGATATCAATGCTGGTTATTAAGTGTTTATGCATAAATCACGGGGTATGAGAGGCTGATCCCCTCGATTACCAAAACTTTTTAAGAGGTCCAGCTTACATGCTGAGAACCTTGGAAAACGTCCTTGGTTATTTCAAACCACTCAGTAATTGTCATTCAATTATTCGAATATTCAACTGTTGTTTATTAATTCAATGCTCCTCCACACTTTTATACTGTTGTTGAACATTGAAAGCGAAATTTCCTTCTATCATGATATATCTCTTTGTGTATATACTTGCTAAGCAAATTAGTTGCTTACCCTTGCTATATCATGATCTTTATTTCAGCTAAGGCAGAAGAAACGTCTAGGGGAGACAAAGGAAAAGGGAAGGTGCAAGAGTAGATGCCCGTTAGTGCCTATGTACTAGCTATTTCCGAATGTGGTTTGATTAAGTGAACCCTTATTTGTATTAAGAGTACGTTTTATGTTAAGGTTAAAGAACCTTGGGACCAGAATTGTAAGACTTTATTTCCATTCGATAAACAATGTATGTTTATTATTCCGCATTTAGTTAGATAGTATGTTTGTCGTCGAATTATCGTGAGCACCGAATTCGAGGTTTGGAAACCTGGATTTGGGGGTGTCACAGGTTGGTATCAGAGCTATAGGTTATAAACGTTAGGAATGAGGAACCTAGGTTATAACCTTAGTAGAAAACTCATATAGAGTATGTAGGTAAGGGGTTGAGGAGATTCATCGAGTTCTAGTTGTACCGAATAAAATATCATTTCATTTTATCAATGAATGTATTTTATTATGGTACTGATGTTGTTTATGGTGTGGTGTATTGTAGGATGTCGAACGAGAGTCAAGATAGGTAATCAGTGAACCAGGAACCCATAGAACCTAAGGTGATAGGAGAATTGCTGGCGAGGGACGCCGAGCTAGAGGTTAGGGCTGAACAACTAGAGACACAGGACCACACCCTCCAGATTTCTGAACAGCAGTACAACGACGCTGCTTACCAGGCTCAGGCTGAGGTAGCCGAGTTGCGAGGGAAGCTGCAGCAGAGAGAGCTACAGTTAGGACAGTTGAGGGATGAGGTGAAAGCTAAAGATGTGATGATATATGATTTGGGGCGAGCCTTAGACATCGCCTTTATGCAGTTCGACGCCAAATGGATGGATCTGCTCTCCAGTAGCGAGAGCAAGCGTTGAGTTGTATTCACCTTGTGTCCCTTAGAGGATAGTTGGAGGTGGGCAGTTATGCCTTGAGCAGTGAAATTGGTACTACTTTTGATTTACTAGAGTTTGTATTAACCTCAGCAGGTGCGAGGTAGTTCGTATGTAGGATGTACTTCCATTTATGTAGGTAGAAAAAGAATGGTTTAAGTAAATCCCATCTTTGGTTATTTTACTGGGATGGTAGCATTTATAGCAATATACCTGTGATAAACGTGTAAAACACTAAAGTTGGTATATGAATATAAATGCATTATTATGGTATGTGTTTGAGAATTTTACCTGGTAAACCGTCAATTCAATGGTTATGTTAATTCAGTAAAACTGAATCGGTATTTTAGCAACTTAAATCACTAATCGGGTAAAAGTAGAATTCCCGAGGTTGGGTAATCTAGAGCTCCCACATGATGGTCATGCGATTGTTCGAGTACAATATTGTATTGCATGTTAAATACTTATATGTTACTAAAACCCGAGTAACGTGTTAGGACTTTGTTTAAACAGATAATGCCGCCCAGACGAATCCTACGAAACCAAGAGGTCGAAGAGTCGGTTAACAATGCAGAGGGAACTCAACCAAACCCAATGCAAGACTTTATCAACATGATGGCCGAAGCTCTGCGGAATCAAACGACTACCGCAGGAAACCAGACGGGCAACCACTTAGCCAATTTTAAAGACTTCAAGGCAGTAGGGCCGCCGGAGTTTAGGGGAACAGCGGACCCGATAGAGGCCCAGTCGTGGATAAAGGAGATTGAAAAGGCCTTTGTCATTGCTAGAGTCGCTGAGGAGCATAAGACAGTTTTTGCTACCTACCTAATGAAAGGTGAGGCTAACTTTTGGTGGGAAGCCAATCAGAACAACGCTGGAACTGGAGTCGTGGCGTGGGAAGCATTCAAGACATTGTTTTTCGAGAATTACTTTCCCGAGAGTACGCAGGTGAAAATGGAAATCAAGTTTTTGGAATTGAAGCAAGAAAATTTGTCAGTGTCAGAGTACGCTGCAAAATTCAATGAATTGGCTAGATTCGCCCCACATCAGGTGGATACTGAGGTGAGGAAGGCCAGGAGATTCGAGAATGGATTAAAGCCGTGGATCTACAGTAAGGTAGCGGTTTTGCAAATTACATCGTTCTCAACCTTGTTGGAGAAAGCTCTCATTGCCGAAGGTGGGAGTGAAACGGTTTCAAAATATAATCGGGAAAAGAACAAGAAGAAGGTAGAAGGAGGAAATGCAAATGTTAGCGGTGGTGGCAGCAACAGCAGGAAGCGTCAATGGAGCAGTAGGGGTAGCAATTCTGAAATCCAGCAAGGGAGCATACAACAGAAAAGGCAGGTATCTAGGAATTGCGGAAAGGGGCACTCGGGAGAGTGTATGAAGGGGAAGATGGTCTGTTATACCTGTGGACAAGAAGGGCATATCTCGCCCAATTGTCCTAAGGCGAAGAAAGGAGGTTGCTTCAATTGTGGAGAGATAGGACATCGAAGCAAGGAATGTCCCCGAAAGAGAAACATGGATGGCGGAAATGGCAATAGGGGCAACAACTCGAGAGCAACCAGTGGAGGACCAGCCCAGCCAAATAAGCCAACAGCAAGGACCTTCAACATGACAGTGCAAGATGCTGTGGCATCCAGAGAGGTGGTGTCAGGTATTATTCCAATCAACAACATAGATGCCTATGTGCTATTTGATTCGGGTGCTTCATGTTCTTTTGTCTCTGATGAATTTGCTCAAAGATTTAAATTGCCTAGTGAACTGTTAGAACACCCGATGAATGTAGAAGTAGCGAACAAAGAGATTATCCCCGTAAACTACATTTATAAGAATTGTTGTGCGGATGTGAGAGGGTTTAAGCTTAACGTGGACTTGTTGCCGATTCGTCTTGGAGAATTCGATGTAATCCTGGGGATGGATTGGTTAGCGAGCCACGGGGCGGTCATTGACTGTAAGAAAAAGTGCATACACCTGCAGACTCCGGGTAAGTCGAAGGTGGTGTTCTATGGTAGTAAATCGCCGAGACAATCTTGTTGTCTGACGATGATGCAAGCGAAGAGATTGCTTAAGAAGGGTTGTATAGGTTATTTGGCTCACGTGGTAGATACTCGACGGGTCGAGGGGGAACTGAGTCAGATACCCGTTGTAAGGGAATTCGCTGATGTCTTCCCAGATGAACTTCCGGGACTGCCACCGGATAGGGAGATAGAATTTGCAATCGACTTGGTACCTAGAACGACACCGATATCTAAGGCGCCTTACCGAATGGCACCAGTAGAGATGAAAGAACTGATGGTTCAACTGCAGGAACTGTTAGACAGGGGTTATATCAGGCCGAGCGTGTCACCATGGGGAGCGCCAGTTCTGTTCGTAAAGAAGAAGGATGGCTCAATGAGGCTTTGTATCGACTACCGTGAGTTGAACAAAGTTACGATTAAGAATAGGTATCCGCTGCCCAGGATAGACGATCTATTTGATCAACTCAAGGGAGCGAAATACTTTTCAAAGATCGATTTAAGGACGGGCTATCATCAACTAAGGGTGAGACGGGAGGATATCCCGAAGACGGCATTCAGGACTCGTTATGGACATTTCGAGTTTCTGGTTATGTCATTTGGCCTGACAAATGCACCAGCGGCATTCATGGATATGATGAACATAGTGTTCAAGCAGTATTTGGACAAGTTCGTGGTAGTATTCATCGATGATATCTTGGTGTATTCAGTGTCAGAGGAAGAACATGCTGAACATCTAAGGATTGCCCTGGAGGCATTAAGAAGGGAGAAACTGTACGCAAAGTTTTCGAAGTGTGAATTTTGGTTGCAGAGGGTGCAATTTCTTGGACACGTCATTGACAGTAGTGGTGTTTCGGTAGACCCAGCAAAGGTGGAAGCCATTATCAACTGGGAGCAGCCGAAGACACCAACGGAGATCAGAAGTTTCCTAGGGTTAGCAGGATACTATCGGATATTCATCCAAGATTTTTCGAAGATAGCATCACCGTTGACCAATCTGACTAGAAAGACGGTAAAGTTCGTCTGGACAGAGAAGTGCGAGGAGAGTTTCTTGGAGTTAAAAAAGAGACTTAGCCAAGCACCAGTGTTGGCATTACCAGACGACACTGGAGGTTTTGTAGTATACAGTGATGCGTCACACAAGGGCCTTGGTTGTGTACTAATGCAGCACGGCAGGGTCATTGCGTACGCTTCACGCCAGCTGAAGGACTATGAGAAGGGATACCCGACTCATGATCTGGAATTAGCAGCAGTAGTGTTCGCCTTGAAGATTTGGAGGCACTACCTATATGGAGAGAAGTGCGAGATATATACAGATCACAAAAGTCTAAAATATATCTTCACTCAGAAGGAGCTGAATATGAGGCAGCGCTGATGGTTAGAATTAATCAAGGATTACGATTGTGAGATTCTGTACCATCCGGGCAAAGCAAATGTAGTGGCAAATGCCCTGAGTAGGAAAGGCAGAGAGAAGTTGATGAGGCTTACAACTCAGGCAGAGCTGATAAAGGACTTTGGACGCCTGGAACTGGAGGTTAAGTATCCAATGGAGACGGACGAAAAATTGTTCACCGTGACAGTGGGTCCGACTCTACTGGATAAGATAAAGGAGGCTCAAGAATTTGATGAAGAATGCATTGGCATTAAGAAGCAACTATCGAAAGGAAAAACGTTGAAGTTCAAGGTTGACATGACGGGTCTGCTGAGATTCGAGGGAAGGATCTGGATACCCTATGTACCAGACCTAAGGGAAGAAATATTGCAGGAGGCCCATAATACGAGATTTTCGGTACATCCGGGTAGCACCAAGATGTATCAAGATCTTCGTCAACATTATTGGTGGCCGCATTTGAAAGGGGAAGTTACGGAATTCGTCAGCCGGTGTTTAACTTGTCAGAGGGTCAAGGCAGAGCACCAACGGCCGAGCGGATTATTGCAACCCTTAGAGATTCCCGAGTGGAAGTGGGAGCACATCACTATGGATTTTGTGGTAGGACTCCCGACAACACAAAAGGGTCTAGACGCCATCTGGGTGATCGTAGATCGGTTGACCAAGTCTGCCCATTTTCTACCGATCAAGATCAGGTACAAATTGGAGCAGTTGGCGAAACTCTACGTAAAGGAGATAGTATCGCGACATGAGGTGCCGGTTTCTATTGTATCTGACAGAGATCCGCGCTTCACGTCAAATTTTTGGAGAAGCCTACAGGAAAGAATGGGAACACAATTGAGAATGAGTACGGCATATCATCCTCAGACTGATGGTCAGAGTGAGCGAACAATTCAAACCTTAGAGGATATGCTCCGGGCAGTTGTGATGGACTTAGGTGGCAGCTGGGACGATCACTTGCCCTTGGTAGAGTTCGCTTACAACAATAGTTATCACGCTAGCATCGGTATGCCACCGTACGAAGCGTTATATGGAAGAAAGTGTCGAACGCCGTTGTGTTGGGATGAAGTTGGTGAACGGAGATTGTTGGGACCAGAATTGGTACAACAAACCGTGGAAATCATTAAAGTAATAAGACAGCCGATTAAGTAGGTATGCAGCCGATTCTAGGGCATAACCCCAGAAGGATACTGGAAGGTCGGTAAAACTCATCATGGAACGAACCATGTCCAACAATGTTCGATTTCTCCTTTCAGATACACCATTCAACTGTGGCGTCCCTGGTGGAGTCCATTGTGAGATTATACCATTTTCTTTAAGACAATTGAGAAACTCATTGGTTAAGTATTCCCCTCCTCGATCCGATCGAAGAATCTTAATACTCTTACCAGTTTGCTTCTCTACTTCACTTCTGAATTCTTTGAACTTTTCAAACGATTCAGATTTGTATTTCATTAAATACACATATCTAAATCTAGAATGATCATCAGTGAAAGTAATAAAATAAGAATACCCTCCTCGTGCATTCGTTGTCATAAGTCCACATACGTCTGTGTGTACCAATGCTAACAACTCTGTAACTCTTTCTCCTTTTCCAGTAAAAGGAGATTTAGTCATTTTACCCATGAGACAAGATTCACAAGTTGGATATGATTCGTAATCAGATAGCTCTAAAAGCCCATCTTTATGCAACTTGGATAATCTTGTTTCATTGATATGACCAAGTCTACAGTGCCACATAAAGGTATAATTAACATCATCTCTTTTTCTTTTCTTAGTTTGTTCAATTTGAAATATATTTTCATGCAAGTCAAGTATGTACAGTCCATTCAGTAAGTTCCCAACACCATATAAAATATTTTTATTATAAATAGAACAACTGTTGTTCTTTATTATAATATCAAAACCATCCATATCCAATACAGAAATTGAAATAATGTTTCTAATGAGTGTCGGAACATAATAACAATTATTTAAACTAATGAACTTGCCCGAAGGCAGTGCTAAACGATAAGTCCCTACTGTAATGCCCGTGAATTTTGAACGTCCTTATTAATTAAATCGAATTTAATTCAATGAGTTAACGTTGTGTTCTATTTAAACCAACTTGGGTTAATTGGTGGGAGATGTATAAGATGTGTCTATACTCGTGTTGGCAGGTATGATATAACTATGGTTAAGAGATAACCATAGGTGAGTCAAGTGTAGGAATTGGTGGGTAATGACTAAAATGGCCAAGAGTGGTTAATAACCAAGGTAATTATGTAAGGGCAATAACCATTGTATATCCAAGTGGTTAATAACCAATGAAATGATGGCGGGATAATAACCATTGTGTTTAACCAATGTAATGATGGCAAGATAATAACCAATGTCTAATAACCAATGAAGAATGGGTAATAACTAATGGATAATTAAGATTTTGCGAAAAGACTATTTTAACCTTGAAAGAGATTGGGAAAGGACTAAAATACCCTTGAGAAAGTTGCTAGGAAACTTCCTACTATTGATGAATTGACCAAATTGCCCTTGCCTAGTCATGGTTAATGACTATTTTGCCCATGGTCTCTACTTTCCTATAAATAGGACCCCTCACCAAAGTTAACAAGGGTTGGCTCACTTATTATTCACCAAGTAGAGAGTTTGTGAGCTTGAGAGAGTTTTGAAGAGAGAAGCAAGAGCAAATCTTGTGGGAGAAAGAAGAAGGTCTTGATTATTTAGGCCGTCCCCATTCACAACCTATTTTGGGAAGGAAAAGAAGAAGAAGAAATCAAAAAGGTATAACTCCAAACTTTAAGCTATTTTAATGTGTTTGGACATAGATCCTTGAAGTTTTATGTTCTTGATGGCTAGAACCTTATGATAAGGTTAGATCTTGAATATATAATGTTTTGCTTGTTCATATGTGTGAGTTTATGTTGGAAAAATTTAGAAGAAAGGAAGTAAAGGAGATTTTCCGGAAATTTTGTTTGAAAAAGGTTGTTATATGCTTGTCATTTTGAAATCTATAAAGGGATCTTGTGATTTTCTTTCTTGATATGCTAGATCCATAGGTTAGGGACAAAATCCCTTTTGAATCACTCAAATATGTTGAAAAATGAGCAAACCATGAATTTATTACCAAAGCATGCCAACTGTTGAACAACCTTGCTGACCCCTGACTTTGAACCTGTTTTCCGAGACCTAAACATAACCAAATTTGATGTTTGATAAATGAAAAATGTAGTTCAGGAAGATACGAATCCAACAAAATCGACGGATCGTAAATCGAAGTTGTAGATTTCATTTTATGAAGGTTTTGGTGAAAGACCCCAAATCTGGAAATCAAGAACGAAAATTAGAAAAACAATTAACTATTTGTTATTTAATTATGTTTAAATAATAAATAAAGTTAAGTAATTGATTAATTATTATTAAATAATGATTAAGGATAATTAAGAATTGTAAATTAATTATTTATGATTTGATTAATTTTAAAATATAAATAAACCTAATTAGTTATTATTTATTATTAAATAATAACTAAAGATAATTAGTACTCACTTAGTAGTTATTTATTATTTGATTAACATTAAATAATAAATAAACCTAATTAGTTATTATTAAATAATAACTAAAGATAATTATTACTCACTAATTAATTATTTATTATTTGATTAACTTTAAATAATAAATAAACCTAATTAGTTATTATTTATTAAATAATAACTAAAGATAATTCTTATTCACTAAGTAATTATTTATTACTTGATTAACCTTAAATAATAAATAAATCTAATTAGTTATTATTTATTATTAAATAATAACTAAAGATAATTCATATTTATTAATTAATTATTTATTATTTAATTAATTTTAAATAATAAATAAATCTAATTATCTATTATTTATTATTAAATAATAACTAAAGATAATCGTTACGCACTAATTAATTATTTGATTAACGTTAAATAATAAACAAACCTAATTAATTATTATTTAATCTTAAATAATAATTAAAGACAATTAAAATTTATAATTTGATTATTATTTAATTAATAATTAAATAATAAGTGAATATAATTAGTTATTAAGTACTATTAATAATAATGACTAAAGATAATTAATTAATTAGTATTTAATAGTAATTAATTGAAGATAGAGTCAATAAAATAGAGAGAGCTTAATAAACCCATTAATTAAACAATCATAATAAATAGCTTAAGGGTTTAATAAATAAATATTACTTAAGAAAGAGTAATGTTAATCAATTGAACAATTATTATTAATTGTTTAAGGGTTTAATAAGTGTTTATCACTTAAGGGAAACATTGGTAATTAATTAAACCATCAACCTAAGGATCAATTAAGTGTCTTATAGGATTTACGATAGTTTTTGTGTGTTGTGTGATTTGCTTAATTGTTAAATAAATAGCATAAGTAAGCGTGTCGATATACAACTACGCAGTACTAATTGATAGATCAACATTATCAATGTTAGGTTCTTCAAGGCCAATTAGTTAAAGCTAGAATTATTTGTAGCTGAGCAGACAGGCAAGTTCCCTAACTCAATCTCGAGTTATTATTTTCGAAGCATGTTAGTGAATAATTATTGTCGATTATTCACATCTATACTGATTATTGAGATTCGCACATTGTGCAATTGAATTCCTATCCTATTATGATTGAACTGTAAATTTAATTAAAGTTCTTTCAAGTATGAATTATTTATGAGATCGATCTATGCTATTTGTATCAGCTAGATCCAGCATGTCTAAATTGGTTAAGACAATGGTATTTTAAAAGCTGTTCTTATTAAATTGTTGTGGTAAGAACTCTTGGCTGAGAAAAGGATAAACTTGTTTAAGGCATGATATCAATGCTGGTTATTAAGTGTTTATGCATAAATCACGGGGTATGAGAGGCTGATCCCCTTGATTACCAAAACTTTTTAAGAGGTCCAGCTTACATGCTGAGAACCTTGGAAAACGTCCTTGGTTATTTCAAACCACTCAGTAATTGTCATTCAATTATTCGAATATTCAACTGTTGTTTATTAATTCAATGCTCCTCCACACTTTTATACTGTTGTTGAACATTGAAAGTGAAATTTCCTTCTATCATGATATATCTCTTTGTGTATATACTTGCTAAGCAAATTAGTTGCTTACCCTTGCTATATCATGATCTTTATTTCAGCTAAGGCAGAAACGTCTAGGGGAGACAAAGGAAAAGGGAAGGTGCAAGAGTAGATGCCCGTTAGTGCCTATGTACTAGCTATTTCCGAATGTGGTTTGATTAAGTGAACCCTTATTTGTATTAAGAGTACGTTTTATGTTAAGGTTAAAGAACCTTGGGACCAGAATTGTAAGACTTTATTTCCATTCGATAAACAATGTATGTTTATTATTCCGCATTTAGTTAGATAGTATGTTTGTCGTCGAATTATCGTGAGCACCGAATTCGAGGTTTGGAAACCTGGATTTGGGGGTGTCACACCTACAGCTAATGCAGCAACCTTTGCTCCATTTCCCACTCGTAGGACGACTTCATCCTTGTCCAGCTTTCTACTTCTGCTTAGTCCCTGCACATTATTACATATGTGAGAACTACAGCCGGTATCCAATACCCAAGTAGAATTTTGACTTTCAGAAAAATTAATTTCAATCATGAACAAACCTAGATCGGAAGTCGAAGCTTCTCCAAGCCTCTTTTGGTCCGCAAGATACTCCTTGCAGTTCCTCTTCCAGTGTCCCGGCTTATTGCAATGGTAGCAAATTCCTTTGCTATCTGGATCAGGTTTCTTTTTATCCTTCCTCTTCGCCTTGCCCTTAGCCTTCTTGTTTTTCTTCTTTTCAGAAGATACCTTGGGCCTCTTCCTTTTCTTGGAAGAATCATCCACTAGTAAGACTTGGTTCTTGTTGGATGAGAAGTGACCTTCAGCAGTTTTCAACATGTTAAGTAACTCAGGCAAGCTGACGTCCAACTTATTCATGTGAAAATTTACAACAAATTATGAGAAGGTGTCCGGGAGTGACTGCAAGATCAAATCTTGACTTAACTCCCCATCCATCACGAACCCAAGCTGTCCAAGCTGTTCAATCAGATTGATCATCTTAAGGACATGAGTCTCAACAGCAGTGCCCTCGATCATACGAGATCGGAAGAGCTCCTTAGATATTTGATATCTAGCAGTCCTACTTTGCTCACCATACAACTCTTTGAGATGCAGCAATATAGTAGGAGCATCCATAGTTTCATGCTGATGCTGAAGCTCGTTACTCATGGATGCGAGCATGATGCATTGAGCCAAGATTGCATCATCTTGCCACTTTCTGAAAGTAGCAATCTCTTCCTCAGAGGCTGTTTCTGCAACACTTGCAGGGACTGGCGAATTTAGGACATAAGAAATCTTTTCAGCAGTGAGAACAATTCTCAGATTCCTTAACCAGTCCGTGTAATTCGGTCCGGTCAGTTTGTTAGCATCAAGTATGCTACGCAGTGATAGTGAGTTTGACATTTTTAAATTCTGCATGTGAAATAGACAACATTTTAGCATACATTCAATTTATTAATTACCAAAATAAATTAGGTCTTTATTTTAAATTGGTATCTCCCACTATTTTCATCAAACTATATTACCCTCATCGTGCAGTTCGGCAATTCTAATTAAAAATTTGCTGGTGAGATTAAGGATCCCATTTCAAATGTATATAGCCTTGTGGTGACACAACAAGCGATATATAAATAAATAGATAGACAACTATTGTCAATTACATCACTATGTAACTCCTTGTATTTTGCCTCTTAGATTATTTTGATCAAGTGGTGACACATCCGAATCAAAATTATCCAAGTTAAGTCCAACCTAGCACTTCCATATATTCGAAAGAAAAACATTGTCCTTGTGGTGACACAACAAAACAGCATCGTTCAGTCTATTTATAAGCATCAAATGTGATAAAGCAACATCTTAAATATTTAATACTTGCCTTGTGGGGACACAACAAACTCATATTAAATATTTAATACTCTATAGTTTTACCATGCTAGAAGGCGACGTTCGATAATCCAAATATCTTTGAACGCTTAGGACTTAATATATTACTTTGAGGGTTTGTTATTATTAGTCGCATCTTGTTTAGCGCGCATGCACATATATATATAAAATACGCGTCATATTATTTAACATGCGAAGCATGTTGTATAATATATAATATATATAGTAAACATGCACATATAGAATACTATATTCTACCCGGATTGATTATGGACTTTTATTCTAGTTTGGTTCACTAGAGCCACCAAGTGAACCAAAAGGTCAAACCTAGGGTGCAAGAATTAAATTTAAATACAACTATTACATTTAAACCCGGGCTCCATTACAAACGGGTCTTCAAGTGCTCCTTACTCCTTTGTATCCAATTCTTCAAAATTAATTCTAATTAGTCCTATTACAGAAACTATTTACAATAAATAGAAACCTTGATCAGCAGTCAAGGGGAAGTACATAGGAGGGAGATAGAATTTACATTAAGAAAAATTAGAGAAGACGAGGTACGCAAACCCCATTTATGAAAACCCATTCATTCAAGCATCCACTAAAATAAATCCAATCACACATTGGTCAATAGTCCATAATCAATCCGTATTTATTATCACACATATCTCTATATGTATCAATAAATAACATTCATCTCATGAATAATAAATCCATTCCATATATGCATTGATATCAATTTATGGGCAAAAGTTTTGCTAATATTTAGTTTTGAAACAAAATAAACTCTTTTATTTTAATCAAAAACCAAATCCAAATTAAACTCCTTTAATTTTTAGCAATCTGAAATCTTATTCTAGATAAAATAAACTCTTTTATTTTAAACTTTTACCAATTAAATAAACCATTTATGTTAATTGAGAAAACAAAAAAAATTTCAAACTCTGCATACCGGCGCGGCCGCGCTCCAAATTGTACTAGGAGCGGCGCGGCCGCGCTGCACCCCCAGAAACGTTTTCTGGGTTAGGGCGCGGCCGCGCCGCGACGCAGATTTAGAAAAAAATTTCTTCAGCCCAAAATCCGATCGTATCGCATATCAATTCATACATGAAATCATCAAGATCGATAATTAGCACATGATTAGGCTCTGATACCACTGTTAGGTTTGTATATAGCGCAAATATGCAATCAAATTACATAAATAGTGCGGAAACGCGATAAAACGGATTTTAAAATTTTTATATAAACCATCACCATGATCGATCAATGTACTCAATTAACGATATAAACGAAAGAGAAAGAGAATAAGAATTATACCCTCGTAGAACAAAGTTTCCTCGGGTACAAGTTCAACTCCTAGTCCTTCGTGCTCTCCTCGAATTCAACGGTGTGATTCCTTCCTTTGATCAACGTTAGTCACCCAAGTGTTTGGCCTCTAGAGGTGATCCACCAAGGAAGAACAAGTATTCAAGAAGTTGGGTGTTTGGCAAAAAACCCTAGTTTCTATCTCTATAGAAATTGCAAGTACTCTCCACAATCTAATGCAAGAGTGTGTAACCCTAATCTATGATAAGACTCTTCTTATTTATAGATGTAGGAATAACCCTTCCCTAAACTATTTAAGATTAGGGTTTATATTCTAATTAAACTCCTTTAATTAATTATACTCCTAATCCAATTAGGAATTCGTGAGAGAGTACTTCTATTAATTAATTCCCAATCCCTATTAGGAAATAAATAATAGTTCTATTAATTAATTCTCAATCCCTATTAGGAATTAAATAATAGTAATAGTAATAATAATAATAAGAATTCTCTTATTAATTTATATTTAATAATTCCAAAATATTAAATAATAAATATTAAGCTATTTAATTTATTCTATCTCCATAGACTAAATTAAATACACTTAACTTATTATTACAATTATGCCATTTACTTCTTAAATAAATATTTTCCTTTTGCGGTGTGACCATTTAGGTTCTCCATATTAAACCTGTTGTGAATAAATCAATTAGAACAATTCTAATCTTATTTAAATAAATAAATTAAAATATTTAATTCATTTAAATAAATAATATTTATTCTACAATAAGGGTAAGCCCCCTTAGCGATCAACAACTTTCCAGGTAATATAGATTTCAACATTAATCACAAAAGAACCTTTGAGTAAATAGTTACCGTATAATTCAATCCTTCTACCATACAATGTCCCAATTAAATATAAGACATGGATTTACTGTCAAGTCTTATTTTATTTAATTATATGCATTTCGATTCCCAAATGCACAACTCTAAATAATGCTAATTAGAAACTCCTTTCTAATTTCATTCTGCCTTGGCCAAGGACTACTGAGCTGTCATTTATCGAATCACATAGGACATTCACATCTTTTATTAGACGTAGTAGATTCTTTGTTGATCATTCACCTATCTCCATGTACAACTTATTATACCCAATCATACCCTTTGATATACCCCAAAGGTCTTAAGGGACATGTCAAAGTATAACTCATCATACACAAGATACTATGATGATCTCAAGTCCAAGGATCACTTGTACTACTATCACTAGAGAAATTCCTATTGACAGGCGAGTAAAACTCCATTAAGTATTCCTTAGCGAGTCACGTTCAATGAACTTATTCTCTAATAAGTACCTACATACTTGCTTTAGTGTCTCCACACAAATGATTATGAGATCAATCATCCTCTTCCTAAGAGTAAGCAACGTATGTACTAATCTATCCGGATTCACTAATCCCCAATTTAGTAATCCAATGATTAGGAACAATTTTAGTTTATGAGCTATCTAGAATTTAGATCTCATTAGCATGATCACCATCATGACTCTAAAAGCATTACTCAAACTATGGGTTTATCACATTTAATATAACAGTACCATGTAGATAATATAAAATGCCTTTTAAGAAAATCAATTATTTTATTAATAAATGAATAAGATTACAAAGTATATGCTACATCATATCAAATATGATTGGCTTGTGTGCATATTACTTTCATATTCCTCCTTCACCAAATGTTGGTTCCTCTGCTTTACCAACTGATAATTCTGATTCACATCCTGCTTCCCCGGTCTCATCTTCCGTAGTGGTTGATATGTTATTTCAAATTCTCAAAAATCAAGAACTCATTCGTTCTGACATTGTTGATATTAAACAAAGGATTTCTGTTTTGGAAAAAAGAGATTTGCCTATACGGCCAAATGATATATCTAAATGTTTTTCAAAATTTGAGGATGAATTCATTGATCTTCAAGCTGGTTTCGAATTACAAACCATGGCTATGGTTGAATCTTTACACCGAAAGATCAATAGAAATTCATGTCAACTAAGTCAAGAACTAAAGTTTGTGAGTCACCAAGTTGGAGAATTTGCTGATTTCATGGCTCATCGACTGAATGACGTTGGTAAGAAGTTACATTTTAACTCTATGCATTCTCCTGTTCCGGAATGGCCTCGATGTAATTGGATGGCTGAATATATTGGAGATTTTCTAGATTTACCTTTACCAAATGAGACTTTCATTCCTCGTCCGCCTAAATTTGCTCATGATTTTTCACTGGAAGAAAGGATTCATCGTGTTCGCCATCGTCCTTATTTCACTAATCGTCCTCTACCAACAATTCATATCGATGATATTGATATTTGACGATCTTTTTGGTGATGACAAAGGGGGAGACAAGGGGTTGCTGTGAAGAGCTGCAAGATGATTTTTGGGTTGCTGTGAAAAGCTGCAAGATGATTTTTATATGAATAATATGGCTGGAGCCAGAATTTTGTTTGGTATGTTTTGGTATGTTTTTAAAAAACAATATGGCTGGAGCCAGTACTAGATATTATAATTGATTATATTTGCTCTATTTATCTCCAACTAACATATTTTGCAGGATTATGCTTTGATTTTTTTTAAAATATGCATGAATTCAGGGGGAGTCATATTTTTGGTGTTGTCATCATCAAAAAGGGGGAGAATATTGATTTGATGATATTCAAACCTTTTTTGTTTTGATGATGACTTAATTATATAATCTAATTTGCTTATTGTGGAATTTCAGGAAGTTGACGAAAAAATTATTATCAAGAGACAATGAAGATTTGAGTCTTAAGGAAAATATGTAAGGTCATTGCAAATATTTAATTTTCCAATACAAGGCTCTAGGACATAATATTTATGCATTAAACTATGCTTGTCATGTCTTTATTATATATGTTTATTTGCTGAGTGGTATGCATAAAAGAAGGTTTTAGATTATTAAAGATTAATTCGTGCATGGCTAAACTGATGTATGGTTGTTATTATTAAATTAGATGCATGGCTAAGCTTTTGATAAATTGGTATTCCACATGTACTGCTGATTATATTTTGTAAAGCCACGTGTAATATTTTTTGTTGGAAATTTGGAAGTGGTTGGAGTATATTGATAAGATATGATTACTTTTCTAAAAGAATGGGATAAGAATCTTGGGAATATTAGATAATCATTATCTTGACAAAGTTGGTTCAATTTATTTCCTATTTTAATGCTACATAGGTGGCAGCAGTATTGATAAGTCTAATCAGGAGATGTTTCTTTTTGAAAGTATCCAACAAATATTTGTTACAACCGAAGATAAATTGGTTTTGTTTCTCTTAGCCATTAACGGGATTATTATTTGATAATTATCTTTGGCAACGGGAATATTTTTCTAACAGGTTGTTTTCTGGGCTATAAAAGGAAGAATTGTTTTCAATAAATATGCACTGACTGAACTCGGATTTATATTTTGCAACCATATACTTGAAAGAGATTTAATTACTTTCGGTGCAAATCTTCAAGCTGTTGTGCTATTATATTCAGATATATTATCAGCAATTTTTGTGAGCATAATATTGATGATATCTTTTAAACTCTACTTAATCATTGCATTCATTAGTTGAGCCTTGCATTGTTAAATTGTTTATTTGCTTTGATCACTAGACCTCTATTATTGTAATCTTAATTTTTAGACAAAGTGTTGTCTAAAGGAATTTAATCCAGGTGGATTAAGGTTTGTTTACAAACAGGTTCAAGGAAGCATAGGTACTTAAGGAGTGCATTGGTGCACAAGGAGCAAAAGTGCTCAAGTGAATTATTGTAATTCAAGATTTGATAGAATCTGTTTTGTAACAGGAATTGATTGTTAAAAGAAATAAAGTGAGTTTCCAATACTAATTGGTATTGGACGTGGAGTAGGCTATTATTATAGAGGGTAATAGCTGAACCACGTAAAAAATCTTGGTGTTGATTTTATTACTTGCTTTACTTTAAAGTTAGTTAATTATCTTAATAATTAAAATTTGAATATTTGCATTATTTTAAGATAATTCATTATTACCAAGTATTTTCACTAAGTTATATTAATCTATAAAATCACCAAGATATTTTATTAAACAAAAATTCAATTCAGTAGACCATATTCATTCAGCAAGATGCATTCATCAATATAGTAATTCGGTAGACCATATTCATTCAGCAAGCTGCATTCATAGTAATTCGGTAGACCATATTCATTCAGCAAGCTGTATTCATCAATATAGTAGACTATATTCAATAGCTTGATTTAAATTTTTAAATTTGTAATAGTCTGTATCCACACTTATTCAACCCCCCTTCTAAGTGTGCCTTATCTGAATTTCAGCATTGTCTGCAACTATTGCAGGGATAGGCATATTAACTACATAAGATAGTTTTTCAGCCTTCAGAACTATTCTCAGATTCCTTAACTAGTCGGTTTAATTTGATTCGGTTAATTAGCATCTAATAAGCTCCGCAGTGATAATAATTTAGACATTATAAAATTCTATAAATGAATTAACAATATTTTAACATACATTCATTTTATTAATTACTAAAATAAATTAGGTCTTTATTTTAAATTGGTATCTCCCACTATTTTCATCAAACCATATTACCCTCAATATATAGTTCGACAAATCTAATTAAAGATTTGCCAGTGAGAATAAGGATCCCATTTCAAATGTATATAGCCTTGTGTGACACAACAAACGATATATAAATAAATAGGTAGACAACAATTGTCAATTACATCAGTATGTAACTCCTTGTATTTTGCCTCTTGGATTATTTTGATCAAGTGTGACACATCCGAATTAAAATTATCCAAGTTAAGTCCAACCTAGTACTTCCATATATTCGGAAGAAAAAAACATTGTCCTTGTGTGACACAACAAAACGGTATCGTTCAGTCTATTTATAATCATCGAATGTGATAAAGCAACATCTTAAATATTTAATATTTGCCTTGTGTGACACAACAAACTCATATTAAATATTTAATACTCTATCGCTTTACCATGCTAGAAGGCGAAGTTCGATATTCCAAATATCTTTGAACGCTTAGGACTTAATATAATTTCTTTGAGGGGTTTGTTATTATTTGTCTCATCTTGTTTAGCGCGCATGCACATATATATATAAAATACGCGTCATATTATTTTAACATGCGAAGCATGTTGGATAATATAATATATATATATATAGTAAACATTCACATATAGAATACTATATTCTATCTGGATTGATTATGGATTTTTATTCTAGTTTGGTTCACTAGAGCCACCAAGTGAACCAAAGAGGTCAAACCTAGGATGCAAGAATTAAATTTAAATATAACTATTATATTTAAACCCGGACTCCATTACAAGTGGGTCTTCAAGCACTCCTTGCTCCTTTGTCTCCAATTCTTCAAAATTAATTCTAACTGGTCCTATTACATAAACTATTTATAATAAATAGAAACCTTGATCAACAGTCAAGGGGAAGTACATAGGAGGGAGATAGAATCTACATTAAGAAAAATTTAGAAAAAACGAGGTACGCAGACCCCATTTATAAAAACCCATTCATTCAAGTATCCTCTAAAATAAATCCAATCACACATTGGTCAATAGTCCATAATCAATCCCTATTTATTATCATACATATCTCCATATATATCAATAAATAACATTCATCACATTAATAATAAAACCATTCCATATATGCATTGATATCATTTAATGGGCAATATTAAATTTGCATGAAATCTAATACCAAATCAAATTAGTTTGCATGAAATCCAATTTCAACTCCAATTTGTTTAGTATAAAATCCAATTTCAACTCCAATTAGTTAGTATGAAATCCAATTTCAACTCTAATTGGTTAGCATGAAATCCAATTATGAATCAAAATAAACTCCTTTATTTTAATCCAATTTTAAATCAAAATAAACTCTTTTATATTAATTTATCCAATTTGGAATAAAAATAAACTCTTTTATTTTTAATCAAATTCTAAATCAAAATAAACTCCTTTATTTTAATTAACACGGAATCAAATTTCAAGATTAAAATAACTCTTTATTTTAATTATAAATCCATGCAAAATAACTCTTTATTTTAATTATTGAAAAATTGCAAAAAAAATGTCAAAATCACAAATCTGCACGGTGGCGTTGCGGCGCCGGTTTAACAAAGAAAAGCGGCGTTGCGGCGCCGTATCGTATCCTTCCAAAGGATACGGCGCTGTGACGCCATGTCCAACGAAGGGACACGGCGCTGCGGCGCCGGCTGCCAGAATCAGTATTCCCAGGCTTTTGTGCAGTCGCGAATTTGATTAGTTTTTCACTAAAAACTCGATTTTTTGCAATTATTTTTAAAACTCATGATTTTATACAACATATTATGCCCAATAAATTGTTCCAAACACATACCCATACATATACGGAATCAAAACAATTAATAATTCGCATAAAGTTTGGCTCTTGCTACCACTGTTAGGTTTGTTTATAACGCAAACATGCAATCAAATTACATAAATAAAGCGGAAGCGCGATAAAATCAGATTTTAAAATTTTATACAAACCATCACCATGATCTTTCTTTATGCACAATTATTAATTAAACGAAAGAGATAGAAATTAAGAAATTATACCCTCGTAGAACCGTGCTTCCTCGGGTACAAGTTCAACTCCAATTCCTTCGTGTTCTCCTTGAATTTCACCGATTAAATTCCTTCCTTTGATCAACGTTAGCCACCCAAGTGTTTGGCCTCTAGAGGTGATCCACCAAGGAATAATATCTATTCAAGAATATGGGTGTTGGTAAAACCCTAGTTTCTATCTCTGTAGAAATTGTAAGTACTCTCTACAATTCTTATGCAAAAGTGTGTAACCCCAATCTATGATAAGACTTCTCTTATTTATAGATGTAGGAAAACCCTCCCCTAAACTATTTAGGATTAGGGTTTCTATTCTAATTAAACTCCTTTAATTAAATTAAATTCCTAATCTAATTAGGAATTCGTGAGAGAGTACTTCTATTAATTAATTCTCAATCCCTATTAGGAATTAAATAATAGTAATAGTAATAATAATAATAATAAGACTCCTCTTATTAATTTATATTTAATATTTCTAAAATATTAAATAATAAATAGTAAGCTATTTAATTTATTCTATCTCCATAGATTAAATTAAATACACTTAACTTATTATTACAATTATGTCATTTACTTCTTAAACAAATATTTTCCTTTTGCGGTGTGACCCTTTAGGTTCTCCATATTAAACCGGTTGTGAATAAATCAATTAGAACAATTCTAATCTTATTTAAATAAATAAATTAAACTATTTAATTTATTTAATTAAATAATATTTATTTTACAATAAGGGTAAGCCGCCTTGGCGATCAACGACTTTCCAGATAATATAGATTTCAACATTAATCACAAAAGAACCTTTTAGTGAATAGTTACCGTACAATTCAATCCTTCTACCATACAATGTCCCAATTAAATATAAGACATGGAATTACTGTCAAGTCTTATTTTATTTAATTATATGTATTTCGATTCCCAAATGTACAACTCTAAATAATGCAAATTACAAACTTCACTCTAATTTCATTCTGTCTTGGCCAAGGACTATTGAGTTGTCATTTATCAAATCACACAGGACATTCACATCTTTTACTAGACGTGGTAGATTCTTTGTTGATCATTTACCTATTTTCATGTACAACTTATTATACCCAATCATACCCTTTGATATACCCTAAAGGTCTTAATGGACATGTCAAATGATATCTCATCATACACAAGATACTATGATGATCTCAAGTCCAAGGATCACTTGTACTCCTATCACTAGAGGAATTCCTATTGACAGGCGAGTAAAATTCCATTAGGTATTCCTTAGCGAGCCACGTTCAGTGAACTTATTCTCTAATAAGCACCTACATACTTGCTTTAGTATCTCCACACAAATGATTGTGAGATCAATCATCCTCTTGCTAAGAGCAAGCAACGTATGTACTAATCTATCCGGATTCATTAATCCCCTTTTTAATAATCCAACGATTAGGAACGATTTTAGTTTGTGAGCTATCTAGAATTTAGATCTCATTAGCATGATCACCATCATGACTCTAAAAGCATTCCTCAAAACTATGGGTTTATCACATTTAATATAAGAGCACCATGTAGATAAAGTAAAATATCTTTTAATAAATTAATTCTTTTATTAATAAATGAATAAGATTACAAAGTATATGCTACATCATATCAAATATGATTGGCTTATGTGCATACTACTTTCATTAAAGCACGAGGACTTCCCTGGACATCTTTATTGCGCATTGGAGGAGATGTCCTCGACTACTGGATTATTATGAATGCTCTACTGAGATAAAGGTGGAGAATGTAAGATATCATTGAACTGTCCCTCTTTGAGCAGTTGGGTTAGAACAATGTTGATTTCCTTAGTTTGGTCCAGCTGCTCGTCCATTTTATGCATTAATTTGCCAACCCTCCCCAAGTGGCGACGAGCTACCAACCGAAATTCCTCAAGCTCACTAACTCTTGTAAGTAGCTGATCAATCAAAGCGGCTGAGGTTGATAATTTTCGCCCTAATCCTTGCTTAGTAATGAATCCAGCACCAGTAGGATGAGAATCTGCTCCAATCCAAATCTGAAAATTCTTCATCATTTCCGTCGTAATTGGTGTCTGTGGTGATTGGCGCTCTTCATCAAATCCTACACGCACGCCAGCTTCCAAACACAGCCCGTGAATTAATGATGGATGTGGCATACCATTCACAAAATTTCCTGTTATAGCCTGGCGAATTGAATTGTAGATTATGAGTCCTACATCAATTCGCTTTCTGTTTATAATGGCATACAATAGAGATGCTTGATCACGAGTTAACTCCGTGAGTGTTGTGGATGGAAGCAAGCAAGCACAAATGAAGTAAAACTAAGTTAAGCCATATCGACTCAATTCGGTTGTTGAAATATATAACTCATTGCTCAAATTTGTTTCCTAAACTGCACCAGGTCTGCATAAACATTGAAGTGCCTTATGCCATTGATTTTCACCATCTTTATATTTCTCGTGTTCCTCCCCAGTTAAATCTGTTAAACGAAAATATGAATTGATTGTTGATGGCGAGAACCACACTAGTTTACCACACACTTGCACTATGTTTGCCTCTGCTTCAATTGCGTTAGCGTAGAACTCCCTGACCAAATCTGAAACTGGGACACCAGGTTGCTCGGTGAAGGCTTCCCATTTATTAGCCTTGATCAGCGCAAAAACGCCGCTATCAACATGTTCGTCCGGATAAAAGCCACGTTCGGGGATTCCTTTCGCGCGTGCCAATGATAATTCATAAAAAATTGACGCTTCCCGACTGACAAATTTCTCTGTATCATACTCATCACCAACGAATACCTTGACTGGAGAATAATTGCCATGATCTTGCCTTTGACGTTTTCCTGCCATTATGAATGTATCCTGGACTGAAAACCTCTTGCTTCACAAGTATATTTCTTCTCTTAATATGGTACGATTAGGACCTGATGTTGCAATTGTATTTGGCCCTGGATTTATAGTTGAACTGGAGAAGGAAGAAATTGACTTGTAAAAGGAAAGAAAAAAAAAAGAATCGCAATTGAATTGTCTATGTTAGAATTCCTTTCCAATTAAGAATACAAATCACACGCCGGATTACGCTCAAGCGCCGCGGCGCTCAATATAAGAGACGCGGCTCGTGACTGACGGCCGCGGCGCGTAGTTATGAAAAACTACTTAGACTAAAATATGATGATTATTTTTTTTTATAAACTAATAAAAGAATAAATTATTATAACATAAAATTTGTTGGGTTGCCTCCCAATTAGTGCTTAATTTATAGTCTCAGCCCGACTACTTCCCCTTGTTAAACTGGGTCAGATAATGAAATGGAGATCCTTTGCCTATCGATATCTCCTCCGTAGTAGTGTTTGAGGCGCTGACCGTTAACCATAAATGATCTATCAGATTGGAGTGGTGCTACTTCTACTGCTCTATGTGGAAATACTTTCTGGATGATAAATGGTCCCGGCCATCAGGATTTCAGCTTCCTGGAAACAGTCTAAGCCGTGAATTGAATAAGAGAACTGCTTGCCCTGGCTCGAACTTCCTCTCAATTATTTTCTTGTCATGCCAACGTTTGATCTTTTCTTTATAAAGCTTTGCATTCTCGTAAGCATGCAGACGAAATTCATCCATCTCATTTAGCTGTAACAATCTCTTTTCTCCTGCTGCATGTAAATCAAAATTTAATTTTTTAATGGCCCAATATGCTTTATGCTCTAACTCCACCGGTAAGTGGTGTGCCTTTTCGAATACCAGTCAGTACGGTGACATCCCAATTGGAGTTCTATATACTGTCCTGTATGCCCATAAAGCTTCATTAAGTTTCAAAGACCAATATTTTCTGTTTGGATTAACAATCTTTTCTAAGAAACTTTTTACATCTCTATTTGAAATCTCAGCTTGCCCGTTCGTTTGTGGATGATAAGCCGTAGCCACTTTGTGAGATACCCCATACCGAGCAAAAAGAGCAGTAAACGGTTTATTACAGAAATGCGTACCTTCGTCGCTGATAATTGCCCGTGGTGTACCAAATCTTGTAAAGATATTTTTTCGGAGAAAGTTTAGCACAACCTTTGCATCATTTGTTGGCAATGCAGTAGCTTCAACCCATTTAGACACATAATCCACAGCTAATAATATGTATTGCTTGTTCAAAGATACTGGAAACGGGCCCATAAAATTAATTTCCCACACATCAAATACTTCTACCTCGAGTATGGTGTTCATTGGCATTTCGTGGCGCTTAGAAATGTTTCCAACACTCTGGAAACTGTCACACTTTGCCACAAAACTATGTGCATCCTTGAAAAGAGTAGGCTAGTAAAAACCTGATTGAAGTATCTTTGCAGCAGTTCGTTCGCCCCCATAGTGCCCTACATAAACTAATGAGTGGCATTTGTGCAAAATGTCTTCAGTTTCTTCTCGTGGGATACACCTTCTCAACATATGATCTGGGCATTCTTTAAATAGGTAGGGTTCATCCCATACATAGTTTTTTACATCATGTAGAAACTTCTTGCGCTGCTGATAACGCAAATTTGGGGGAAGCACATGGCTGACGATGTAATTAACATAGTCTGCATACCATGGTATTTCATTTGTTACTGCAAACAATTATTCATCGGGAAATGACTCGTTAATCTCAGTATCTTCCCCACTTTGAGACTCCGGATGTTCAAGTCTAGAAAGATGCTCTACAACTTGATTTCCTGTACCTTTTCTATCTCGGATCTCTAGATCGAACTCTTGAAGCAAGAGAACCCACCTTATCAACCGTGGTTTGGCATCTTTCTTTGCGACCAAATATTTGATAGCTGGATGATCAGTGAACACAATTACTTTTATTCCCACTATGTAAGCTCTGAACTTATCGAATGCGTACACAATTGCCAAAAGCTCCTTTTCCGTGGTCGTATAATTTAATTGTGCGCCTGTCAAAGTTTTACTTGCATAGTAGATGGACTGAAACATTTTCTCTTTTCTTTGTCCCAATACTGCACCAATTGTGTAGTCACTAGCGTCACACATTAATTCAAATGGTTTAGTCCAATCCGGTGCAACAATCACTGGGGTGGAAATTAACTTCTGCTCTAACAACTCAAATGCTTCAAGACAGTCTTTATCAAAGTTAAAAGGAACATCTTTCTCCAAAAGACTACACAACGGTTTAGAAATTTTGGAAAAATCCTTGATGAAGCGCCGATAAAATCCCGCATGCCCTAGAAAGCTTCTTATTCCTTTAACAGATGTTGGTGGTGGGAGGTTCTCTATAGTCTCAATCTTTGCCCTGTCTACCTCAAGTCCTTTAGCTGAAACTTTGTGGCCCAAAATTATTCCTTCTCTCACCATAAAATGGCATTTCTCCCAATTGACCACCAAATTGGTCTCCACACATCGCTTCAAAGCCAATGTCAAATTGTCTAGGCATAGATCAAAACTATCTCCAAAAACAGAGAAGTCATCCATGAACACCTCTAAATTTCGTTCAATTAAGCCAGAAAAAATAGCCGCCATACATCTTCGAAATGTAGTTGGTGCATTGCAGAGACCAAAAGACATCCTTCTGAACGCAAAAGTTCCATATGGGCATGTAAAAGTGGTTTTCTCTTGATCTTCTAGAGCAATAGCAATTTGGTTGTATCCTGAATATCCGTCTAGAAGGCAATAGTATTGGTGTCCAGCCAATCTATCTAACATCTGATCAATGAACGGCAAAGGAAAATGATCTTTGCGAGTTGCCTTGTTCAACCTTCTATAATCAATGCAAACTCGCCACTCGGTCCCTGTTCTTGTAGGAATGAGTTCATTGTTCTCATTTGTAACTACTGTCATTCATCCTTTCTTTGGTACACAATGAACCGGACTTACCCATGAACTATCAGATATTGGATAAATAATGCCAACGTCTAACCATTTAATGATCTCCTTTTTCACTACCTCCTTCATAATAGGATTTAGTCGACGTTGCTGCTCGATACCTGGCTTCGCTTCATCTTCCATTAAAATTTTGTGCATACAAAATGAGGGGCTGATTCCCTTGATATCTGCTAATGTCCAACCAATTGCTAACTTGTATTCGCGCAATACTCGCAAAAGCTTTTCTTCCTGTAATTGATTATGTGAAGCAGATATAATAACAGGCAGAGTACTAGAATCCCCTAAATACGCATATCGTAAATGCTTAGGTAAAGCCTGTAATTCCAATTTAGGTGGTTCCTCTAAAGATGGTTTTGCACGTAACGAAGAGTCTCTTGAATTATTCAAAGTTTCATACTGTTAAATGTAACTAACAAATTCTGGAGCTGAATCTAATATTTCCAAGTATTCTTGAGACTCCCAAGATTCTGAAACTGTTGGGCTTACCAATGCTGATTCAAGTGAGTCTGGAAGATATGTTTCTAAGAATACCTCATTCACTTCTTCTGTGATTAGATCAATTCGAAAACATTCTTCCTCTTCTTTCGGAAACTTCATAGACTTTAAAACACTAAATGTAACCCTTTGACCTTGAACCCGCATGGTCAGTTCACCTTTTTGCACATCAATCAATGTTCTTCCCGTTGCTAAGAAGGGCCTTCCAAGTATAATTGGTATTTTCTTGTCTTCCTCGAAATCCAGAATTATAAAATCTGTCGGAAAGATGAACTTATCAACCTTCACTAAAATATCTTCAACAATACCTCTTGGATATATTTTCCTAATTCTTCTTTGACTTGTGGATTATCTTCCTTCTTTTCTTGCTTCTCTTCCTCGTTGACTTCACCCACTGCTAATTCTTCATCCATACATACATCATCAATTACATTCTTGCTATCCATCCTTGGTAATTCTTTACCACTTTGTAAAACAACATTACAATTTTCATCATGGTTGTGCACTTCCTTCATTGCATTACTTGAAAATTTCTGAATTTGGCTATTGATGTTGGTAGCAAAATGTTCAAATAATTGTTCCGTTTTAGCAATTCTTGCATTATTTTCCGCCTGATATTTTGACAACAAATCCTCCATCATTACCTTATGTTCTTGTTGAAGAGCCTGTAGCTCTTGATCTTGCTTCTTCTTCTGAATATGATCCTCGACATTGAGATTTTGATTATTTTGATAATTGGATCCTTCAACAAACTGCACCGACTCGACCTTAATTGCGCATTGATTCCTTGCGTGATTTCCTGCACAAATATCACATACCAACTTATCCCTCTGCATAGATTGATATCCACCAGAATCCAATTTCCTTACTAAAGCCGCCACTTACTCTACCAGTACCGAGATTTCATCTTTCTGATTTACTGCCACAGTTCTAATTCGCGTATTTCTTATTGCGGACCATTGATAATTATTGTTTGCCATGATCTCCAACAATTCATATGCCTCATCACAATTTTTCTCCATTAAAGACCCACCTACGGCTGCATCGATATTTGATTGCATTGTAACATTCAAACCCTTGTAAAAAGTCTGAATCTATAACCACATAGGAATGCCATGATGTAGACATTTCCTGAGTAATTTCTTAAACCTCTCCCAAGCTTCATATAGAGATTCTGAGTCTTCTTGAGCAAATTCTGTGATCTCTGACCTCAATCTTGCGATTCTAGCTTGTGGAAAAAACTTAGCCAAAAATTTTTGTATCAGATCACTCCATGTAGCTATTGAGCCTGCTGGTAACGAATGTAACCAACTTTTCGCCTTACCGCGAAGTGTGAAAGGGAAAAGTCGCAATCTAAATGCATCCTCAAAAACTCCTTCATATTTACATGTATCACAGATTTCATCAAATGCTCATTCGAATCATCATTAGGGTAACCTTCAAATTGTACCAAACTCTGAATCATTTGTATCATGCTTGGTTGAATTTCAAAGCTACTTGCTTGTATTGCAGGTCTTCTAATACTGGATTGAATATCCATTACTAGAGGTGTAGCATACTCCTGCAATATTTTTTGTTCTTCTGCAGCCATATTCTCTAAGTCTTGCATTATGAATCAGAATTGAGATTGCCTAAAAAAGAATAAAAATTTGTGTTTAAATTAGAATAAGATTAATTGTAACTGATATTGGAAATAAGAAAATTAATTACTAGAATTAATCTCCGGCAACGGCGCCAAAAACTTGATGGGCTAAATCTATACTAGCAATTTTACGTGCAAGTATACACGGTCAATCAAGTAATAAAGTGAAAGTAGACTTGTTGATCCCACGAGGAATAATCTAATAAACCAATTAATATTCCCAATAACTAACTTTAAATTAACCAAATTCTATTTAAACAAGAAATAAGCGTTTTGCAATCACTAATAGTTAAACTAATAAGAGAAATAAGTATGAATAATATCTTAGAAATGAAATTATCAATATTACAATTTCCTACGATGATGTTTCCTATTTTACCATTCCATATTTAACCAATCAAACGTTGCAGATTGCTAACCAAGAATTCATAAGTATTTATCTAGCTTATTCCAAGATAGATAAGTGTCATCATTCTTAATTAGAACACTATATTTCTATGTGAATAATCAACAATGATGCAATAGATACCAATTCTTAACAAGTTCATGCGACACTTGGGTATATTTCTATCCCTTATGCAAATTGGATAATAATCTTAACATGAATAAATCCAACATATGTATCATATTCCACATCTAATCTAAAATCAACGTTTCAATCTCATCTAGATCAATAGATTAATTACTGGCCAAACAACTATTGAGTGAAAACCAAAATATAATAAACAATCTCGCAAACATCTGATAGAAATTAAATAATCAATAGATTAATAAAAATCAATCATCAGGTTCCATTGCAATCTTGAAAATGGAATTTAGTTCACGAATAAAGAAACGAACAACATCTCATCAATAAAAGTCATTATAAACACAAGAGTTTAAAAGAAAGATAAAGAAAAGAATCTGATAGACCGCTTCCGCTATAGTTCTTTAGATCTTGATCTTCAATCCTCTTTTTCCTTCTTTTAGATGGAATTAATTGAGAGGTGTTTTTCTTCCTTTTTCGTAAGTTGTATCCTTCGTTCTCCTCTCTCTCTTTTCAGCATCGTTTTATATTTAAAAGCTAAAGAAAACCCTAATTCCGCCGCTCGCACGCGTCACACGCGCGCGACAAAACCTTCGGGCGTCGCGGCTCCCAATAACGAACGCCGCGGCCCATGCTACGCGCCACGGCTCCCAATAGTGCACGCCGCGGCCCCTAATCTCTGTCTGTTTTCTTTCTTGCTTCCTTGCTCGCCCAATTGCTTCAAATATTTACGATTTTACCACTTAACTCCTTTATTCCTACAAAATAAATAAAACACAATAAATTAAATAAAAACTCTATAAAATAACATAAAATACTTAAAAAGACACAAATTCTTAAGCCTAAAAGTACTCAAATAATAGGTATAAAACCCACTCATCAGCAATGTGCGAGGTGCGATTTACGATGTGCGGTGTGCGATTTGCGATGCAATTGACGATAATATGCGATTGGCAACAATATGTAATTTACGATTTGATCAGCGTTGACGATACCCATCAAAGGTATCAGAGATGAGACCTGGTGATGTGATCCATTGGAGACGATACCCAGTGATGGCATTGGAGACGACACCTTGTAATTCCATCGGAGACGATACCCGGTAATGTCAATACGATGACGGTTTTCCCAGCAGAGCGACATGATATTGTAGTTTAAAGCATTTTGCATCATTGCATCATTCTATAGTTGTCTTGTATCCTTTCGCATTATCAATATATCTTCTCATGCATTGGGTGTCTATATCTTTGTCATGCTCATTTCATTGCATTGCATAAACATGACAAAGAGGGGCATCTGTAGACACCCGAGATTTGGCTTTCTATTATCTAACCTTGGCATGAGGGCAAAGGCGTCATTTCACCCTGATGACAAGGATTCCAAAAAGAGAACTGCAAGACTCAGAACCAATATATTAAGCTATCACAACGACCACCGAGTGACGAACTACTCAAGGCATGACGGTTGATTGAATAACATCCATGGGAAGATCCATTTCTGTATTTTGCTTTATCTTCCCGAATTCGAAATTGGCCAAACTTTATGTCATTGCGTAGCTCTCAAAAAGAGCTTTCCGGAATGGTATGGCACGTCTCTCAACTCTTCCCGGATTGAAAGATACGAACGTTTCAACGAACAGGACGAAAAGCCGACTACGCAAAGCAAGGCGAATGACTAGCCGACATCTACCAAGGGATGTTTTTCCCCTTTTTCTCTGTCGTCCTGAACTTGAAATTGAGTGAATCATATATCATTTTGAATCTATCGAAAAGAGCTTTCCAGAATGGTATGGCACGTCTTCTAACTCTTCTCGGATTGAAAGTTATAGACGTTTTAGCACAGCCTCCAGGTATAAATGGCAACCACAGGTGTACTTGCGGCTGCCCTATTTTCCCTATAAATGGATGAATTTTCAGCATTTTTGGAAGGGGATAACATTGTTAGAGAGAGAAAGTGTGCACTTAGTGAGAGAAACACCCAAAAACCTCTCTAATACCTATCTAGATCTAGTTATTCTCATCAAATCTCACCAAATTAGATCTAAGCCATCTAGATTCAAGCTCAAGAAGGAGGATTTCACCATTCCCAAGGTGAAAGACTCAATCTTTATGTATATTTAATGTAAATTTAGTAGATCTAGTATAGATTCGGCTTTTGTGGCGAAAGATCTGATTTTTAAGTAGATTCAATGTAGATCTAATGTAAATCTAGTATATATCTCGTTTATTTTGGCGAAAGATTTGATTTTTATATAGATTTGATATAGATCTATTAGATCTAGTATAGATCTTGTCTATTTTATACGTTGTTGTGCTTGGATTTGGTTTGTTTTCTGATTAATATTGTGTTGAGGCTCTCCCTGCATCCTAAATCTATATTTAGGGTGTGGGTATCCTCTTTATATGATTATGGATGGTTAGAGAGGATTTCATACGGTTAAAATCTCCTCCTAATCATTCGATGATATCCTCAAGTCAATTTCTCGATTTCGGCTTAGATCCGACCCGTTTTACCGATTATTTTGCTTGTGCGATGTTAAAGTTTAAATCTTTTTCCTAGATTCACATGAGATCTAGCTTGGATCTAACTCATTATCGGTTTTAAAGTTAAAAACTTTAACCTTTATGTTAGATCTGATGCAGATCTAGTTGGATCTATGTGTTTTCAATGTTTTTAAGTTGATTTTGGTTTACTCCGTACGATCCTAGATCCATATCTAGTGGTGAGGGGATCCCACCTACCCGCCGTCAAGGTATTCTAACAATTGAATCACCTGATAGCCAGTTTGGGATATTTTTCTCAATATAAATCTTGATTATGTCATTGCATAGATCCAGGGAATCTATATCCCGTCAATGGATCTCATCAATGCATATAGTCCCACGCGATATCGACTTCAGTTGTGCGATCTACGAAATAGGGTTATGGGAGCCCTTTCCTAGATCTCCTTTTATTATTTATCTTCTTATTTTAATATATTGTTTATCATGGTGTCAGCCTAGTAATATTGGAGTCGGGATCCTTGAAATAGATTTTGGCATGATTCACACGATGGACATTATTTCGATTGTAAAGTTATTATCCGATCATTGTAAATGTAAATTTGGGCCTTAAAACGGTATCGAGGGTTCCATTCCAAAACCGGATTTAAGGCCCCGTGATAGTGAAAATTGCGATTGCGGGTGTTTGGAGCTATTGAGATGGCTTTCATGCCCACTAGTGACCCCGACCCCATTTTGATATTTGATTTTTCCGTTTATCACTAAAAAAAAAGTTACTTTCAAAATAACGCATTTTCCATGATTTCGACTTAAAGCTAGGCAGATTTACTCCAAAAATCACACACTTCACACTTAGGAAGATATTAAGATGCGGTAACTGTGTTTTCACGGAAGTCGGGGGCTGCCTAACACCTTCCCCTCACTTAAACAAGTCCCCGAACTCGATGAATCTCGGTTTCGATACTAATTTTACGGAGTCACATAATGGGTCTTTCGATTCCGAAAATCTTAAAATCCGGATGAGTTGGTACATCCATTTAAATCTTTACTAACTGACGACTCTGTCTAATTGGCCCATCATTAAAATCAATCTTTCAAAACCCCGTTGGCATTTATGTCGACTTTTTCGTAAAAATCACCCTTTAAGCGAAATAAATAAATCAAAATCTTAAAAAATGGTAGAAACGCGAAATTAGGAAAAAATTCCAGCATCGACAGTAATTATTGTTACAGTAGCAATTGCATAGTATTTTAACTCGATAATTGTTTTAGTAGCATCTGCACAGTTTTTCGTCAATAATTGTCACGACACAGCAACTCATATTATTTGATATGATATTAGCATTATTGACAATGTCTAGAAATTCTGTCAAGGAAATGGGTTATTTAATTGCACGCTATTTATACAGAAGGCCCCCTCTCTCCTAGGAACGATCTAGTTGTTGGTATTGTGAGTCTATAGTATATCTATTGAGAAAGGTTTAGTATTGGATAGTGAGCACCAGTCCACTGTAGCAAATACATGGATTTGGAGTTGTCACAATATTTCATACTATTGTCACAATAATTGGCATTGTAGTAAGGGTAGTAATGGAAAGTTGCATAAATGGAAATCACGGGTATTAAACTGCTAGACATACTCATCATTTGAAGAATACTAATATCTGTGATAGTAATACATTTATAATTGTGAATAGTAAAAAAATGTGATCTTGAAATGTGAAAAATGTGAATAATTATTATGTAAGATAATTAATATGTGGTAGATTAAAGATATATTTTTATGAATGGTATAAATTATAATGGATTAATCTTTTTATTAATAATGATAATGGATTTATCTTTTTGAATAAATATTGATAATGGATTAATCTTTTTGAATAAATATTGATAATGGACTAAAATGGGTAAAACATTATAAATAATAAATTTAAGATAATGATAATGGAGGAATAATATATTTATTAAATGTGGTGAATTTTGGCTATAAATATGATGGTTTAGCATAAGTAATTCACAACTTCCTTACATTTTCTTCCACTCCCTAAAAGTTTATTGTTGTAAGTTTCTTTCTAAATATGTTAGGCTACCTTAAATGTTAATAAATATCAGTAGAGTGCTACATTTATATTCCAAGTCATTCCTACTTTTGAAATCTTTTGTTGCATTCTTCTTTAAATTCTCAAGTGGAATTTTCTTATGTTCAGCAGCATTTTAGAAAAATCGTATTAAATTCATTCTTTGTCGGAATTGAATGAATCAAAAGCCTATTTTCTTCAATTTTTCGTCTTCTACAACTATGCAGAAGGAAGAAAAGTCATCTGATGTCATCTTCATGCCTTAAAATGCTAAAAACCGCAACTTGTCTTGATTTTCGTCATTAGTTTCAGCCCTAATTGAGAAAATTCATAACTCAGTCATATTAACTCCGAATGGAGTGATTCTTGAGTCTATTTCGGGTATCTTTTCGAGAGCTACAACTTTTGTGAATACATAAAGTGATTTTGAAAACTCTAAAAGACCCAAAAGTCAGATTCTATACTGCTGCAAAGACGAACATGGAAGGATTTGTTCGATTATTAATTTTGTGTTTCACAATATTTTGTGTTTCACAATATCTAAATATCGTGTTGACAATTTGGATTGTGGATAAATTAAATTGTAAATCTCTAATATTTATTCTTTATCTTATTATTATGATTATTCTGTCCATTCATTATATCATTGTTATAATCATTGTGGTGAAATTTCTCTTTGACTTCGGTGCAAAGAGTAATTGTGGAATGACATGATTATGACCATTTGTATTACAAGTTACTGTTTTTGGGTCGTAGTGTATAAACAATATGATTATTGGGTGTCTGTAGCCTTTGTGATAATGATACGTGATAAAAGTTCTCTTCGGCTAGGGCTGCAAAGATGAACTGTTGATTGATATGATCATGACCATTGGGTTACAATTCTTTTTGGTCAGGGTGAAAAGATAAATTGATCAACATGATTATGACTAGGGACTGTTAATTGGTATGATTATGAGCAGAAACTATTGATCGGGGTGAAAGTTCTATTTAGCCTTTGTGGCAAGGATGAACTGTTGATTTACATGATTATGACCAGGAACTATTGATTTGCATGATTATGAATAGGAACTGTTGATTAGTGTTACAGGGATAAAATATTGATGATGAACTTTTAAATTGGAGAAGATAATAGATATTATTGTCTACTTGACTCTTCTAATGGATTGCTTATTCCGCTGCAGTTATCGTTGAAAACTTAGATTATCTTTAAATCTCTGGTTTATCACTGTTTATTCTTCATTATCTTAGTCATGATACTCTTTACTGGGCTAGTTGAGCTCACCCTTTTATTTCACAATTTCTTTCAGGTAATAAAAGTATAGCTGGGTCTAGCGGGAAGAATATGGGAATGGTGTGATGATCCGAGTTAGTAACTATAGTGGTCCGAGTTAGTGATTGTTCTCATCAAGTTATAAAATAGTGTGACAATAATTGTATTGAGAACTTAAAGTATGTATTGCCGTATTTCATGACGTTGTAATATTAGGAGAATTTGTGTTTGTAGTGGTGTGTATTTTTGGCGACCCAAGTTCGGGTGGCGTGGTTTAGACTCGGATTTAGGGGCGTCACAGTTAGTATCAAAACTTATGTGTTTGTAGGTTGAGTTTTGACGACTCCAGTTTGGAGGGGTGGTTTAGACCCCTGAAATTTGGGGGCGTCACACTAGCCGACCATTATCGTTCAATTACGGTGAAGAAATGATGGAATCATCAACGCACTGTTAAAATACGGTGTGGATATGGTGAAGTCATAGCTTGGGGATATTATTAACCTGATCACCTAATAATACCCTATGGAGAGTTCACAGTCTTTGTGATTGTTGAACATATTGGAGAGTTTGCAATCTTTGTTATTGTTGAATATATTGGAGAGTTCTCAGTCTTTGACTGATGAACATTATAATCAATTCTTGGTCCCTACGACCACTCAATTATCTCTCTAAAAATATTGAGATTCTTGTGAGTAAGAATGTGAAGAAATTTCTTAAGCATTGAAGTCCAAAGCTGGACATTTTGTGATGTTACGCTGTTGATGCTGAGTATTTCAGAAATTCTAAAATTCTTATCTGTAATGCTAATTCAGTGACTAAGATTCATACTCGTGCTTATGATTCTAAACTCTTTTTAAACTTGTTGAGCAAATTTGTTGCTCACTCTTGTATTCTAATTAAATTTTCAGATAAGGCAGAAGGATCAAAAGGATCTGAAAGATAAAGATAAATGAAAGGAAATAGTTGTTAGGATGAATGAATAATATTGATGTAATAAATTATGATGTTATATTAATTTTTGTAATAATGTAAGATACATTATGATGAAATCAATTATTAAATTGTGTAAGGAGCACAGATGTAGAATTATAAAATTTTATTTGCGTGAAATTTGTTGTAAGTGAGCCTAGTTTATATTATAAGTAAGTGTTGTAAATATGGGGTTTAAGACCTGGGGAATAATGAATGAATGTTTCCATTATTTTTAATGAGATATGTGTGGAATGAATGAATAATTTATGCTTGAATATTAAGCAGGTGATGGATGTATTTAGATAATGATGCATTAAATCAGCTGTAAAGAGTACAGGAATTTGGGGGCGTCACATTATCAAACTTTTAGGCCCTATTACATGACAATTGTAACCTTAGTTGTTAGGGCTGTGGATTAAAAGATATATTGAATACGTTAAAATTGTTTTTGAATATGAATTTGCTTTGTTATTTTTTTTGAAAGTATATTTACAATTGATATTGATCAAACAAAGATTCCTTTTGATTTAAAAATATCTTTTTAAATTATATTTGATCCACCTAAATAATGAAGATTGCCATTTGCTGAGTTTTATCGCTTGCCTTTTACAATAAATTTTTACAAGTTACATCGTTAATAGCTGAGCACTTGTTTAATATACTATGGATACTTGAAGTTTTAGTTTAAGATGTTTACTTTCATTTGTTGTTGAATGTTGATAAAACTATTTAGTTCTGAGGAACTGCATCTTTATTTTACATTTTCGATATTTAGTTATTAGTAGTTTGAATTTGATTTGAAAACTATTATAAGTTGAGTTTTAATTTAGTATTATTGTTGAGTTTGTTTTATTTGTTTGACTTGCGTTATTGATATTATTGCCTTGCGGACCTTTGAATTTGCGACGTATGTCACTTTGGGCCTGTATCGGGTTTGAGGTGTTTGTATATTGTGATTTAACAAAAAGTGTTAATGTTAAAAGCATATTTTTTCAAAATTATTTTTTAACAAAATTTTCTATTCACAAAAAAGCACTTTTGAAAAGTCTCCAAATACAAAAATGTTTTTAAATTAAATTTAAAATTACTTTTCCTCTATCGCACAATGCTGCTAAACGAGTACTTAATAAAAAATGAGAAGCTATATTATTTCAACTCAAAAATTTTAGAGATACATTTATGCAATATAGGAAAAAGTCTACCACTAAGCTATCCATCTTTAGTTTATACGAAATTTGACAATTCAAAAAGGAAAAAAAAACACTTTTACTTTGGCGATTAAGATTGAGAGCAAAAATAATATTTTGAGAACATTAAATATTATTTAAAATATTAAATGTCACTTAACAATTACAAAAATTTCATTAAATATATATTTACTCTACCAAAATAGTTTTTGATAATATGAATTAAGTTTTTTTTTTCCTTACTGCCAGCAATTTATTATCCTAATTCAATTTTGTCCGCACACAAAAAAAACATCCGAGAAGAAATCCACCACGTGCACACCACGTGTCCAAGTACAATACAAATGTAACAAAACGACGCCGATTGTTTCATCATCGTCCACATCTTTCACGTTCTCTTATTTTCTCCTCTGGTCCTCCTTCCCCAAACCAGTCTCTTCTGCTCTCTCTCTACATACACACATATATATACATACATCTATATATAATATTACTTTGTTGAATTTGTTTCAATTTCTCTCTCCTCCTCCCCCAGATCTTCCTGTAATCTGGAGGCATAATTCGTTACTGATCCCAGATCCACTACTATTACATTTTTTTGGATTCTCCATTTCCTAAAAAAATTGTATAATCAGAGAAAAATCCAAACCATAAACCCCAAAATTCAAAGCTGGAGCAGCTAAAAACGATCGGCCGGGAGCTCGCAATGGGCTCCCAAGGCGGATTCGGCCAGTCCAAAGAATTTCTTGACCTAATAAAATCAATCGGTGAAGCCCGATCCAAAGCGGAAGAAGATCGAATTGTACTCCACGAGATCGAAACCCTAAAGCGCCGAATCACTGAGCCGGATATCCCCAAACGGAAGATGAAAGAGTACATAATTCGTCTCGTTTACATTGAAATGCTCGGTCATGATGCCTCGTTTGGGTACATTCACGCCGTTAAAATGACTCATGATGATTCCTTGTTGCTGAAACGGACTGGGTACTTGGCGGTGACGTTGTTTTTGAATGAGGATCATGATCTGATAATACTGATTGTGAATACGATTCAGAAGGACTTGAAATCGGATAATTTTTTGGTGGTTTGTTCGGCATTAAATGCGGTTTGTAGGTTGATTAATGAGGAGACTATTCCAGCAGTGTTGCCGCAGGTGGTTGAGCTCTTGGGACACGCCAAGGAGGCCGTTAGGAAGAAGGCGGTCATGGCATTGCATCGGTTTTATCAGCGGTCACCTTCTTCTGTTTCTCATTTGGTCTCTAATTTTCGTAAGGTTTGTGGTTCGAACAGGCGGTTAGTGTGCTTAATGTTCTTTATGACTACATAATTGACAAAATTTTCCACTAAACTGTGCTCTGTGCGAGTGTAGAATGTGATTTATGTCAATGTGTGTATAGTGTGCTTAGGTAGTTTTCTTTGTGAGAGGTTTGTAATTTAAATATAATAGTTGGACCCAGTTATACCTGCATTGCTACCTAATAGTGTAATTGATACTTAAAAAAGTAGTTTGTTATATTTAGTTTCCGTCGATACTTCCACATATTATATATCATGTGTAAAACGTAGGAGACATCACTATTTCCCCCGGGGAATCTTTAAAATTACCACTGCTTGGTCTTTAGTCAGATTTCAATCCGACTCTGACCCATCAAATGAAATATGAATACCTTTTCCTCTTTTTTGAAAGAAGGGACCTTCTTGTTCTGTCGGTGCTTGAAACAATTTGTAGTATTGGGTACCTTGTGAAGATATAAATGACACAATTTTTTGGTAAATATAGAATCTCATAGATAGAGAGCAATGTTCTAAAAATCCTCGCCTATATCCGCTTAATTCCCGCCTAAGTTTGACTAATCCCTGCATGGGCACTTGGTAGGTCCTCTACCGCCTAAATTTGGCTGGGCTTCCCCGCTTAAGCAGAATTAGACCTCTACAACATTGATTTAATAAAGTCTTTGAAATTATACAATACTTGAAATGAATTTATTAAGCCTTAAAAGATTGTTTTTTGGTGAATTTTCATGTACAATTTTTAAAAACTACATCTACTATATGCTTTGTATAGTATAATAAATATATGCACTAGAAAAATAAATAAATGAGACCACCTAAGAAAACGTCTAGTCCGTTTTGAAAAATGCCTAGTCTGCCTAGGAAAACGCCTAGGCAGCGCTGACTAGGTGACCTTGGTGGGCCTCTGCCACCTAGGTCCGCCTTGTGATATTTAGAACACGGATGGAGAGAGAAAGATACAAAAAGGATTACACAACACCCTCGTAGGGACAAGAAAAAGGAAAAAAGATTTAGAAAAACAATCAAAGAAGGATAGGTTTCAATCAAAGAGAGGTAATGATCTTAAAGAACCGTGTCATTCCTTTCCTCAAATACCACAAGCACGGCAAAAATGCCACTATGCCAAAGAAGATGAGAATCCGTCACACCCACAAATCTTTTAAATGTAGTACCTTATAACTATGCAGCTGAACTGAAAATCTCTTAAACCCTCTTCGAAAATCTCAAATAAAATACCTCTCTCCCAATTGAGTGACCTGTTACAATATGATCTACGTTTGCGTGGATTTGGAGACGTTTCAACATCACATTTCATATTATATTTCATATTCTTTTTCAAATTTGAACTCTAGATGCTAGAATATTTTTTGGAAGACTATATGTAGAAAGTTAAATTCTAAAAGTGTTGCTTGAGCGTCTTAAATTCTGAGCCAAACTCACAATTTTTAATAGGACACTCATTGGGGTGGATGATGGATAATTTCAAAGCTTTCAAACAGTTGAACAGATTAAAAATAAACGGCTATCTTGCTGCACATATGACACCTATCAGCAGTACCTGCAGCATAACAATTAATAGTAGGCTAGTAGCGTATTCAGTACCCATGATAAGTGAAATGCTTAACTTTGGAGGAAACCTATTCGCACACCATAATAATACATGCATTATGATGTGGTTACAATAGGAAATTGAACTCACCCAATTATTATATAATCCAGCGCTTTTGCGATGGCAAGACCAGCACACATGAAGAGCTGATTTTGATTATTTAGTGTCTTGAGATGGTTAATTATCCATACACGTGAAATTATTGTTACCGCATTACATAAACTTTTGATTTTGATGTTGCTATTAAATTAAGCTAAAAATGTTGTCTTTTCTAACGCTCCTAATTATGAGCTATCCGCCAGAGGAATTTGCATTTCCCCATTTGGTTACCTGTAAGCAAATTTATTCCATTTATGTAGATTCTTGTAAATTATTTATATTAGAATTTATAAGTAATGCTATACTTAGGTTCTCTATTTATTTATTTATATTTTTTATGTTGAGTTGTGTAATAATATATACAGGCTGTTTGTGGACTCAACTTTATCTAAGATTTAGTATCTTAAATTTCATGCATAACAAAATTGGCAATTCACTTTGCCTTGGTTGACAAGCTGTTTAACCGGCTAATTCTGATTATGTCAAGGGGTTACGTATTTCCAAATAGGAAAACATACAGGTGTTCTTCGCTTATATTTTTTACTAATTTATATTTCTCCTTTATGTTTATAAGAGATACTATAGTTTCAATGTTTCTTCTCTTCTTATGACTAAGATCTTCTAATTTTCTTTTTATCTAAAAAAAGGTTTTTTAATTTCTCCTTTTAAAACAAAGATTTTCTAATTTATTTGTGATATATATTTTTGCAGAGGCTGTGTGATAATGATCCTGGGGTCATGGGTGCGACTCTATGCCCACTTTTTGATCTTATCACAATAGATGTTAATTCTTATAAGGATTTAGTTGTCAGCTTTGTAAGCATTCTTAAGCAAGTAGCTGAGCGCAGATTGCCAAAGACTTATGATTATCATCAGATGCCTGCTCCGTTCATTCAGGTATGAAAACATTTTACTTCTGTCCAGTTAAAATTTGTAGCTATATTAAGTCTTTGCACAAAGAAGAACAAGATAGATTCTTTTGCTTTAGAAACTGAAAGGATTAACTTTTGTTTTGGACAAGTTCTATTAAGGGTTGATACCTGGTAGAAATGATACTGTTTCATGACTACACCGAGCAAAAACTGGTGATTAATTCCTGCGACCTCTAAAGTTCTTTATAATTGAAGTATGATTGCTGGACTTAGAGCATGTTTTTTCTAGTTTGGCCATTAATTACATAGCACCAAAAGCTTAGAGTGTCCACTGGATAAGCTTTTTATGGGATCTACTAAGAGTATCTACATCAAAGTTATCAGATAGTCTTCTTGACTTAGCGAATCATGTATCGGTACTTGGATTCCCAAACATGGTATTCTTAGTGTACTCTAAATTTAGTGTATTGAAATTTTTCTTTGTTGTTTTACCTATAGTTGCACAAATTGCTCAAACATTACATTTGTTCTAAATTATTTATAGAACAATCAACTTCATGTTCAGCTAAAAATCTTATATAAACTTAGTTTTATTGCATTTAGATTCTAAAAAAGTCCTTACTATAAACACTCATATAAAGCTATCCTAGCGTACTACGTTTTAGCTTATCTGGTGTGCCCGCATCGGTTTCACGACCCGAAACAAGCTGCATTCCACGACTCTGAATTGCATACAGACGAAGATTATACTTATGTTTTTTATTTCCTTTTCGTGCATGCACCCTTTTGATTTTCTGTATAATATTATAAAATTAACTTATTAAACTATTTCCTTTGTAAGTGAAAGTTTTGATTAATCTCTACCTAAAATATTTGCTCACGTACAAGGAACTAAAAAATGTGATACAAAAGATTACTAGAGTTATTGAAAGATAATGATTACACTATCTTTACCGTTGCTGCTCAAAGCATTTGCCACCAAATTAGTCAAACATGAATTATAGCGGATTGAGTAATAATAATCCTTCATTAAGTCTTCGTTATTGTCTTTTGATTGGATACAAGTAGATCTCATTTTTGAGTTTTTAAAACCAAGGGAAGAGTAGGAAAGTTGTAGAAATCCTATGGTTTTGAGTATTTAAAGTTGGGAAAGCTAAGGAAAGCTCAGGAAAATTAAGCCCAACTTTCCTTTGAAATCTTCCATGAAAACGCTAGGAAAGTTAAGGAAAGGAAAATGGATTTAATGATTTTTTTTTATCTGGTTACTGCCCTTATCTAGAAAACTTTAATCACCATGTCCCTTAACATTTATTTGTCAACCCTCTCACAATGGGTACAATGGTAATTATATTATAACATAACTTATCTTTGTTTTCCTTACCAATTCACAAATATAAATAGGATAATTATCATATTTTCCGTACTGAACTCACAAACAAAACTATGGAAACTTTACTATTCTTTCCTTTCCTATATTCTAAAGTTAAAATTCCTTATGATTCCTTACCCTAAAAACCTATCCTATCTTCTAAAGTTAAAGATCCTTATGATTCGTTACCTTAAAAACTCACAAACAGGGTGTAAGGTATTTGTACTTTCCCTCTTCTGTTTTGAATGATATCTCATCCTCCTCTTTTATTATTTTTTCTTTCTAAAAAGAAGTTAAAGCAATTTAATTCTTTCATTCTAAATCTATTTTTTCTTTTGGATAGGATATAGTGTTATAAGTGAGCTGTAAATTTTTATTTCTAACTTTTGAAGTTTTACTTGTTCGACATAGAGATTCATTTTTTTGGGAACTACATAAACAAGCTTATCAAGTCGTCGCCTAGTCGTCGACTAGGCGACGCTTAGTCGTTCGAGCGGTGGCCATTCGGCAAGGCGAGGCTACGCCTTAGTGAAAGCAGGCTAAAGACTCTAGATCTTATGCATTTTTTAGAAAATCACATCTCACGACCCACAACGGTGCAAAGAACAAGGAGAAACGAGCACCCTATATAACTCAGATGGAAAAAGGAGTTTTCACGCGCCGGCACCGTGAAAAAAGGAGCTGTCATGAGCCGGTGAAGGGGTGAATCAGCTGTGAATTCTCTGAGAAGTCACGCTGATTTGTGCTTCGTTATTGTGTATTTGTGTTTGTAAACAAGTTGGTGGTAATATTTAAGACCTGTTGCAGTGTTCACATGGGTGTGGGCCCTCTTATGCTCTGGTTTGCTATAAATACCTGCTGTGACCCTTAGTGTATGGATAATATACTTGTGTGCTCTCACAGCCTAAATATACTTATGTTATGTGCTCTAGTCATTTTATCATTCGACTTAGAACTGGTTTACAGCTGTATCCCATATGGGTTATGATTGTGAAATAATATGCCCCACAATATTATTTTATTTAAACCTTATATCTTTATATATATGTATATATTTTGGTGTATTTAATTGTAATATTATGATATATATTAAAAAAAAAATATTTAAATATATTTTTGGTACCACTTAAAATCTATCACACACTAAAAAATTGTATTTAATATTGTTGATTGTAAACTATGAATATAATTGTGAGTTATTTTTCTATGTTTAATGTATTTTTTGATGTACAAAATATACATATAATTATACATGTATAAATTGCGTATTGTAAACGACTTATCGCCTTGTGGACGACTAGGCGAACGCCTTATCGCTTAAGCGCTTAGTCACCCGGCCACCGACTCGCCTCGCCTTAGCGCCTTGATAACTATGTACATAAATAGTATTTAGGGTTGAGGGGGGAGTAGGAGAGGTTTTGAGTAAATGACCTAAGATAGATGTAGTTTTGAGTAAATGACCTAAGATAAGCTTATCTAAGGTCAATCTTAGATGCTTTTTCCCCTTTTTTTAATCTGAAGACGTAATAACAGATGATATATATCAATATATATCTACATGACCATATTAGAACATACATTCATTATACCTTACTAAGAACTTCCTCAAGCCCTCCTGTGGCCTACGTGTCAGGCCCGAGGCCCGAGGTGAGGCGCGCACCTCATCGAATTGAGGCGCACATATTTTTAAAAAATTAAAAATATATATACACACACAAATTTAATCATTTATGTATCAAATTTATCAACCATTAAGTAATTTTACAAACTTCTAAGCATGTTCAAAAAGTTTCTATAACAAGTTCAAGGACCATCACTATGTAGTATAGTGATACACTGATATAATCATATCATAATTACATTCCGCATAAATGCATAGTTAAATACTTAAAATCTTACATATATAAATATATATATATATATATTTAAGTAGTACACACTAAACAACAATATAAATGCATATTTAAGTATTAAAAAAATACTTATAAGTTATATACACATAATTATTTAATAAGTTAGTAAACACTAGAATAGTAGTGTAGTAAAGTACCCAAAATTTCTGAAAAAAATTGGGCAACATAACCCCTTAGTATTTTGCAAAATAGCCTTTTTTGGGCAATAGAAGAGAATAAAAAAAAGAGGAGAAGAGATAAGGCAAATGGAGAGACTTACCTGAAGGAGGAGGCTAGTCTAGATTGCTTAGGAAGAAAAATAAAATTACACAACTTTGATGAGACCCGCGCCTTGCCCGTCGAGTGGTTACAATTGATGGTTAAGATTGCTTAGGTAAAAAAAATAAAATTACACAACTTTGATGAGGCCCGCGCCTCGAGTGCGCTTCATTGAAGGAACGTAGCCTCAGGCGAGGCGCCCAGCGTGGGCTGGGATGGGCCTCGCGCCTAGGCGCGCATTTAACAACAATGCTTAAGCCTAACAAAAGTCATAAAGATTAATAATATGTAATAGCTTAGATTTTAGTAACTTCTACTTTTATAATGTTGCTAATGCATACCCTCAAATCAAACAAAATTTTACATGCTCTTTACGTCGGTTAGATTATTAAATTGACGATCAAATAATGTTATATTAAAAGTGATCTAAGACACCTTATCTTAGGTTACATATTATATATTATATATATATGAGGTATCTCTGTGACTGATTTGTGTAGAGATTGGAGGGTTGTACTCTTTTAAAGTGCTCATTTTTTTTTTTGTTTTTTACTCGATTGAGGGTGGACTTCTTGTTCTCCCTTTTTATTTTATCCTTTCTTTTCTATTAATAAAATTTAATATATATATATATATAAATAGGTAAAAAGTAATCTAAGGCATGTCAAGCTTGGCTAAGGGTACTTAGCAAAACCTTAGTAAAACGACGTAGTTTTACCCTCTAGGGTTAAGCTTTCTATTTTTGGGTTTTATATTAAAAAAATCTTTAATTATATTTTTTTATACAAAACTACGTAGTTTTGTTATGTAGCCTTAGCCAAGTTTGGCTTAGGCATGCCTTAGATTACTTTTCCCCATGTATAATAATTTACATATCACTAACAATTGAAGGCACACTAAATTATTCAAAAGATCTAGGCTATTTTCTCTCTTATATGAATGATTTTGGAATGGAATTGGGCAAAACGTTTTTTGGGATTGCAGTTTGTTAGACCACATTCAATGAAGGAATCTTCATAATTCTACCCAGGATAATCGAACTTTTCCATCATTCCATGACATTAAATCAATCAAAAGTAAGAAATTTTTATTGAAAATGGAACCTTAAAAGCTCAATACAATATACATTAACAATGAGAAGATGATGAAAGATGGGATCAACTTTATCGGCAAACTCGTGAATTATAAATGGTGGAATGTTGCAGATAAGAGAGAGAAGAATTGAGGTCAAATTAGTCCCATAACATATATATATATATATATATATATATATATTTTAAATTGGCTAGCTGAGCTTGTTAAATTTTCAGTGTTAAGCCAGCTTTGTGTGGCTGAAAACTCTTAGATCATTTTCAAAAACTACTTATTTATTCAGAAATAGTTATGAAACAAACTTAATTTAAAAAACACTTAAAATTTTCAGTTTTAAGACTTAAGCAAGTTATCAAACAAGCTTTAAGACTAGAACTCAAGAATTGGATTATGTTTCAAGATTTTTCTATTCAACACAAACATTTTGGTTCAAAACTTCTATGCAAAATGACATAGAAAGTTCTAGAATTAAAAGTTCAATCTAATTAAAAATTACATAACTTTAGAAGCACTTAAAGCAATTCACGTATAACAAGATTTTCTAAACTTATAAAGATGACTAGTTTAAGCTCTATTTTAGGAAATTTTGATTGCTGAAAGTGGTACTGACAAAGTTATTAGAGATGGTGTTTGAGAAGTTTGAAGTACATGACATTGTTATGGCAAGATGAAGGTCTCCATTTGCCTAAACTTTTAAAATTTTCACCATTGTGACTGCACTGTTGGGAATAATTTTTTGATTTATAGTAGGTGATTACTTCTTCGAGTGCTTCTTGTCCTTCAATATTCTTTGGAACTTGGTCACTTTTCATTCTTCGTTGTGGGCTTCTTCAATGAGGTGGGGTCGGGGTGGAGGGTGTCTATTTATGATTTATAGAGGGACTGGAGGGGGCTGCCTACTTAAGGGTTTTGTATTTTTCCAGTTCTTTGGTTTGGAGGATTTTACTTTATGTCATTCTCCCCTTTTTGTGGATGTTGTTTCTACTCCAATAGGATTTTTCTTCAAACTGAAAAAAGTTTTTAGATTATTTTATGTGTTGTCTCCAAAACTTACAACGTGCACATAATTTGCATTGGCTTTATAGGGTGGAATAGATATTTTGATTACTTTTTTTTTTTATTGAAAAAATGTTACTTTTTCTCTTTATATAGATCAAGTTGCTGAAGATACTGGCGGTACTCGGCAATGGGGACAAGCAGGCCAGTGAACAAATGTATACTGTTGTCGGTGACATAATGAGAAAGTCCGACACAACGAGCAATATAGGAAATGCCATTCTATATGAGTGCATATGCTGTGTTTCCTCCATACATCCCAATCCTAAGTTATTGGAATCCGCAGCTGATGCAATTTCCAAATTTTTGAAGGTTTTTTCCTACTACACTGCCATGTATTTTGGCATTTGTACTTGAAAAGATTTTTATTTTGATATATTTATATGATAACTGATTTTTAAATTTTTTTCGTGGGCAGAGTGACAGTCATAATCTGAAGTATATGGGTATTGATGCACTTGGTCGATTGATTAAGATAAGTCCAGAGATTGCTGAACAGCACCAACTGGCTGTAATTGACTGCTTAGAGGTGAGGGACATTATAATCCCTTTCTGTTTGTTTTTGTTTATGCTGGGGAGTGCTCATAATTTTCCATCATTTCTTATATATCATTTTTTTTTCATTGATTACTTTGACATTGGTTTTCTGTCCGATTTGCTGATTCGTTCAGCTTGGGACATGAGGTGAAAGGTGAGACATTATAGTCAGACTTTGAAATGACTGCCCTTTGGGTTGGTGTAGCTATTGGAGCTGATGACATACCCATCATTTCTCTCTGTGTGTGTGTGTGTGTGTGTTTGTTTATGCTTGGTGTGTCCATAGTCTCCCATCCTATTTTCTTACATATCCTTTTAACACCGAGTTCTTTATATTGGCTTCTTCCCATTTTCTGACTGGTTCAGCTCGAGACATGAGCTACATTTTCGGTCATTTTCTTGGATGAACAATGCTCTGGCCCATATATGTGATTCAGAGTTTTTTTTTCCACCATGTACCATTTGAAACTATTTACTGTGAAGATTTGAAACTATTTTGCGCATCTAGCCGTTGAAGTTATTACTAGAAATAAGAATTTAAATTTTCATTTCTTATATAGTTTTCTTATATAATTCCAAAGTTCCCCACTTCTGTGTAAATAGTTTGAATGCCCCATGGGTTTAGTAAAAAACTTTATGATTGATTCTTATTTTTAATCAGAGCTGAGATCGATATAATGATCTTTGGAAGTGTGCAATTTCTTCTGTGCATTGGGGAACTGCAATGAGTGTAATGCTTCTGTTAGATAGGATTCCTTTTCTTGCTTCTTTATTTAGGGTATTTCTGCATCCAATCTTTGTAGAGATTGGAGAGTTGCTCTTTATTGAGTGTTCTGCTTTTATGTCCACTTGTTATAGGGTGGGTGGGCTCGTTGTCCCCCCATTGCTTGTATTCTCTTTATTCTTCTAATCTATCAAAAAAAGATGTACTGATTTTTGTGAATTTCATTTTATAGTTGAATCTCATGCATTTCTTATCCCCTTTCGTCAAAAAAAGAGAAAAAACTGTTTTCCCCATACATGATTTTGGAATCCATAAAGATTAGTGGCATTTCAGAAGTGTCATGCTTTAAATATTGTAACTCCAAATTTATGACAGTTTTCTTAGAACTCACTATGCTATGCGTAGTTAGTATATTGTGGAGAACGTGATTTGAGTCTATCTTATCTGCTTATATTAATATTAAAGAGGAAAATTTGAGATCAGTGATTGATGTCATATGTGCAAAAGAGTGTAATATGTGCAAAAAAAAAAAAAAAAAGAAGAAAAAAAGACTGACTGCAACCATGTATTGCTTAATTGTGAGGTGGCTTTAGCCTTCTGGATAGTATTGGTTGTGCTTTTTCATGTACTATTTGGGACTGTAATTGATTAATTTACTTGGCCTATCCAAAAAGGAAGGTAATATGTGCAAAAAAGTGAAAGAAGACCATAAACCAATTTATTGCTGAATTATGAGGTGGCTCAGGCCTTCTGAACAGTATTGGTTGCACCGTTTCATGTCCTATTGGGGATCATAGTTGATTCATTACTTGTTAAAAGCAAAAGAAAACCACAAAACATTTTTGTGTTGATATTGATAACCTGAGGAGGATTAAGAAATTAGTGAATTGATATGTAATATGTGCAAAAAAGTGAAAGAGAATGTAAACCATTTATTGATTCATTGTAAGGTGGCTCAGGACTTCTGGACAGTATTGGTTTTGCTGTTCCATGGCATTGGGGGATTGTAGTTTATTCATTATTTCACAAAACCCTTTTTCATTTCAATTCTTTTTTTTAGACATAACTTTTTTTTTTAATTAAGAATCTTATTTGGGGGAAGTCAAGAAAAGCTAGTTATATTTGACAACGCAAGATCTTTCTATGGTTACTTATGTCTGACAACACAAGCTAGTCATTCAGGATCAAGTGGAAACAAAAACAAGCACTTATTAAAGTTCAGTCCTCCAACCTCAACATAACTCGACACAGATGCCTCTAAAGGCTCCCATAACATGGACCTGTAATGGCCCAAGAGGCCCAAGAAACATCACTTTGTATGTTAACAAATTACAAGATAAATAGCTCTCATGAAGAGTCAAGCATTAAGGCCATTCTGAATCCCCAAAAAATAGAGAAGCAACCACGCATGCAAAGCATTTTGGCCCCTTGTTCCTTCCAAACCCTCAAAAGTGAACCCACAATACATAAGCAATATGTTCTTTGTCTGAAATGTTGGGGAGTTTTGGTCTGTCATACTCTGGACCAGCGTCTGCTTACCAAGCTTTGGGAGGTATGAAGGGAGGAAGATTCAGTTTTGATGGGGGTGTCTACTATTTTTGGGGTGTGTGGACATTGGACAGTGTGGTATTAAGGATTTTGTGGTAGATTAACGAGGGATGCCGTGCCTTTTTTTACCTCCTTTGTGCTTTTCTAATGAGGTATTCATCAAGTTCCTTTGTCGTATCTGCATATATAATGGTGGGCTGCTCTCCTTTGAAGATTATGATGTTTTCAACTTGTTTTTTTTTTATCAACCCCCCCCCCCCCCCCGCCCCCCCACTTTTCGAGGACCCGTTTTTCTTTTGATTTGTAATCTCTCTTACTTCTCTAATAAAATCCTTTTCTTTTATCTTAGAAAAATAAAAGAAATCTTAACTTGTATCTGAATGCCTGGAATATAGAATTTGTATCTTCTAATCAACTGCTCTAAGGTGCCATCTTTAAAGAATTTGAAGGATGCTTTGCTGTTGCTCTAAACTGGCTCTTAGAGTAGGTCTGCAAATTGGTCATACTTAGATAAATTTTTAATATCAACTACCTCTCTAGTCGAGCTATAGAGCTTTGGGGTGCTGGGGTTTGGAGTAAATGAATTTAATGGATCTAAACTAATGTAGTACAAATTTACTGAGGTCACATTAGAGTTTAGACACAACTTTCTTGTTCAGTTAATCATATGTCATGCCTCTAGTGGAAGCTAAACTATGATTATGATTTTCGTATGCCCGTTAAAGGTGTTATTTTGAGAAACTCATGTCACGGCCACACTCAGACTCCTATCCTGAAGTGAACATTCTGGACTCATTTGGAAAGATCTGGTGCTCTTAATACCTTCGTAAGAAATTAACCACCTTTATAAATTTTTTAAGACAATAGGCCTAGTTTCAGTGACACCAATATATAGTTTTTAATATACTGCTTCAGTAATTCACAGTAAAATTAGCTGTACCTCTCTAGAAAGGTTCCAATGGCAAAGCAAGGTTATATTCTTTCAACCATTGAAGGAAGATGCTACACATACTAAACTTGGTAGCAGTGTCGATTAGTTCTTGAAATCTTTTTCGGCTTCTGTCTTTGATTAGACAACATCCTAATGTAGTCAATGATACCTTCACGGTCGATAGATTAAGTATTAGATAACTGTTCTCTAAACTGCTTAAGTAAATGAATCGGAAAAACCTAAGGGGTGGAGAAATGGCAAAGGCCTTGAAGAATAACCTCAAGCTCACTGGTACCAGTCCCCATACTTGGGGACCAAACTTGCCTATAAGAAAATGAATTGGAAAAGGATAGAGCTTGATGTATGTGTGGTCTTGCAGTAACTGAATGTAAGATGTTAATTATTTTTTGAGTATTGTTTTGTTAAGGCCATTTTGATGGCGCATATTGAATTCCTCTTGCTCGTTACACTTCTAAATTTGTCATGTCTTCTATGGTTACAATCCACGTTATTTTCTGTACTACCCTGCTCTTCCATTTTTATTTTTGAATTGATCTTCATTAGATAGTATTTGTACCAACAACTTGTTTTTCTTATATACATGTATATAGTATTGAAGTCTGACATGCTTCATGGTACAGGATCCAGATGATACTTTGAAGCGAAAAACCTTTGAACTGCTGTATAAGATGACGAAGTCCTCCAATGTGGAAGTCATTGTGGATCGTATGATTGATTACATGATAAGCATTAATGATAATCATTACAAAACTGATATAGCATCCAGGTGTGTCGAGCTTGCAGAGCAATTTGCACCAAGCAACCATTGGTTTATCCAGGTAATTTAATATTGCCATTTATATTTGAGACATTGGTGATAACATCATATAGATGCTTCCTGAACTTTCAGTGGCCAGCTTCTTCTGACTTGTTTACTCTACAGACCATGAATAGAGTCTTTGAGCATGCAGGCGATTTAGTAAATGTTAAGGTGGCCCATAACTTAATGAGGTTGATTGCAGAAGGATTTGGTGAGGATGATGATACTGCAGATAGTCAGCTGAGATCATCTGCTGTATGTTATCATAACAACTTTCACTTGGTTCTATTTCATACAGTTTCTGCCCCCCTCAGTGATTATCAATTTTTTCTTGAACTATTTATCTGACGTTGGTTGCATGTTTTTACATTTTTGTCTAGCATTGTGATATTTTCTAGAAGTTTGTGGTTTCTGTACTTATTTTTATACTGATGGTAACATGACAAGGAAAAACACATGATAGGCAAAAGAGCTATAATTTTACATATCGCATTTCTTAAATAATGTGATTACAATTAGGATGAAGTTATGCTTCTTTTATGCAAGTATATTTTAGTCTAGGTTTTATAATTTAATTAGATTTCGGTAACCGTATTTAGGTTACTTGTCTTACAAGAATTAGGGTGCCAAGATTCTTTGGAGGTGTTCTTGGTTTGGGAAGCACAAGGATGCCAATTCTTGGAAGTTTTCTTGTTTTGTTATTTTATAGGCATATTGATAGACTCCACGGCACGCTTGCGTGAGGTGGTCGTCGCCCGGATCGTTTCCAACAAGTTGATAGGATGGATAGCTTGCAATACCTTAACCCCTCGCCTATATGTAGACGGTAATCTTGGTACAATTGTTTGCAAATGAAATATGCGTAGGATGAACACCAACGACACCTCGACCCCTCGCTTATAGTAAAGCGGTAACCTTGGTACAATCGACGATTGATGCGGTAGAAGACGCCAAACACAACTATGATTGGTTGTATGATAAGTCGATTATGAATCTTAAAGAAGAACTAAGGAACACTTAGGAATTCTCAAAGAACCACAAGTAGAGAAACAAACTCACAATAATGATGATAATCTGAATATTAATTGGTGACAATTCAAGTTTACAATAGCACCTATTTATACTAGTTTTAGAAACCAACTAGAAGCTTCTAGAAGCACACACTTGTTGAAATACAAGCTCACAAATGTTGAAACATAGCAATCAGAACACATGTAATTGATCCTAAATACTAATATCATGTTTTGGGTGAAAGAAGGTTCGAAAATCAAGAAAGTCAAAAAATGACAAATTGCATCCAGGAGGTTCTCGCCGGGGCGAGAGAAATGTGCTGGAAAATCTCGCCGGGGCGAGAGAATTGGCTTGGAAAAACCTCGTCGGGGCGAGAAAATAGGCCTGTGAAACCTCGCCGGGGCGAGCTAGCCTGTACCATGCAAACTGTTCCAAGTCCATTCGTAACATGTTTACAGGTTTCATACGCTTGGACTCCACCGTCATGACTTCTATACTTGATCCCACCTCGTTCCATAGTTCACGGATCATTCCGTTAAGTCCGTCTTTGAAGGTTTTAGCTCGAGCTCTAGTAATGGGTCCAAGTGGCAATTGCAATGGGTCTTCTCGGGTTGTGTCACGGGTTTCTGGATCATGGATGTCCTCATCATACCTCTCCTCTTGAAAAGGATTTGTCCTCAAATCTTCACCTACATCAAACGGGCTTAGATCAGAAACATTGAAAGTTGCACTAACAGTATACTCACCGGGTAAGTCCAATTTGTAAGCATTGTTGTTAATGCGTTCAAGCACTTGAAATGGTCCATCTCCTCTCGGGAGTAGTTTCGAACGCCTTTGAGCAGGAAATCTTTCCTTACGCATGTGTAGCCATACCCAATCCCCGGGTTCGAAGATTACTTGACGCCGACCCTTGTTGGCCTGTTTGGCATATTGATCCGTCTTCTTTTCAATGTTGAGTCTTGTCTTCTCATGTATCTGTTTAACAAAATCAGCTTTGTTTTTGCCATCCATGTTAGTATATTCGGAAACAGGTAATGGTGACAAATCCAAGGGTGTTAAAGGATTAAAACCATACACAATTTCAAAAAGTGAGAATTTAGTAGCAGAGTGAACATACCTATTATAAGCAAACTCAACATGTGGTAGACACTCTTCCCAAAGCTTAATATTCTTTTTAATGATAGCCCTTAATAAAGCAGATAGAGTCCTATTTACTACTTCCGTTTGACCGTCAGTTTGTGGATGACAAGTAGTTGAAAACAACAGTTTAGTTCCTAGTTTACACCACAAAGTTTTCCAAAAATAGCTCAAGAACTTAGCATCTCTATCCGGAACAATTGTTCGGGGCATGCCATGCAGACGCACAATATCTCTAAAGAATAAATCAGCAATATGGGATGCATCATCAGTCTTGTGACATGGGATAAAGTGTGCCATTTTTGAAAACCTGTCCACAACCACAAATATAGAATCATGACCATGCTTAGATTTAGGTAAACTCAATACAAAGTCCATAGACAAGTCAATCCAAGGTTCACTCGAAATAGGTAATGGTGTGTATAGCCCATGGGGTTGAACACGAGATTTAGCTTGACGACATGTAATGCATCTATCGCAAATTCTTTCCACATCTCGTTTCATATGAGGCCAATAGAAATGTTCTTTTATTACAGATAAGGTCTTATCGACACCAAAATGTCCCATCAAACCACCTCTATGTGATTCTCGAACCAATAACTCACGCAAAGAACATGCAGGTATACATAACTGATTCTCACGAAACAAGAATCCATCCATCTTGAAGTATTTACCTACAACATTCTTTTCACAACTTTTAAACTCTTCACAAAAATCATGGTCATTATCATATAATTCTTTGATTTGTTCAAAACCAAGTAATTTTGTGTCAAGAGTATTTAACAACACATACCTTCTTGAGAGAGCGTCGGCAACGACATTCTCCTTACCTTGTTTATACCGAATGACATACGGGAATGTCTCGATGAACTCCATCCATCGTGCATGTCTCTTGTTCAACTTGTGTTGGCCCTTCAAATATTTCAATGATTCATGATCCGTGTGAATTACGAACTCCTTAGGCCACAGGTAATGTTGCCAAGTCTCCAATGATCGAACTAAGGCATATAACTCCTTGTCATAGGTAGGATAGTTCAAAGCTGCTCCACTCAATTTTTCACTGAAATATGCAACGGGTTTTCCTTCTTGCATCAACACAGCTCCAATGCCTAAACCTGAAGCATCACATTCAATTTCAAAGGTTTTAGTGAAATTTGGCAATACAAGTAAAGGAGCGTTAGTTAATTTTTCTTTAATCAAATTAAACGCTTTTTCCTGTGCATCACCCCACTTGAATCCTACACTCTTTTTGATTACTTCGGTGAGTGGTGCTGTGACTTCGCTGAAATTCCCTACAAACCGTCTATAGAAACTTGCGAGCCCATGAAAGCTACGAACTTGACTGACATTCGTAGGAGTTGGCCATTCTTGGATTGCACGTACCTTTTCTTCGTCAACCTGTACTCCCTGTGTACTAACAACAAAACCAAGAAATACAACTCGATCTGTACAAAATGTGCATTTGTCCATATTAGCATACAATTTTTCTTTTCGAAGCACATCTAGGACAGATTTTATATGCAATGCATGCTCAACTAAATCTTTGCTATAGATCAAGATATCATCAAAGTAGACAACTACAAACTTTCTAATGAAGGAGCGCAAAACATGGTTCATTAGTCTCATGAACGTGCTAGGAGCATTAGTTAAACCAAAAGGTAAGACTAACCACTCATATAACCCATATTTTGTTTTAAAAGCAGTTTTCCATTCATCTCCTTCATGCATTCTAATCTGATGATAGCCACTCTTTAAATCAATTTTAGAAAACACACAAGATCCATGCAATTCATCTAACATGTCATCTAACCTAGGAATGAGATGCCGATATTTTACCGTGATATTATTTATCGCTCGACAATCAATGCACATACGCCACTTCCCATCTTTCTTAGGTACTAAAATAACAGGAACCGCACATGGACTCATGCTTTCCCTCACAAAACCTTTGTCCATTAGCTCGTAAACTTGCCTTTGCAATTCCTTTGTTTCCTCGGGATTGCTTCGGTATGACGGGCGATTTGGAATGGTCGCGCCTGGGACAAAGTCAATTTGATGCTCAATTCCCCGAATTGGCGGTAATCCCTGTGGAAGTTCCTCGGGAAATACATCCTGATAATCCTGTAAAAGAGCAGAAACAACACTAGGCAAAGAAGGATTATTAGCGTTAGTATTTAAAAGTGCCTCTTTATACCGAAGTATAATCATTGGCTTTTTAGAATCCAAAGCTCGCCTTACATCACTCCTTTTTGCAAAAATGTTTGTTTTTCTCTCTTCTTTCTTTTTTTCTCTCTCTTTTGTTTTCTTTTCATGATCTCTCTGTAAGTGTATTTGATCCTCATGCACTTGTTTTGGTGACATAGGACACAAGGTAACTTTTCTTTGATTGTGAACAAAAGAGTACTCATTAGTAAAACCATCGTGTTTTACTCGCCGATCGAACTGCCAAGGTCTCCCAAGTAGTAAATGACCTGCCTGCATAGGAACTACATCACAAAGAATCTCATCCACATACTTCCCAATTGTAAACGGCACTGATACTTGCTTGGTAACCTTGATGTCGCCGCTGTCATTGAGCCACTGCAATCGGTATGGGTGAGGATGTTTGGATGTTGTAAGTCCCAATTTTTCCACCATTGTTATGCTTGCCACATTTGTACAGCTCCCACCATCAATTACAACACAACAGATCTTACCATTTACCATGCATCTAGTATGAAATAGATTCTCTCTTTGCTCACTGCTTTCTTCTTTTACCTGTGTACTAAGCATTCTCCGTGTAACCAACACTTCGCCATGCATAGCAACCTCTCTATCTTCCTCCAATGGTGGCATATAGTCATTGTCACTATCTTCTTTCTCGGTCTCCAAATCCCCATTATCAAGCAATAACATAGTTCTTTGATTTGGGCATTGATTTGCAATATGTCCCCTGCCTTGACATTTAAAGCATACAATATCTCGAGTACGACTAGTAAAAGGTGTATTAGTTTTACCTTGCATTACTTGAGTAGCCGCTCCTTGCTTGATTTCTGGCTTTGGCTTGAAAGTAGATGGCTTTTCCTCACGCTTCACATTATTGGGTTTCCATGATGAACCTGTGGTAGGATTTGTTCGCTGGCCACCTCTCCTCTTAAGTTGCTTCTCTATTTTGATAGCCATGTACACCATGTCTTCCAATACCACAAAATGTTGACGCTCCACCAAATCTGCAATATCCCAATTTAACCCTGCTGAAAATCGGGCCATGGTTGCCTCATTATCCTCGTCGATGTCAGCTCTAGCCATTAGCATCTCCATTTCCTTGAAGTAGTCCTCCACACTCTTGCTTCCCTGTCTCAAATTTTGTAAGTTTCGAAACAGATCTCGATAGTAGTGGCTTGGGACAAACCTCTTTTTCATTACAGCTTTCATTTCTGCCCAAGTCTCTATTGGACGTTCTCTGCACCTCCTTCGGCTGGTCATTAATTGATCCCACCAAGTAACTGCATAGTCGGAAAATTCGGTAGTTGCAATTCTAACTTTTTTGAGATCCGAGTAGTTGTGACAGTCAAAGATCCACTCCATTTTACTCTCCCATTCTAGATATGCCTCGGGGTCACTTCTGCCTTGGAATGTGGGAATTTTCATTTTGATGCTATCAAGATTGTTGTCCTATCGATTTCGGCCGTCTCTATCCTTTGCAAAATGTCTCCTAGGGATAAAGTCAGTTTCTCGATCCTCTTCCTCACTAAACCTTTCATCATAGTAATTTGTCTCCTCTAGTCTTGCTTCCTTTTGTTGTGTCTTTCCTTTTGGGCGCCCACCCGGAGGGTTTTGAGTTCGTTCCCCTCGAGTGTCACTCAATTGATCGATGCGATCATGCACTTGTTCCATAGCCATCCCCAATTGTCTAGAAAATTCTTTCATCATAGCCTCCATCATGAGTTTTGGGTCAAAATTCGATGTAGAAGGTTCATTTTCAATTGTCTTATCTCTTGTGTTAGACATATTTCCTGCAAAACAAAGATTAGTAGAAAACAAGTTCCTCACCACTCCCTTGCGTGTTTCACTCAAACAATATATCACACAAATAGGAAACGCTCGTGTATCACACAATTAGGCTTTTACTCTCAATTAGACTTACTACTCTTGCCTTTTTTCGCTCGTAGTTCTCTCTAATAGGTTCTTTTAGAATTCTCACAAATATTACCTCAATTCTCTAATTACAATCCAATAATAACTTATCAATGATACAATATAGAAAGTACGACTCTCCACAAGACTTCCAAACGCCAAATATGATTCTTGCAAATGAAAATCCCAATGATAGCAATTTAACAACACAAATTTTCTGCTATATATTTTATGCAGTTTCTTTTTTTTTTTTTTTTGACTATAATTCAACAACAAAAGTAAAGATAAGTAACTTGATAGGAAACTTAGCTTTGATACCAAATGATAGACTCCACGGCACGCTTGCGTGAGGTGGTCGTCGCCCGGATCGTTTCCAACAAGTTGATAGGATAGATAGCTTGCAATACCTTAACCCCTCGCCTATATGTAGACGGTAATCTTGGTACAATTGTTTGCAAATGAAATATGCGTAGGATGAACACCAACGACACCTCGACCCCTCGCTTATAGTAAAGCGGTAACCTTGGTACAATCGACGATTGATGCGGTAGAAGACGCCACACACAACTATGATTGGTTGTATGATAAGTCGATTATGAATCTTAAAGAAGAACTAAGGAACACTTAGGAATTCTCAAAGAACCACAAGTAGAGAAACAAACTCACAATAATGATGATAATCTGAATATTAATTGGTGACAATTCAAGTTTACAATAGCACATATTTATACTAGTTTTAGAAACCAACTAGAAGCTTCTAGAAGCACACACTTGTTGAAATACAAGCTCACAAATGTTGAAACATAGCAATCAGAACACATGTAATTGATCCTAAATACTGATATCATGTTTTGGGTGAAAGAAGGTTCGAAAATCAAGAAAGTCAAAAAATGACAAATTGCATCCAGGAGGTTCTCGCCGGGGCGAAAGAAATGTGCTGGAAAATCTCGCCGGGGCGAGAGAATTGGCTTGGAAAAATCTCGCCGGGGCGAGAAAATAGGCCTGTGAAACCTCGCCGGGGCGAGCTAGCTTGTACCATGCAAACTGTTTTCTTTCATCGTTTTGATCGCCAAGTCCATTCGTAACATGTTTACAGGTTTCATACGCTTGGACTCCACCGTCATGACTTCTATACTTGATCCCACCTCGTTCCATAGTTCACGGATCATTCCGTTAAGTCCGTCTTTGAAGGTTTTAGCTCGAGCTCTAGTAATGGGTCCAAGTGGCAATTGCAATGGGTCTTCTCGGGTTGTGTCACGGGTTTCTGGATCATGGATGTCCTCATCACATATGGAAACGAGTACTGATAGGAATGATAGAATTTTCAGTGATACCAATCTCTCCTCTTCTGTGGGATAGGGTTTCATTTCTAGTATAGTTTTGAGCTTCATCTATTGGAGCTTTTAGAGGAGTTGCTATTTGTCTGGACCACAAGGTCTTGAGCAAACTAAAATGGATAGATTAGGGCCTAAGCCAGACTGAAACAGAATTTGGGGGAGAAGAATGGGCAGAAAAGGAGAGAAATAGGGGAAGGGAGAAGAGCTCAAATGAGTGTTCTCTCGGTTTTTCATTGCATTCAGCAAGCATAAGAAATTACATCATTCTTTTACATATTTATACTAGAGCTTTCTTGCTGGAAAATAAAGCTAAACCCACACCTACTTCCTTATCCGACACCCCATAACAACTAACACACATGGAGTATGCTGACTCTAGAGACTACGATTAGTTACTTCTTTCCCAAAATAACCTTAACTACTAATTAAATTGTTGGGGCTTGACACTATTTGAGATTGTGAGATAGTATTTATGTAATAGAACAAAGGAGGATAAATAGCAATAATAATCTGCCTTAGTGTATTATTACTTTCATACTTACAAGAGGGCAGTGGTCTTTATTTATAGCATTCAAGAGAGAGCACAAATATAAGGAAACTACATTTAACAAATAAAAGGAATCAGACTTTAAAGCCCATTCTCCACTAACTGCTGCACTCCACTAATTGCTGATATATGCTCCATTAGATGCAGCCCATGTGCCTCCACTAACTGCTGATATATGCTCCATTAGGTGCAGCCCATGTGCCTCCAGCAACTGCTGATATATGCAGCTCATGTGTCTCAAAACATGTTTTCCAACATTCCCCCTCAAGTTGGTGAATGAATGTTTTTCATTCCCAACTTGGATACAAAACTCTGAAATATTGAGCTACTCAACCCCTTAGTAAGTACATCTGCAAGTTGGCCATGTGTAGACACATAAGGGGTACAAATCAGCCCACTCTCCAGTTTCTCCTTGATGAAGTGTTTGTCAATTTCGATGTGCTTCGTGCGATCATGTTGTACCGGGTTGTGAGCTATACTAATTGCAGACTTATTGTCACAATAAAGTCTCATTGGTCCATCTCACTTGATTTTCAAGTCTTCTAAGATGATCTTCAACCAAAGTAGTTCACATACACCTTGAGCCATTGCTCGAAATTTTGCCTCTGCACTAGACCGTGCTACCACATGTTGTTTCTTACTCCTCCATGTCACGAGGTTACCGCCAAGAAATGTGCAATATCCTGTTGTTGACCTCCTGTCAACTATTGACCCAGCATAATCAGCATCCGTATATGCCTCAAGCACCAAACCTCCGTTTCTTTTGAACAAAACACCCTTTCCCGGTGTCCCTTTGAGATATTGTAACACTCGGTGCGCAGCTTGCAGATGAACTTCCTTTGGGCTATGCATGAACTGGCTAATCACACTCACTGCATATGCTATGTCCGGTCGTGTATGAGACAGATAAATGAGTTTTTCTACCAGGCGCTGATACATTTCTTTATTTATTGAAGCGTCTTCCTCTGCCATTCCAAGTTTAAGATTTTGGTCTATTGGAGTACTTGTTGGTTTGCATGCTGTCTTGGCTGTTTCTTTAAGGAGATCCGTAACATACTTCTGTTGGGAGATAAAAATGCCCTGCCTAGAGTGAGCCACCTCGATCCCAAGAAAATATTTAAGCTTTCCTAATGCTTTGATCTCAAACTCCTTAGCCAAACACTGACTTCGAAATTGTCTCTCATTATCATCATTCCCTGTCACTATTATATCATCAACATACACTAATAGTGCAGTGACTCCCCCTGAAGGTGAGTGTTTAATGAACAGTGTGTGATCCCCTTGGCTTTGTTTATACCCCATGACAATCATAACTCTCACAAATCTGCCAAACCATGCCCGTGGTGATTGCTTAAGTCCATACAAGGCTTTCTTCAATTTACACACAGTATGATCACCCAAGTTATTCCCATAACCCGGTGAGACCTCCATATAAATTTCTTCTTCTAGTTCTCTGTGCAAAAAAGCATTCTTGACATCAAATTGTTGTAAGTCCCAACCATAATTAGCTGCTAATGATAGTAAGATTCTAACAGTATTCATCTTTGCAACCGGAGCAAAAGTCTCTAGGTAGTCGATCCCATATGTTTGAGTATAGCCCTTGGCTACCAACCTTGCTTTATATCTCTCTATTGACCCATCTACTCTATATTTCACTGTATAGACCCATTTACACCCTACGAGTTTCTTTCCGACAGGTAACTTCACTAACTCCCACGTTTTATTCTTTTCCAATGCTTCTATTTCTACATTCATGGCTTGTCTCCATTTCTCTTTGGTCAAAGCCTCAGATAAGGTGGTAGGGATGGTAATGGTGTTCAAGTTAACAAGAAAGGCTCTATGTGATGGTGAAAAATGTTTAAAGGAAAGAAAGTGTGCAAGAGGATATAAAGGTCGTTTTGTGCACTCTCTAGTTCCTTTTCTAATAGCAATGGGAAGGTCCTGGTCATTATTATTGTCTATATGGGATTCAGTTTCAACTTGTAATGAAGAATTAGAAATTGTTACCTCGTTCTCAGGATCTGGGTTGGATGATTGGACTTGCACTGATTCAGGGACAATTGTCTTCTTCCTTGAATACACCTTGCCTTTGTCAAATTTCACATTCTCAAGGGCAGAGTTGGGAGTGTCTGAAATTTCCGGCACGGGTTCAGACACAAGATTTGGCATAGACTCAGATATTGGTTTAGACACAAGATTTGGCATACTAGAAACTGGTGTAGGAATTGACGACAAATCGAACAAGAAATCCCCGTCCTTATCTTCAAGTATTGAATTCTCCACCTGAAGATAAGGTGAGATGAAGTAAGGTGTTTGCTCATTAAAAGTAACATCCACCGAGACAAAGAATTTCTTCGATGGAGGGTGATAACACTTGTACCCTTTTTGAGTTGAGGAATAACCTACAAATACGCATTTCAACGCCCTTGGGTCTAGTTTCCCCCTATTTCGACTATGAATATGGACAAATGACACGCACCCAAATATCCTAGGGACAAGATTATTTGTAGTGTGTATGTTTGGATAGAATGTTGAGAGTATGTCCATTGGACTCTTGAATCCCAAGACTCTAGAAGGCAAACGATTTATAAGATGAGTGGCTGTAAGAACTGCTTCCCCCCAAAAAGACTTAGGCACATTTCTTTGGAATAAGAAGGCTCGGGTTGACTGAAGGAGATGACCATTTTTTCTTTCCGCGACTCCGTTTTGTTGTGGCGTATCGACACAGGATGACTCGTGTACTATTCTTTCCTTTTGAAAATAAGGAGTTAGTACTTGATTGAAATAATCCCTGACATTATCTGACCTAAATCTTTTGATAGCAACCCCAAATTGGTTCTTAATCATGGAACAAAAATTTGGGAGAACAGTACTGACATCAGATTTATGTTTAAGTAAGAAAAGCCAAGTAACACGAGTACAATCATCAATGAATGACACAAACCATCTTGCCCCAGAGACATTAGGAATAGTAGATGGACCCCAAATATCACTGTGAATGAGATAAAAGGGAAGAGAGCTCCTTTTATCACTACTTGAAAAAGGTACACATTTGTGTTTGGCAAATTCACACACTTCACAATGAAAATTTTCAACATCTAGACCTTGAAATAAAGACGGAAACCGAATTTTAATGACTCTAAATGACGGATGTCCAAGTCTGCGATGGTGAAGCCAAACTTTTTCTTCATTGGATGAATAAAGTTCTGAAACAAACGAATAAGGTAACTTGCCCTTGGTGATATTTGACTGGCTCGATGTTTCTAGGTAGTAGAGCCCATCCAGTTCTCTAGCATGTCCAATCATCTTCCCCGAATTCTGGTCCTGAAATACACAATAATTATGATGAAAGATCACACTGCAACATAAATCTTGAGTAAGCTTTTGTATGGAGACAAGGTTTGTGAATAATTTGGAGACATGAAGAACATTTTTTAAAGTCAAAGATGGGTCTATTTTAACATCTCCTACACCTGCTACAGTGGTCAAAGAGCCATCAGCTGTGGATATTTTCCTACTGCTTGGGCAGGGTAAGTATGAGGAAAAGACATTTGGTGAGTAGGTCATATGATCAGTAGCTCCTGAATCCATGATCCAGGAGCCGGCAAAGGTTGTATTCGAGACATTTAATCCAACAGAGGATGGAGACTTACCTGAATACGCCAATGAACAAGTACCTGAAGGTTTGTCAAGATTGCCAATTAGAGATCTCACCCTCTCGACCTCTTCTCAGTTAAGACTGCTCGACTCCTTTGGTATTGCTTCATTTTGCTGTGTCGTTGTGACATGCGCCTGACCATTGTACCTTGGCGGTTTTCCACGAAGCTTCCAACACCGCTCACGAGTATGGCGTTTCATCTTACAAAAAGTGCACCACAAACTGTCACGATAATCAGCCTTCGATTGTTCAGGTTTTTTATCTTCAGAAAATGGTGTTTTTTTCATGTTTGCAGCTGAATAATTTCCACCACTAGCTACCATAGCTGAGCTGTCCATGCTTTGTGGTTCAAGCATAAGTCCTCTTCTGCTTTCTTCACCTCGAACCAGCTCTACCACTTCATTAAAGCACGGAACCTCCTGCTTGCCAAGAATCTGGACTCTCACTTGATCAAATTCTGGATTAAGCCCAACAAGAAAATCATACTCTATCTTGCTCAATGAAATTCTTTAGGACAACAGCATCTTCAGGACATTTGGTTTTAATCACCCTATAATGATCAAGTTCTTGCCACAAGGCTTTTAACTGATTTGCATATTCGGTAACTGTTTTACTGTCTTGTTTAGCAGCCATTGTTTTCACCTTCACCTCATATACTTGAGCCGCATCTCTTGCATTCGAATATGTCTGTTGTATTGCATCCCAGATATCATTGGCAGTAGCCAAGAACATACAAGTGTCACTAATCTCAGGAACCATTGAGTTCCAGAGCCATGCCATAATCATCGAATCTTCTTCGTCCCATGCTTCAAACCTGGGATCTTCTGATTTTGGCCCCGTACCCATAAGATGACTCAACTTTCCCTTTCCTTTAAGTATGGTACGAACAAGCTGGGACCATTTGAGATAGTTTTTTCCATTCAATCTATAGGCAACCTGGATATTTTGCAATTCTCCAGGCTGTTGGGATCGAACTACCTCCTCCGACTCTGTTGTAACTTCTGTTGTAACTTCTGACATCTTCCACAAGTCACAAATTACTGACTATCAAGTCCAATTACTAACAGAATTGCAAAGCTGCTTTGATACCAAGAAGGAGTTTTGATTTATGCAAAGCTGCTTTGAAATTTGCTGGGAAAGCTGGAAAATTCTGCTGGGAATTGGACTTCACAGAATTGGAAATCTGTTGAAAAACTGCAGAAAAATTTGCTGGAATATTTTGTTAGAATAGCCTTAGCTCTGATACCATGTGAGATAGTATTTATGTAATAGAACAAAGGAGGATGAATAGCAATAATAATCTGCCTTAGTGTATTATTACTTTCATACTTACAAGAGAGGGCAGTGATATCTATTTATAGCATTCAAGAGAGAGCACAAATATAAGAAAACTACATTTAACAAATAAAAGGAATCAGACTTTAAAGCCCATTCTCCACTAACTGCTGCACTCCACTAATTGTTGATATATGCTCCATTAGATGCAGCCCATGTGCCTCCACTAACTGCTGATATATGCTCCATTAGGTGCAGCCCATGTGCCTCCAGCAACTGCTGATATATGCAGCCCATGTGTCTCAAAACATGTTTTCCAACAGAGATGTTCATAGATATTGCAAGACATTGCTTCATTAGTTTTTTTCTTTTTCTTTAATTTTTTTTATAATTTTTTTAATTTTCTTGTATTTCATTTTGGAATTGTATTTCATTATGGAGGAATTTTGTCCTCCTTGTACTTCTTTTTAGCTAACACTTTTTGAGAAAAAAGAAAAATGGATTACATCTTAGTTAACATGCTTAGATGTGACAATTTATTAACAAAATAATAACAATAATGATGGGGGACTAAACCTTATCCTATATCAATGTCTATAAACGAATAGTTGAATACAAAAGTGGAATCAGTATTTCCTAAAAAAAGAACTACCGTTCCTTTCAGCTACAATGGCTCGTCTACATTGCAGAGGTAGAGTTCTTTCATTCACCAGCACTGTAAGGGTAGGCACATGATGTCCGTAATTACCATTCTATCAGCAGGTTGACTAACTTTCTCTGTGGACATGAAGAATTTGGAAAGATCTTGGTAGCAAAGATATACATTCCCTAACAATATAAGCTATGTGTCAAGGAACTTTGAATTTTCCTTTAACATATAAACAAGTGCTAAGGAATCCATTTGGACTGAGAAAACATTGAGGTAAACTGTTTGCATAATAGTCCATCTCTCAGAATACAAGCCTCGACAATCATGTTGGTAGCATCCCCAAAGAAAATTGCGTAAGCTAAACCTAAAAGTATATGACCTCGACTGTTCCTTACCACTCCACCACCAGCTGCCTGATTATGTTAGTCCCTTTCTGTAGTCTCTCTTATATCTTAACAAAACTTGTTTATATCCCCCCACCCCAACAAACAAAAAAATAATACATAAAAAACAAAAAGGTCCAATAATATCACAAAACCATAATTTTTGGGTATCACACATTGAGTGACTGCAAATAATGGTCTCTCTCTCTCTCTCCCTCTCCCCCTCTCCCCCCCCCCCCCTTTATGCCTCAAATTATAATTTAGTTGAAAGCATAGGCGAATTTGTGGACTTATGGTTATAACCTTACTATGTGAGATTTATCTAATAATGTTAATTTTTCTTATTCCTTTTTTGAATTATGTATGAAACTAAATGCTATGATCACGTACCCCTTCATTATGCCAATTTACTAGACTTTTAGGAAGAGAGAAATTTAGGCCTTACAAGTCATCTTCAATTTTCTTTAAATGTGCTTTCATTAAATTTTGTTCTTTTGTTTCATTTACAATGTGGGTAATATTGCATGACTTGACATGTCTCTTATACAAATAGGAGTGGCTCTATGTGCAATTTTTATATTCAAATATTTGCTGATCATCCATCTTACATCACTATTGGCAAATTGGCAATGCGCCACAAAATACACCACTTATCCAATGATTGAGTCAATTTGTCCGAGATTTTGTTCATCACTTGATTTTAAGTACAACATTTTTTGGGTCTTATTTTCTGTTCTTTTAAGTTGGAACTGTTTGCTAATGCAGGTGGAATCATATTTGCGTATCATCGGAGAGCCAAAACTTCCATCAGCATTTCTTCAGGTTAGATTCAGCCTATCTGGGTTCCAGCTGTGCTGTATATATCTTGTCCAAGTGTATATTGCTTTAGGCCTACTTCGTGTGTTTGTTATCTTATTGTTAGTTTTAAGTTACAGGTCATTTGTTGGGTCTTGGGGGAATATGGAACTGCAGATGGGAAATATTCTGCCTCCTATATCAGTGGCAAGCTATGTGATGTAGCGGAGGCACATTCAAGTGATGACACTGTCAAGGTATGCCTTTTACGGTTCCTGACTTGTTGGACACTTATCCCCCTATCAAAATTACTATTATTTTCCCCTTATGGGTGTTTATGGTTAATGCGGATATACCGTTTTGAATGTTAGTAAAGATGGATATATATATATATATATATACACATATGATATGCAAGTTAAAGCTTATTTCACTGATATGTGGAATTATGTGAAGTAGAAATGTTAGTATGGTCATCCTTTTTGTCTTTCAGAAGGCATTGTTATCCTTTTAACTTTGAGGATCCATGAAATTCATGCTTGGGTGAGATGCTTCACCTTGGTTTCAAAATTTAAGTATGTTTATGGAAAACTGTATCTCCACTGTTTTTGGACGAACTCTCGTCCTCCTTTTGTTTTCTATGACTTGAATATGATATTTCTTCATTATATTTTTTAAAAAGTATGTGTCTGGTTATCTTGGACTTTTATTTATTTATTTTATTCTAAAAGGTGTTTTTTAGTAGTTTTAGTTTGCTTAGCCTTGAAGTATTTAACCATGGAGTTACCTTTTTATGACCTGGTTGCTTGTCACCAGCTTTTTATAAGTTATAACTTCAACTAGCTTGTCACTTCATTACTTTTACTTCTTTAGCTACCATAGTTGTCACGGCGCCACGGTGAGTCATGGCGGTAGCCGACTGCCAGGACGCCTAGGCGACAAGGCGACCGCCATAGCGACTTTACGACGACAAGTCGTTTACAATGTACAATTTATATATTATTTATTTTACTTAACAATTATATTGGCAATAAAATTTTATATACATTAAAACCCAAAACATAACACTATGGAATAACATTAAAAACACAATTATGTAAATACTTAGCAATAACAATCAAAAAATAAAACACTTGATATTAAAAACTAGTAGAAGAGATGAAGAATTCAACAAACACCACATAGAAAATAAAGTAGCAACCAACCATCACATATTACTAGTCTAATAACTAATAAAACACCACATAACAAGCCAAAAGAATGTCTAGACTCTCTACACTAGTCTCTAAACATCGTTCAAGCAAACTCATCAAGAACAAAGTCATCTCCATCTCCTCCACGAGAACTACTCTCATTCAAAGATGTAGGTGGTCTTTCTCCAAAATCATCCTCCACATCATCGTCATTTGGAATTCTCTCTTCTTCATCTACTTCATCATCGGAGTCGGAATCCATCAACCTTCATTCCTTTGAAGTTGAACCACCACCACGTCGAGAGTACGTAATGACATTATCACTAGTATTAGCACGAGCCTTCCTCCTTGAAGGATTGCGACCCTCAAGCGTGTTAGATGCACCGGTTGCTCGATCCACATCATTCCATGTAAGATCCTTCCCGAGATGAACAACATCGGCCTCATTATTGATCCATTCATTACCCCATTCAAAGTCATCAATGGCTAATGGATCAAATTTTTTTCCAAGTTCATGCCTCTTTTGGAACTTTGAAACGATCTTTCGATTGTATTGGACATACATCAAGTCACTCAATCGTTCGTGTTCCGATCTATTCCTCTTCTTTGTATGAATCTAAAATAAATAAGGCAAAAAATAATAATATTAATGATAAAATTTTAATTATATAAAAAATAGTTAGTATTAGTAATGACTTATTACTTTCGAACCAATAATAGAAAGTACTTACAAACTCAAATGTATTCTAATTACGCTCACAACCATAAGAAGAACAACAAAGACCTATAATTCTTTTTGCAAACTTTGTAAGCTCAATAGCCCGCCCTCCAAAAGCGCTCCACCAATCAACTAGCAAATATTTAAAAGAAATATAAATATTTTTAAAAGGAGGAAAAAAAAGAATGTATATAATTATAATTTATATTTTATATCTTTATATATATTTCAATATACTTACGACTTACGAGGATTTTTTAATTTTCGTTACCTAATCGCCATTTCTCTTGCAAAAGTATCTCGAGAAGTATCATAGTTATAGGCTAGATTGCTTATCTTGTTTAGCAAATCTAGCTCGGGCACCATCTTTGCAAGAATGTCATTGAAGTCTTCTCGTAGAGTGCAAGCTAACTCCAGACGTTCCTTTTTGATATCAAAGTACTTGCCCGGATTAAGAAACAATGCAGCTCCATATAATTTTTACTCCATTTGGCTTTCCCATCGCCGCTCAACAATGTTAATCACTTTCTTATAGAGTATTTGTTTGTTATCAAATGAATCTTTGATTTTTTTCTTCGCACACTCCATAGCAGCGAAAACTTTTGGCATAGCAGGTTTCTCATCACCATCAACAATCCTCAAGGCTACAAGAAGTGGTTGTGACTCCCTAATGCAATTCTCAACAGATGCTAAAATGTAGTTGAAATTACAGTATCACATACTTTCTTCCCCGCTTTGGTAGCCGACAACTTAGATTTTCTTATGAACAAATGCCTCAATGCATCTCTATGCTTGTACAAACTCTATAAGGTGAGGAAAGCTGTAACAAATCTAATAACTCCGGATCTCATAAGATCCCTCCCATTTGTTTTTCCCTCATCACATTAAGAAGAAGACCATACCTGTAAATGAATGTTGTGATTCTTCTTGCATTTGTGATTGTGGGCTGGAATTGGTTCAGCTTGCCTATGTCCTCTAGCATAAGGTCTAGGCAGTGAGTGGCGCAAGGTGTCCAAAACAGTGTAGGCCTCCTCTTCATTAGTATATGCCCCACTGCCTTTTAATTAGAGGCATTGTTTGTGACCACTTGAACAACATACTCGGGGCTAATTTCCTCAATCTTACTATCAAGGAGATTTGCCAACATTGTGGCATCTTGCGACTGACTGGAGGTATCAACAGAACCCATGAAGTAAGAAACAAGGAAATTCGACATGAGTGTGCAGCCATATTGCTTCCAAGAAACTTCATGTTTCGCCTTTAACTATCGGTTTGCTTCTTTGCCTTCTTAAGTAAAGGAACCCTCAACTCATGATACGTTGGAGGCTTTAAACCCAACCCATATTGGACTCGATCATTACCTCGAAGCTCCTTGCATTTGCAGCATTGAATGGTATGCCACACTTGCAGAAAAAGTTAGCAATGTGCATATAGACTCTCTCCTTTTCCTCCGGTGTTCTCAAACGATTTTCAATAGTCGTTTGGCTCAAACGCTTGCTATGCGTCTCCTCTACAACTTCTTCGAGAGCCTTCCTTAGAAGTACTTCAACCATCTTTTTTGGAGCTTTTGATTGTGGCTTTTGGAATTGAAAAACAGCTTTCTTCCTTTTGGAAGCGGTCCTAGAACTTGGGATAGTGTTGGAGGAAGCAATGCTTGGAGGAGCAGATGATTGTTCTTTTTGCACTTCTACTACATCATCATCATCATCTAGCTCAATTGGTTTGTTCCTCTTTTTACTATTTAAAGCCGCTTGCATCTCCCTCATAATTTCTGTTGATGTTTTAGGGCACTTCGCTATGTCTCCAAAATTTTCAGCTAGATGTTGCTTGAGCCTCTTGATGCCCGAATGACATTTCTTCCCGCAAAGTATGTATACATTGCATGATATCCTTATTATTTATATTTGCCCAATATCCATATTTCCAACTCGGATCGTTCGATTTAGCTTTTCTTTTAGGGTCCTTAGTTATATCATAATTATCGGCCCCCGAACTTTCCGCCATTTTACTTTCTACACAATACAATCAAATAAAAAATATAAGACAAAATTGATCCAAATAACAAACCATTCATGAAAATATTACCTACTTTTGTTTTTACTTTTGAACAAGGTTCTAAAAGGCGCTAGGCGGGAGGCGGGCGGAGGGGGCCTAGCGCCTAGGGGGCCTAGGCGGGGCTTAGGCGGGGCCTAGGCGGGATTTTTATTTTAAGTCAATTTTAATATTTTATCTTATATTTATCCAAACAAAACAATAATATAAAGCAAAACAATCTATAATAAAGATAATAAAGGCATTTGCTTAAAGTTCAAACACATATCCATATTGCTAATGTCAAAGTTCAAACACAAACATGTAATTGTTCAAAGTTTAAACACAAACAAATAATCAAAAATACAAACTAATAGCCCTCATCTCCATATCTCTCTATATCTCTAACTCTTCTTCTCCATATCCTCCAAGATAATGTCCCCATCGGACTCACACTCATACTCCTTCAAGATAATGACCCACGACATTATTTTGTAGCTTAGTTATTAAAATAAAAAAAAAAAAAAAACAATTGCAGTTCTAATTTCTCCGCCTAGGCCACGCATAAAGGCCTAATTTCTCCGCCTTGTTCGTTTAGGCCCCGTCTAGTCCCACCTAATCTCATAGAGGGATTTTTTTGCCGCCTTGGGCCTAGACGAGGCGCCTAGACGAGACGCCTAGGCGGCCTAGCGCCTAGGCGTGGCGGGAGGGGGGGGCCTAGCGCCTAGTCGGGGCCTAGGCGGACCTAGGCGGGGATTTTTAGAACAGTGCTTTTGAATAATTGAATGTATTACTTTTGGTCCATACTCCATAATTAATTAATTATACAAACAATAACCACTGTTAACTGTCCAAAACATCAAGTAGATAAAATGTTGCATATCTTTTTAGTCCACAATAATGATTATCAGTGTATGTATCAGCATGAGACTTAACCTCATGTCCAAAATGTAACCACCCAAGTTGAAAAAAATACATGTAGGTATATCGTATATCTCAGTTGTCAGTTCCAAAAAGATTGAGAAATAATTATTTAGTACCCACTGTCCAAAACAATATATTTTAGCAGTTAAACACTACCCACTGTACAAAAAAATATTCACTGTCTAAAACAACATATTATGTAAAGTTCATATTGTGTATAGTTTGCAAATTTTAATAGTTAAAAACAATACCCATGTCCAAAACAATATTATTTAATCATATACAGAGTCTAAGGCTACCCAAAATATTACAGACAACATATTAGATAAGTAGACTAACTGACTAAGACTACCCAAGTAACTCAACATATCACAAACAAAATGCCCAGCAATTAGCATAGCAGCGAGAGAGAACTTAGAGAACGAAGATACTTCACATGTGAGAGAGAGAAGGCAGGAGAGAAAACAGACCTGAGAGAGGCTCGACTGGGGGAGGTTTGCGATGGCGCGACTGAGGGAAGCTCGACTGGGGGAAGCGAAGTCAAAGAGGAGTCGCAAAGTCGTGAGGAAGAGGAGTCAGCTAGTCAGCGAGTTGCGATGTCGTGAAGGCAGAGGATTGAGAGAAGTCGATGTCGAGTTTAGGGCTTTAAACTTCATTGCGGTGGCTGTTGGGTAAGTAGAAGACCCATGGGTCATGGGTAAAAAAAAAAGTTGGGCCAAAGCTACCAAGGCGTGCGCCTTGGTAGTCCCGCCTCAAGTCGACACACGGCATGGCCTGCTCTTCATCGCCAGGTCGCCTAGGCGTCGCCTTGGTGACACCATGACAACTATGTTAGCTACAAGTGTTTCCCTTCATGGTGCTGCGTATATGCATGCAGGCGTGAAGAACATATACATTGAAAATGTTTAGGGGGGGGTCGAGAAATAAAAGAAGTTTATACATAGTTAATTGTTAATTATATGGTGCCTGAGAGGTTGGTGTGGGGACAAAAGGTTGATACATCCAACTTGGCGTCCTTCATATGCAACTGAATGCATTTATCACGTGTCTGACAATAGTATCGTCATGAAACTGTTAAGGTTGTTGATTAATGAAAGTTATATTCGTGTTACATTCATCCAAAATCAAGGCATTTATTTGGTCCGTAGTTTTACAAAGGTTGAACACTAAGGTCTTTATCAGGTGCGGAGTCGCCACAAGGCTCTATCCCCAGACATCTGTGTTCTGTGTAAGCAGAATAATTAGCCACGTTCTCATTATTTTTGCTTTGTCCCGTTGCTTGGGAATTGTGGAATTCTTTTGGTTTGTTTAGGGGAAGAGTGGGTGTGTCCTAGCTCGGTGGAGAAATTGTTGCTTACTTGGTTTGGAGGTTTTGGAGGGAGGAAGGGAAGATGCTTTGGATGTGCGTAATATTCTTTGGGGTGGATTTGGAATGAATGTTATGCTAGGATTTTTATAGAGATTTTTAGCTTTTGATTTGTTGTGTGAGAGGATTTTTTCCCTTGCTTCATTATGGTTCTTTGCCATGGGTGCTTTTAAGGGTATTTCTGTGCCTGATCTTTGTAGAGATTGGAATGCTGCCCTCTATTGATTTGTTTTCTTTTTAGTTCATCTTGCTATAAGTTTGGACTCCATATTCCCTTTTTCTTTACCTGTATTATCTCTTCAGTTAATAATTTTATTTTATTTTAATCAAAAAAATAAACAACTATTCATATCACACTGGAGATATTTCTTTCAAAGTTTAAAATTATGGTATTCTTTTTTTTATTTTGTGAAGGCATATGCGGTAACAGCACTTATGAAAATATACTCCTTTGAGATAGCAGCTGGGAAAAAAGTGCACATGCTACCCGAGGTTAGTATTACTTAACCGATTTTCTTTTTCCTCTACAATCCAAGTTGATTTTTATACTACATGGGAGCTCACATTTGAATTTCAATATGCGACGATGTAAATTTTTAAAGCTTGTTTGTGATCATAGATTACAGTTTGACAGATAGTATGCCAAATCAGCTAAACTTATTCTTGATTGAGAATATTTTTTTCCAATATGTCATTTGTTTTCCCTTATATTCATGATTTTTATAGGTACTACGGATGATTGTGATTTTATTGGATGGGTCATTTATTTGTTTTACAAATGTGATAACTTTCATATAATATCAATGAGTTGAGAGGTTAAATGTGTTCTTTACAAATGCACTGTCCCGTGCATATACTCCACTTAGAGATCAACTGAATAGACATTACCATCTCTTGTATCAGTAGGTTTTTAAGAAATTTATACCCTTGTCACAGAATGATTGATGCTCAACTACTTGGGCTTCAATCTCTCTATATATGCAACATTCATTAATTGTTATGGCATCATTCTCGACTGTATCATCACCTCTACTACTTCTATTGTTGTCTCTAAAGGTCATCGTGGTCTATCCTTTCTCTTGAAATATGATATTAAGTGTTGATTTCCTGTCATATGCGTTGAACACCAGTTGTCTAGATACCAAATTCAGTACTTAAATATTTAGCGTGAAGACTTACCTGCACAAATTCAAACACTTTCATTCTTTGGTACTCATCTTAAATTGGGTCCATGATAGTTCACATCTTTTGGAATCCAGACTTTTTTGGTATTATCTGTAAACCTTGAAGCTGTTCCTCTTGAAACAGTGAATAGCAAAGTGACCAACTCCATTATAGTTGTAACATCTATCATAAAACTTGTAATGTGTGTTAGAACTCATCATGAAACAGTTAATAGCAAAGTGAGCAACTCCATTACAGTGGTAACATCTATCATAAAACTTGTAATGTGTGTCACAGCTAATCATGCCTATATTATGGATATATAGGTCTTTGAGTGGAATTTTTCTTCCATTGGGTTTGAATTCTTCTAGGTTGTTGTCCTTGGCATCACTGCGACTGCCTTTGCTGGTTGGTCTAAATGGTTTTTTGAGGAAAAGCAGAGTTGAATTGCCTCTCTGCTGATCTCTTAAACTTGTCAGCTGAGTGGTGCTTCGCTGACATTGAAGAGAATTTCTCAGTTGATCCTTAGAACCAAGTTTCCTGTGAAATTCTTTTGAACCTTTGAATGGTTGAACATTTGAGGGGCCAGCTGAGCTGAGTCACATAGTTATTTCTTCAGAAACAACATTTGTAACAGCTTTTACAAAGATAACTTTATTATTTGAAAAAGTGCGATGCTGGATTATAGATTTTCACATTATTGGTTGATCTAATGCCGGTACCAGTTCTATCATTGTATATCTTCTGTTCAGCTATCATAGAGTCCTTTGCAGTACTTGAGCTTTTCCAAGCATCAATCGTGTATTCAAATCCTCATTCTATAAGATTAAATTCAATTCCGTGTTAAATCATCAACTTGAACTTCAGATTCTTAATTTCAGTCTTCAATTTAGAAAATTGGACAAAGCTAAGTCATAATATAGAACTTTATTCTCTTCCTTCAATTGAGAGTTGTCATCTGAAATGCATACAAACAATCTCATATAGTTTTCTTAACATCAGTTTTGGGGAAAAAATGGTTAGGGAAGTTTGGGCAGACTTTTTTTATTTCCAGTATTTACAAATGTCATTAAATCATGAGGACAAAAAGGTTCACAAAAGAGGGGAACCTCATTGCGATAAACCAGTACTCAAGATTATGATTGGAAATACTTTTGCCAAGGGATTTAGGCAACAAGAGCATGTTTTCATTCTATTATTCAATGTTATGTCATTATCCAAGAACACAGATTTGCCAGATTCACAGTAACATATGGGCAGCCTAAAATCAGAGCCTTTTCAACTTTCATGGTTCATAGGAAGGGGTTTTTTCAAAGTGGAGTCGAGCCTCCTAAGATGCCCAGCTATAAATTATGTTGGACAAATTCTTAAAGCTTCTGTTTTGACCTTGGTGGTTGGCTATTTGAAAGAATGAGCTTAGCATGGTTTACTATTTTCCAAATTTTGAATATGATCCATGAGGACATGAATTGTTTTTAGGGGAAGGTTTGTCATAATCCCACACATAGTTGTTACGGCGCCATGACGAGATGCGTCAGTAGTTGACCGACAGGACGCCTAGGTGATAAGGCGCTCGCCATGACGTCTATATGGCAAAAAGTCGTTAACAATGTGCAATTTATACATTATTTATTTTACTTCAAAAGTATATTGAACAATAAAATTTTATATACATTAAAACCCAAAACATAATAACTAACACTATAGAATACAATTAAAAACACAATTATATGAATACTTCATAGTCAAAATTCAAAAATAAAACACTTGACATTAAAAACTAGTAGAACAAGTCAACAAATACCACGTAGAAAATAAAGAATCAACCTTGTCATCACCCATCTTAAATTACAAGTCTAGTAAGTAGCAAGTCCATGTGTTATGATGAGTCATGGGTAAAAAATGAGTTAATCACTTAACTTGGGTCAACTACCAAGGCGTGAGTCTTGACAGCTCGACGTCCAAGGCGTCACCTTGCTCTTCTCCAGCGCCAGGACGCCTAGGCGTCGCCTAGTCGATGCTATGGTGACGCCATGACAACTATGCTCCCACACCACATAGCTTTGTAGTTAGTTACTTCGTACAACAAGGGTACTGTTGTTATTGGTTAAACAACTCTTGTTATTAGGCTATTGTCTTCAGATAGCCATGGTAGCTGTTTCTTAATGTTGATGTGAGATATTGAAACTTCTGTCTCTAGAATTTTAATTCTAACCTCTCTCTTCTTTCTCTCTCTACTTTCTCTCTATGTCAAAATTCTCCACGTTTTCTCTCTAAATCTACTCTCTATCTGTATTCTACTCTAATCTCTAATCCCTCCCCTATCTCTTTGTAAATATCTCTCCAATCTATCTTTTTATCTCTAATTACCGCCCAAGCTGTAAACAGGTCTCCGGTGGTCTAAGATTCATTCTTCTAATCTCCTACTTCTCTCGAATCAACTAGAAAACCTAATTCACTATCGAAGATTGTGACATTTTTACGACAGTACTCAATATGTGCACTATCTTTTGGGGGATATTCTTTCATTTCTTAGTTCCCAAACAATATAAACAATTTTGATATGCACGTAAATGGAATAGATATTTTAAGTGTTGTATAAATGGACTTGATATAGAACAATATAATTTGGATTTTAACGAATAGCTTTTGAAAATGGGTCTCTCGTTTTTGGGAAGGATTGAGTTTAACTACATTTGAGTGAGGCATGGCTGAGAGAGTTTCTTATGCAACCATGAATGTTGTTTTTGATTGTTACTAAAGAATTTAAAAGTTATAACCAAGGATATTGCTTCCTTTCATTGCGAGAGTTAAAAGCAATGTGATTTTCTGTTAGGTGGTTTCAGGCTGCTTTAGCTGAGATCCTAAATACCTAGATACTCCAAGAGCTTGTAGGGTTGTTCTGGTGTACAAAAAGAATTGACCGTTATGCAAGTGTCCCTTTTTATAATATTTCATTGTTTAAGGTTCACGATGTGGGTGGCTCAGTCACTCGAGCACATTACGTGCAAGTTTTTGTTAGCTAGTGACCGCAAGGATAGGAAAGATTATTTGGTGGATGGAGATTTTGTGTCATATGTCGTCCTAGGGATTTTAGGACTTAGGAACCTAGTATATAAGAATCTATCTGTATTGGGAAAAATGCTATGGCGCATTCCTCAGGATCCTGACTCATTCCAATCCCTTTAAGTAACTTCTATTTTTTCCTTCCTTTCTTCTTCGTTTCGGATCGAAAATAGAAGAGTCGAGTAAATCAAAAAAGGAGGTTCATTACTTTCTTCTTATGTTACTCATTCCAATCCTTGAAAGTTCATCTCCCAAGGATGCAGTTCCTTGTTCTGTTCAAGTTGGTAATGGCATATGCATATTCAGTTTTAGATAAAAATCTGGGTTGAGAATTGAGATGCTTCTCTCTTTAGCTTTTTCTTGTTTTTGTTACCTCTCATTTTTGGGTGAAAATCTGGTTTCGTTTTTTGTTACTTCTCCCATTTCTAACTTCACTCTTTGGGTGGTGAGAATACTTCTTGGAATTTTCATTTTTCCGCTGAAATGACAGGGAGATAGGATTTTTCTTCATTTATTCAACTTCTTAATTCAGTCTCTGTTTTTCAGTACTTGGATAGGCATGTTTGGTGGTGTGATCTACTGGGGCATCTTTTCTTGTTGGTCTGTTTTCACATTCTAATTTATCATCTAGTACAACATTTTCATCTAGATTCTTATATTTTGAAAGGAAAGGTTTCCTGAAAAAGGAAGGTTTTTGTGTGGTCTTGGACTCTTGGTCAACTTTACACAAATATGCTTCAGAGGTGTAGGCTTTAAAATTCTTATCACCAGATGTATGTGATGTGTATATAGGTCAGTGAGTCTCATCTTCATTTATTTTTGTGTGATGGAGGATTCTTTGGAGACGTGTTTGTTTTGTCATTTTGTAAGTAGTTTGGGTTGAGAGGAATGCAAGGATTTTTTGTGATTAGGCAACGAATATAGAGTTGATTTGTTATGAAGTTTCTTCTTTTGTTTCTCTGTGTGCTCATGCATTAGGAACTTTTAAAGTAAATTATCTTCATAAGATTGACGGGGCGGTGCTTCATAATGCTTTCCACTTATTTTCTTTGATTTCTCTTGTTTTTCTTTGGGGAAGGCTTGTTGTCGTCTCTATTCATCGATAATTTTTTAATCTTAAAAAAGTGCTCTCATGGAGAGGAGTTGGAGTTTTTTCCACAGTTTGGTGATATGTGATTCTTTTTATTTCAGAGTGGAGATTGTTTTATTCTGTTATGTCTATTAACATTGTAACATGTTCATAGGTTGCTCTAAAAAACAGAATTGTGTTTTCTTCTTCTATATCATTGACTTTTCTCTGTAGTTAGTTTCTGTTAAGTTATAGCACTGAGTGGTACTCCGAGAGTATGTTGTCACTTTTTGATATCACCGGAAACTTTGGAGCATAGTTGAACGGAACATTGTATCCAGTAATTTTTGTTAAAGAGTTTGTTGACTTTTAATGTAGAAGATTTAGTTACCAACCGATCCCTCAACTGATGTGTCTAGACTGATTAGTTTTCTATTGGATGTCTTTAGGAAAAAAAAATAAAGCATGTAGACACGTAAGTCGTAACATTTATAGTTTGATTTTCCTCATGGTTGTCAAATGGTTGATTAATCAAATGGCTGTGGATTTTGATTATCATGTGGTATTTGTTGGGAGTGTAGTGAAGTTTCTCATTGCACGGATATTTTGGATGTCTTTTAGAGAATAAATCAAACATCTAGATACATAACTAATAACATTTATAGTATAATTTTAAATATCACCTCTTATGGGTGTCAAACATAGTTGTCATGGCGTCTCCTATGCGACGACTAGGCGTTTTGGCACTAGAGAAGGATACATTGATGCCTTGGACGCTAAGCTGCCAAGGTTCACGCCTTGGTAGTTGGAGCCTTGGTAGTTGAGCCAAGTTAAGTGATTAAGTTATTTTTGTACCCATGACTCATCATAACCCATGGACTTGCTATGTGGTGTAATTTTATTACTTATTAGACTTATAATGTGTGATGGGTGTTGACTTGGTTGATTCTTTATTTTCTACATAGTGTTTGTTGACTTGTTCTACTAGTTTTTATTGTCAAGTGTTTTTTTGATTGTGAAGTATTCATGTAATTGTGTTTTTAATTGTATTTCAGTATTAGTTATTTTGTTTTGAGTTTTAATGTATATAAAATTTTATTGTTCAATATACTTTTGAAGTAAAATAAATATTTTATAAATTGCACATTGTCAACGACTTGTCGCCATACGGACACCATGACGGGCTCCTTATCGCCTAGGCGTCCTGGCGGTCAACTATGGCCGCATCTCGTCGTGGCACTGTGACAACTATGGTGTCAAATGGTTGATTAATCAGATATCTGTTGATTTTGATTTTCATGCCATATTGCTGGGAGTCTATTGACCTCTCCCCCTTCCTCCTGTTATGTAAATTGTATACTTAAAGCTCTGTTTTGGTTACTTGACACGAAAAGAGGTTGACAAATGGTTATTGACATTATTAATGTTTTTAGCTACCATGTATTATTTGTGAAGTATTTTGTATCCTATTTTCTCTGTAATTTTTTGATGGACTATTTAAGGAATGAATTCAAGTCTGGATGCATTTGACTACAAAACTCAATTCTCCAAGAAATGAGATCTGCTTTTCAGTGTGTTTTACAATCAACATCTTGCAGTTCCAGTTTTGTTCAGTATGTTCCAATACCTAAATTAGATTTTTTTTAGATTGGTAAAATTTATTTCATTGATGCAGTGCCAATCATTAATTGAAGAATTATCTGCATCAAGCTCAACGGATCTGCAGCAACGTGCATATGAACTTCAAGCGGTCATTGGTTTGGATGCTCATGCTGTTGAGAATATAATGCCACTGGACGCAAGCTGTGAAGACATTGAGGTAATATTTAATATCATAACAGATAATAGTTTGTTTACCATTTTGTGGTCACTGATTGTTAATATCTTCTTATTTTTTCCTTTTTTTTTCTTTTTATACTTGGCATAGGAAATATAGATTATGGATTTACTGATGTTATATTTTCAAGAAGTTTACTCATGGGTTGGTTTGACAATTGTCATTCTTGTTATTTATTTGCGCAAAATCTGAATTTAATCTTCTAATTTTTCTTTATTTTTTTTTCAATTCAATTTTCACGTCACTCAAACTCTAGAGAAACTTGGGTATATGAGGTTCTGCATTTTTTTTAATTATTATTTTCTGAGTACAGAATACCCTCTTTATAAAATATAAGATCCAAAGGTAAGTGATCTCATATTTTTAGAATGGGAGGAGTATATAAATGGTATTCTTCAGCCACTTCTTCAGAAACCCGCTAATGGAAGATATAACACTAAAAAGAAATTGTTTTTTTTAATTTTTTATAATCTAAACACCTCGCAATAATAAAAGGAAGACGATCTACTTTCTTTCCAGATTATCTCGCATACCATGTATCTGTTTATCTACTGTTTGACAGTCCTCTATATATTACTGGTAATTAGCAAACGATCTACTTTCAGATTATATTAGCCCTCTATTAGAAGTAGAAGCCTTTACTTTTAAATTTGTTGGGAGTGGAAAATAATTTCAATCTAGTTCGTTTTAGCACAAAATTGGTAATTTGCCGTCAGTAACTTTTCAACTGCGCCATCAGAAAAATGAATATAAAAAAAATAACTACATATATTAACAAATTAGCAAATCATAAGAAAATTGTGTTTCGTTTTATACTTGTCTTATGTTTAAGCAATCCAAAGGATTATGGACTTTGTTTACATGCTTTTATATGTGTAAGTATAGTGCTTTATTATACTTAATCTATATTATTATAAACTACACACACACAAATGATTTATTCGTTTAGGTGTATGAATTGTATATGCTTGAATTGGTCTTTATAAGTTAACAAGTTTAAGAGCATTAGAAGGATATTAGTTAACTAGTCAATTTTTTTAGAGGGTCCCTTGTGAAAACTGTATATATTTGGTTTTAAAGACCTTGTTCACAGACTTTTGTGTGCGATGATGATCCAAGGTTTAATTGTTAGCTTAGGGGTCAACCATTCTACCTTTGAGCTCTGTAACTAATCATGCTTATATGCACATGTAATTTAGTTAATGGACATGTATTCCATATTTAACTCGCTCAGTTTTTATCTTCTCGGTAGTTGAACAAACTGGAATGTATTGATGTATGGCTTGCATAATGCAATGTAGTAATAATATATGCATGCAATTTTTATTCATGTATTTTGACCTCAAAAGTAGTTTTGTGCTGGCATATGAGCATTTATACAATTCATATATTTTCAGTGGTACTTGCAGTGTGTGTTTGTTTGTTGGCTGTCCACTTTTACATTCTGTAACCTTGTCTAGCTACTTGGTTGTATCATTTATGCTGGAACACTCAAAAAACATCCATAAATCCTCCTTGCAGATAGATAAAGACCTTTCATTTCTCAACAGTTACGTCCAACTGTCCTTGGAGAAGGGGGCTCAGCCCTATATACCTGAGAGTGCACGTTCTGGTATTTTAGATATTAGTAATTTTAGAAGCCAAGATCAGCATGAAGCTTCAGCACATGCTCTTAGGTTTGAGGCCTATGAGCTTCCAAAACCCACCATGCCCACAAGGATTCCTGCTACAATAGTACCCTTGACTGAACTTGTTCCAGTACCTGAGCCATCTTATGTGAGGGAGATACACCAAGCTCCATTAGTGTCATCTGCTTCTCAAGCAGGATCATCAGAGCTTAAGCTTCGACTTGATGGGGTTCAAAAGAAGTGGGGTAGGCCAACTTATTCATCTCCAGCCCCATCAACCTCGAACTCTGATTCTCACAAGACTGTGAACGGGGCAGCACAACCTGATGCCACAGGTAGTGCAAAATCAAGAGCACGCGATGCCTCTTATGATTTAAGAAGGCAGCAAGTCGAAATATCCCCGGAAAGGCAAAAGCTTGCTGCGTCACTGTTTGGCGGTACTTCCAAGTCTGAGAAGCGACAATCCGCTGCTGCCAACAGGGGTTCAAAGGCGAACAGTAATTCAGCAGATAATACTCACTTAACCAAGGGAGTGACTTTATCTGAACCTACTGCAGTGAAGGCCGCTCCACTTCAGCCACCTCCCGACTTGCTTGACCTGGGAGAACCAACTGTTACAAGTAGTGCCTTGTCTGTGGATCCATTCCAACAACTGGAGGGTCTCGTTGATGTAGCACAAGATACTTCAGCTATGAATTCTGGTTCAGTTGCTACAAAAGCACCTGATTTTATGTCACTGTATGGAGAGCTGTCTAGCGGCGGGTCAAGTAGTATTGATGTTAATATCGGTTCTGGTTTGTTGGGTGCAAGTAACAGCAATGCCCATGGTGGAAGCACAGTTACACACCCACCACAATCAACAAATAAGGGTCCAAATCTTAAAGACGCTTTGGAAAAGGATGCACTTGTAAGGCAGATGGGTGTGACACCTTCGTATCAGAATCCCAACTTGTTCAGAGACTTGCTCGGCTAAGATTTATACCATGTTAATCTTGAACTGGAGTTGCACAGCTTGTTGATCAACGAACATACATTTGATGATAAAAGCTTCTATGTCACAAGCAGAATGGGTTTGTCCGAACCTGTGCGAGTATCACAGTTATGGGTTTATACTTGTCAAACGAAGGTATTGTTTCTAAAGAACAATATGTTTTTGTAGAAATAGAATTAAGTTTGAGTAATTTGGATGCTTGCTGTAACAGGCGGTTCTTGCTTTTGCATATGTTTGTGGATTTGAGTGTTTGGGGAAGTTGGGGACTATAGCCGGGCGAATTTTCACTTATTTCTTAAGTGAGGTTGTCATTCCCTTGTTATAATAATGGGTTATTCTCCAGGGTTTCATTTTATCTTGTTCATGTTCATTGTCATTTTATAAACCCACTTCGTCTGCAGAGAAATTTTACCTTTAATGTACCGACAAATATATTACTCTTAGTTATATTTGAATTTGCCGTAATATGTTTTGAACATATAGTTGCAGCTTTACACTTGGATTTGAGCATTTCAATTTATCTATATGTTTTTAACAAATATTCCTAGACTACTGAAGAATTAGACCAGAAAAGAACATGCGAATCCAAGTTAAATTGTACTAATAAAAAAATATGGAATGCCAATACTAAAACGTTTTCAGCACTTTTAAAGCTCTCAAATTTCAGAAAATTTGAAATTTGAGGACACCCAAAGCAGGAAGAAATAAGCCATAGCATGCTAGCACCAAAGCTTTTTAAGAACCAATTTTGTTCCACACGTTAAGTAATAAATTTTAATGGACCAGGATCTCCTTCGATACATCTTTCATTCAATTTTTTATAATAAATATTTAGCGATACAAATATCATTGTTAGCGTTAGTACTGGCGACACACTTGTAACAAATATTATTGTTCTGCTACATATATGCATCTTAGAAACAATTATCAACAAAAAAGAAACAAAAAATTGAACATTTAAAACAATTGCTTAAACATGGTTTTAAGTAACAAATTTTTTATTTTAGTTTAGTTATAACATGGTCTAAGAATTGAGAGATCGTGATTAATTAATACTGCAGTATTTGCCTTTTAGGTGATTACTGTGTTTAGGCTGTTAAATGGTAATTCAAATACTCTTATAAGTCCCAAGTATATAACTAAATAATTATCAAAAAAGAAGAAGTATATAACTAAATATATTCCGGCCGTGCAATGCATATGAATTGTAAAGTATATATAATAAAAAAAATTATTAGTTCAAAAAATTTCTAAGCATGCGAAATTGTATATATATATATACGGGGAATGATCCATAGCATGTATTTGCCATGGATCCTTATAGGGCATACACCATTTATACCATTAAAAATAAAAAAAAGAAGGAACAACTATGATTAAAAACTGAAAACGACGTCCGCTACTATTAGTAGCGGACGGTAAAAAAAACACTTAGTGTCTGCTACTACTAGTAGCGAACGCTAATCAGAATGAATTTGGATTTATCAATAAATGTTTAAGGTTTATAAACTAGGGTTTAGAGTTTATTAACCAGTATTTAGAGTTTATTAACCAGTATTTAAACCTTTGTCGACGCCGGTTTTTTCTCGTCTCTTGGTCTTTTCCAATTTTAGCCTTTTGATTTAATGATTCTTTGGAAAAGATCGGCATTGATGTCGACGGGGTTTTGAAAGATCGTTTTTTATGATGAGCCAATTAACCAGAGTCGCCAGTTGGTATATTTGAAGTGGATGTACCAACTCATCCGAATTTCGTTTTCGTAAATCGCTGGCTCATATGTGACTCCGAATTAATTGGTCTGCGAATCGAGATTCATAGAGTTCGGGGGCTTGCTTAAGCGAGGGGAAGGTGTTAGGCACCCCTCGACTTCCGTGAAACACGGTTACCGCAATCTTGATGCTGTCCTATCCTTTAATCCATGAAATATGTATACATGCAGGTGTGTGTGTGTGTGCTTATGTGAATGTTATGGTGAGTTTGTATGAAAGAATCATTTGGATTTTTAGGAAAAGCCGTGCTTCAATTTGAGAATGCTTCGGAACGTCTTTCGATTTATACGAGAAAGCTTGATTCTTTATAAGAAAGGTTTGATTTTAATTTGTCAAAACTATGAGATTTTCATTAGGTGTCGTTTTGGTGAAACAAGAGTTTTAAACCTTCATCAAAATAGGAATCGAGATCTATACGTTGCTTTCGTAACTCAAACGATGGGCAACTTCTAGAATCTCTTTAACCCTATGCACAACGGTTTAATAAAACGTTTCGTTCTTTTGTAAAACCCATTTTTCGTGACATTTGAAAATAACCTCTTTTAGCTTTTCCCGTAGGATAGGAATCGACTTTCGTTAGCGTTTCCCAAATTTTTAGCCTCGTGATGCTAATATCCTACTTTGATTGATTTTTAGAAAAGATCCTTATCGTTTAATCTTTTTGAAGTCCTTTTGGCGCCTCAAAAATCTAATCAAGTATAAACATGCGTCGGGGCTATCCATGGGCATGTAAGCCATCAAAATATCCCCCGAACGCCAACAATCACATATTCCACTAATACGGGGCCTTAAACCCGATTCTCGCCTTAGCGTCGTTTTAAGGCCCGACAGTTACATATTACAAAACAAGCATCTTGAATCTATTACATACACCAAAACGTCCATCATCGGATTTGAACCACGGGGTCGCTTTCCTAGGCTCACAACCACGATTACTACATACTCACAAAATGAATACTACAATAACACAACAACGTAGATTGCCTAACACATCCTAAAAATACAATCAATCAAACTACGCCTAATATATACCCATAAAATAAGCTAGAAATTTTCATCAATTAGATATCATCGGATTATTAGGAAGAATCTTGTTCCAATGGAACCCTCACCAATAATCCCTAATCCATGATTGTTCAACAATATTCTTGAAAATTGCAATTAAATTTAGCCAAATGACCATGATAGAAGTTGCAAAAATAATGAGATTTTCACCTTGCAAATGATACCAAAATTGTGTAGAAAACTTGTGTGTTTGATTGAAATATGAGATGTATTGATATAATCTAACAACAAAGGAAACTTCCTCTCTTTTTTCTCTCAATTGTTGCAAGAATTTGTGCTATTTCTCCCTATTTCCGAGCTAAAACTGCTGCTGATTTCCTTCTTCTTCCGCCAAACTGCTGAACCTCTTGTATACTGTCCGAAGCTGAGTTTAAATAGGCTGGCCAAAGCCAGCCGCAGATCTATCTGCGGCTGGCCGCAGATGGATCTGCGGCTGGCCAGCTGGCTCGCCACTCAGCCCGGTTTTCGGGATCTGACTTTCCAGAAAGGCGCACTCATTTGGCCGCAGATCTATCCGCGGCTGGCGGGCTTGACTTTCTCGATTTTCGTGCCACGCCTCGATTTTCGTGCCGCAATGTCGGTTTTCGCTGACAGGCTCGTATTCTGCAGTCCGGGAATTTCCGGGAAGCGCGCCACATCATTCAGGCATGCTCATTTCGGACGACCCTGTTGTCACGTCGGTTTCGGTTGTAAATCGTCGCGGTGGCATCGAATGTTCGCTCTTGTGCATCCCTCGCTCTCACAGGTCAGTTCATTTGACGATTTTGCCCTCCTGTCACGGTTAGTATACGAAGCGCAAAATTTGCAGTTCTATAACCTTTATTAATAAACTTTTTAGTTGGTTTATAAAAAATGAGCAATAAAAAAAAAAAAAAAAAAAAAGTCCCGCATTTTGTTAAAATGCGGGATCCCTTATTCTGATTAGCGTCCGCTATATTAGTATATAGATGGTGTATGCCCTATAATGATTCATAAAAATACATACTATAAATTATTATCTATATATATATATATATATATATATATATATCGTTTGTAAATATCCTAAATTAAAGTACATGATATTTGCCCCAAGCCAGTCTTATATATTCATCTCTTCCATTTTTTTAATTTTTTTTTCCATTTTCTCGTTCTAAATTTTAGAAATATATGAAAGATTTTCTAATTGTTAAAATCCTTGAGCACAAAATTAAGTGCACTCCTGGATGCTTTGGTCAAGCATTGTGTTCAATTAGATGCGCTCAATGATCACCATAATGGTGGAGAACTTTAGTTCAATTATAACAACCTATAAAGTTCCTAATTAATGATATAATATATTGTACTCTTTCTTTTGGATGAAAAGGTAAAATTTTAGAATAAATAGCAAGTCAGACCACATGAAGTTAAATGTTAGATTGTGCCACAGTTTCGGTAGCTCAATGGAGTTGTGGTTTAAGGTCAATATTTTTTATTTTTATAGTTTAGAAGATATTTCTAAATAAACCATCCGATCAAATTATTTCATCAAACTTATTGATAATTAGTAAATGATTTAACTTGCAACAAAAGAATTACAATTTTTGTTAAAAATAGACACATTCAAACACTATCGATGTACATATTTGTACTTAACAAAAGTTGCACGGTTTTGTCTCAAGATATAACATGATTCTAATTAATTTAGTATGTCAAGTAATATCCCTCCTTAAAAGAATGACTAAAGTTACAAATTTTTTTATCATAAAAAGAATGAGATAAAGTATATATATAAAGTGAATGGTAAATATGTCACTTAACAAGACTCATTTGTATAACAATAAAAGTACTTGTTACTTTATATAATCTTATGGAGTCACTAAAGATAAATTTAAAACTTTTTTACTCTCTTTCATTTATTTTTTATTTTTTTTAATTTATATACAAATTGTACGTTACTCGTCCTTCTGAAACGGAGGGAGTAATATAAATCGGATTTTAATATAAAATCCCCCTCAAAAATTTATATTTCTTTTATTAGTAAAGGTAGTATGACTCATTCTAAAAATATAGTCAACCAAGGTTTTGCAGGGGCACTTTTACTCATTAGTCTGACACGGCAGTGGTTTCTACTTTCTAGTCGAGGGGTTTTGTTCAATTAATTAAAACTTGTACGTAATAAACACCTACATTTGATCCTTAAGTAATTCAAATTCACGAAAAAATAAAATAAAATAAATATATAAAACTGCTGTTATTATGCGAACGTGGTCCTGTTCTACAAATTGATTAACACAAATGTGCACCCTAGGCAAGTTTATTGATAAATAAAAAATGTTCAACAAACAACAAGTTTTAGACAAATCCCACTTTGTAGTCACGTTCCGTACGGGTTATTTAAATAGTGTTCTAACTTCTAATCTCAAGACAAATCAACTTGTTTGTTAGTCAAGGGGGGCTTAATTACCTTTGAATCGCGCACTTAACTCATTAGACTTTGGATCGAAATCAAAAGTCTAAAATAATAGAATAACTAACATAAAATTATGCTATGTATTGTAAAGTATTTTGTTAAATTATAATTATAGATCAATATATGTGATTTGATAAAATTATATATAAAGATAGTCCATCGCAGGACCCGGATCAGGTGCGGGATCCCGCATTTTAACAAAATGCGGGACTTTTTTTTTTTGCTATTTTTTTTAAAACAACTAAAAAAATAAAAATAAATAATTATGGAACTGAAATTTTTACATAATACAGTGTTTTGGGCGTGATTTGGATACATATAACAAAACATGTATGTACAGTTGTGCAGCCTGTACATACATGTTTTGTTATATGTATCCAAATCACGCCCAAAACACTGTATTATGTAAAAATTTCAGTTCCATAATTATTTATTTATTTATTTTTAGTTGTTTTAAAAAAAAATAGCAAAAAAAAAAAAAAAAAAAAAAATTCCGCATTTTAACAAGGTGCGGGATCCCGCACCTGATCCGCTCACGTCCATCGCATAACGTATCTTTTTAATTGAAGTATCACTAATATTTATTCACGTAATTGATAATAAAAAAATTGATACATAATATATATTATTTTCGATTTAAAAACTAAAAAAATTCCTGAACTCTTGTCAAAATATCAAAAAAACATACAAATTTTTTTTGTTAAAAGAAATCATTTTTTTATTGTTGATAATTTGCTCCAAAGATTATTAAACTTTTAAAAATGTCAAAAATGACGAATATTAGACTATATGAGCTAACGTGTCTATTGAAACATAATCTGCTCAAATTTTATCATTTGTAATATTTTTTGAAAGTTTAGTAATTTTTAATGTAATAAAAGAAGTTTATTTATTTTTTTGATAATTTAATAATAGTTCAATGATTTTTTCAGTCGATAAGTCTGTTATTTTTCATTAACATATGATTATTTGCGACTTTATTCCAAGAATAATAAATTGTCAACCCCAAAACCAACTGGAATTTTATTATTATTTTTTTGGTTTTGACTTATCTTTGTAGTGTTTAATAATCATATATGAAGGGAAGGGTGCTTCCTCGAATGCTCTTTGCACGGTACCATAACTAATTAGCCTTCTCATGATTAGTTGTATAATAACTGTATTTAATGTTAATTCCGTGAAGGTCCGTAGTACGTACGTACATGCATGGGAGCCTCTAATTAGACCATGCACGTGTCGACAGTTGCATGGAAAAAATTGTACACAATTTTATTTTTTAATATTATAACTAAAAATGACAACTAAGCAATGACTTTCTTTTGATCTCGAGTTCAAATTTGTCGTCCCAATTGTTGTCAGACTTGTTATCTCACTCTATATATTTGAATTATATATTATTTATTCTTTTATTTAATTTTATAATTAAATAAAAATATCTGATATTAAAATATTAGATGAGATAGAAAATATAATTATAAATATGACTATCTACTCAATAGATGCACCCGATATGTTGCTGACTTAATTACACCAGATGGTGTTCCTTGTCATTAAAATATTTTTCAAAATAATAAAAACTAAAATTCTATTAATTAATTTACTAAATTTAAGCTAGCATGGTTGTCATTAAGTGTAGTGCTAATTCATGAACTAAAAACAATTAATTAATCCTTTAAATTACTCAATAAGGGAAGTGAGAGTGGTTGATTAATCACAAGTTACTAGTGTTATGGGACGGACACTACTTAAAAAAACCAGCAAGGCCTTATCTGTAAAGTCAGAGAATGACTTGTTCAGAAAGTGATTGCATATATATATATATAAGGTGGCATATTGACCTCTCTTTGTCTCTCTTTTGAGTCAAAGCTGGTTATTAAATGAAGCTCTTCCGAGTTTCTAAGGACAGATCACCTAGTTCATGCATGCAAGAATTAAAGAATAACAATAATGGAATGCTACTACTCCTAGTCCTCTCTTGGATTGGATTTGATGGCATCACCAAAAAGTGGTTTTGGAGTTGGCTTCCACCCCACAATTAAGTAAGACATACCAAAATCAAATGTGGGGTAGGAATGCTTCCTCTCTCCCTCCCCACTATACATCATCACGGATCGTAATTTTTGACAGTTTAAATAGATACGTAATTTATTTAAGAAATTTATAGAAATTAAATAGTATTTTATATTTAAAAAATATTAATATTTTTATAATATTTGTATGATAAAAATCATTTAAAATTTAATTTTATAAATTGTTTCAATAGACTATCTATTTACAAATAATTGAAATTCGGATCCATATTAACATTAGGTACCAAAGGTGGTGTGTAATCAGTATACAAATAAATAGGAATTTCATAAAATTTAAAAAATTAAATATAAAATATAAACAATTTAATTTAATAAATAATAATAATATCTAAATTACAAGATCAAAAAAATAAAAATATTATGTCACGACTACGTCAGTTGTTTTACTCGACTTTATAATAATATAGATATTTATGATGGATGCAATTGCAAAGTCCCCTCCCATCCCATATTGTCGTATTCAAACATTAGTTGACTAACAAAAACCATTAGGTGGTTTTATATAAAACCAGAAAAAGTATTCAATTCATACTTTATTGCTATCTGAATATATATCTATAAAGAGAGAGAAATTATTAAAGAAATTCTGGTAGAGCGCCCATAATGTTAGTAAGCTAGTAGCTGACTAATTTGGTGGTAAGGTGGGGATACAATATGGGAAGCATTAAAATTGATGTATAAACTATATACTATATGAGTCTAACCAAAACCAAACACCAAGCTTGGTTGATTGCATCATAACGGATCAACTTGGAATTGCATTTACTATGACCGGTTTTTGGCAAAAACTGCGACAGACCCTGGTTTTGTTTGGCACATAGAAAGGGGTTTTTTCTTTCCATCCCATTATTTATACATAATACGTAAATAGATAAATTAATATATATATATATATATATATATATATAGGGGACTGATCCATAGCTCGCGTTAGCTATGAACACTATTTCAGCTAACCCATCTCCTGCCGTCCAATGGAAGATCTAAGGGTTGACTGGAGCCTGACCGCTACTCTCTCCTACGGCCAACCAAATTATTTTATGCTGGCCGCTACTCCCTCTAGCGGCCAGTCAAAACGACTGCGTTTTGACTGGCCGCTAGAGGGAGTAGCGGCCAACATAAAAGGTGGTAGAAATATTTGGACTTCTGCTCAGGACAAAAGTCTAAAATACCCTCACCTTAGTTAGATTTAAATAGTTTAATGTATAAAATATTTGGAGTTTAAATTTTAAACAATCAAATTATCACAATAATTCACAATGTTAAATCATATTAAATAATAAACTATATTACAAATATTTTATATAAATAAATACGTTGAATATATTTGACAATTTATACAAATAAATACATAGAAACTAGTTAATGTATTTATTTGGTTGACGGTGCCGTTTTGACTGGCCGCTACTCCCTCTAGCGGCCAACCCTTAGATCTTCCATTGGACGACAGAAGATGAGTTAGCTGAAATAGTGTCCATAACTAACGCGAGCTATGGATCAGTCTCCATATATATATATATATATGGGGAATGATCCACAGAAAACGTTAGTTATGGGCACTGTTTCAGCTAACTGTGATCCAGCCGTCCAAAATAAGATCCAAGGGTTAGAGGAGGACACGACCGCTACTCCCTCTAGCGGCCAGATATTAATTAAATTAATTTTTATACTGGCCGCTAGAGGGAGTAGCGGCCAGTCAGAACGGTGCCGTTTTGACTGGCCGCTACTCCCTCTAGCGGCCAGTATAAAAATTAATTAAGCACGCGAGGGTATTATGAGGATTTAGCCGGGCCGCTACTCCAAGTAGCGGCCAGTCGAAAGATAATTAAATTGCGTTTGCTGCAAGTAGGGACTAGGGAGGGAACCAAACAAAGACAAAAAGCCATACAAAGTGCTCTTTCCAAAGCTGCCTCTTCACCCAAGTGGTGTCATTTTTAATACTATTTCTTATTTGAAATTTTTTTTCCATAAAGGTAAGCAAAGGAGTAATTAAATTTTTTTATTAAATACCCCCAGCTATCTCCTAAAAGATATTTAAGTACACATTTTACATAAATTAAAAAATATAAAAAAAAAAGTATAAAAAAGTTTCAACTTACCTATGATCAACCCCACATAAGAAGGATAAACACTAGTTCTTATTTTGTTAAAAGTAATTGAGCAGGAGGAAATAATGTTTTTATATAGTAGTAGTAATTATTAAAATTTAAATTGTATTCTAAAAGGTGTGCACGCATTGCCACTGTTTTAGACTTTTTAAGTTTCAGTAGTTTAGTTTATGTTTATGTTTAGTTTGTATACAAAAGTAGTCCAATTCCTCCTCCTATTTCTAATTAAAAATAGAATAGTGGTGCGTTTATTGTTTTGCTATCCCACTCTCACTCTGTTTGTTTCCCAAATCTTTGACCACTTAAGTGCCTAGCCGCTACTCCGAGTAGCGGTCCGGCTAAATCCCCCGCACACTTAATTAATTTTTATACTGACAGTTAGAGGGAGTAACCGTCAGTATATAAATTAATTTAATTAATATCTGGCCGCTAGAGGGAGTAGCGGCCGTGTCTTCCTCCAGCCCTTAGATCTTATTTTGGACGGTTGGATCACAGTTAGCTGAAACAGTGTCCATAACTAACGTTTTCTGTGAATCATTCCCATATATATATATATATATATATATATATATATATATATATATATATATATATATATATATATATATATATATATATGCACATTCATAAAAGCCTTAGCCCAACTTGTTATGGCCTTGAATACTTTAAATATAATTTGTAAAAAAGCTTGCTTCTAATAAAAGTGTGCGATGACAAATATTATATATGTATTAGATTGCATAAAACTACATAGGTTAGGGATCTAGACAAACGTCTATAGATCAACCCTTAAGCCGTTGTGCACTAGTCACCAATGCTGTTATTATTTTTATTCCACTAAAAATAATCTAATTTATCAACATTTAATTTTATGTTTTTTTTTAATTTTTCGGATAAAATAAAATATCTTCATATTTACGGTTATAATATTATATTATTATTACTAAACTAACAAATTATCCTGAAATAAACATAAAACTAAGATTTATCTTTCACATTTGTAAATTTTATAAATGAGAATTTTTTTATAGTTGTGTAATTTAGTCAGCATGCATATATATACACGTTGGATGTACTTAGCCATACATAGCAAGTCACATATATATAGAGATAAGAACCGATTTTATTGGACACAAAGAGTGTGCTGATATCATTTCTAAATAAATAAATAAAGAAAGAAAAAAAAAGAAGATAATAAAATATTAATAAAAAAAATATCAAACAATTTTTTTACATTTTGGTTGATCCACAATTCTTTCAGAAAGGGAGAATCTTGTTTTTGATCACACTTTTTGTTTCACATATTTTATTACCCAATTGAGTTTACATACCTTTTGCAGATACAGATAAAATGTACACTTCAAATGTCACATTTGGAGAATAATACTGGTGGCTCAACTGATCTTTCTAAAAGAAATGATAGCTGTAACCAAGTACCATTAGTTTGAACAAAAAGAAGTACATAATAATTTATTCAAAAGATTCACATTCTGACACTTAAAGTCCAATTTTACTAAATATAACTTGCTACAAGTTATAATATTGATATCAAACTTTGTAAGTGAATCAATTTGGTGCCAGTGCACAAAGATGAGCCTGATTTGATCCCCACCTAATCTAGCTATAATAGAATAATTCATTAAGCAACAACTAACAACTAGCTAATTAAATAAAAATTTCTTTGAAAGCAATTTTTGTGAATATTGATTATGTGATGTAGTTGAGCTAGATTCGGTTAATCTTGAGAAAGTCATAATCAACATATGACTAGTTGATGTTCCAAAGGTCTATTTGATGTTAGTTGGTGTTGATATTCCAAAGGTCTATTTGATGTTAGTTGGTGATGATAAAAATCATAGCTCTTTTAATTAGTACTAGTTGTGTCCTACACGTACTACGTGTATAATTTAAAGTAGAAATATAAGAGAAAGAGAGAGAAGAAATAAGAAAGAGAAATTAGAAAACTACCGATAAAGAGACTAAAAATTAACTATTATACATAATCAGTATTAAAATAAAAAGTAGTAATAAAATAAAAACTGACGTATGTGAAAGAATTAATGGGGATGGGGCTTTGATAGATCCTAATGAATTTAAAAGGCAATTTTTTTTTTAAAAAAAAGACTTCGCTTTTGATGTTAGCACCGAAAATAACTATCTTAATTTTCGCCTGTTTTATTAATAGAGATATATAGTTAACTAATTACATCTTTAGTATAAAATAAATTAAAAAGTGAATACTATGTCTCTAAGCATGTTTCCAAGATAGAAATTATATATTGACATGAGAAGTAATACTACTTCTCTATTAGTGGGTCCCAAAATGTATATCTAGTTATTTAGGGAGAGAGAGTAATTTATTTTTTTTGTACATGAAGGTCCAAATGTATTGTAACTTTGACTTATATACTTTTGCCATTCTGTTAGCTTATTTATTTTGTTGTTTTTCACTTTAGTCATTTTCTTAGGACAGATGTCATTGTAGAAATAAAGGATTCAGCAACCGACACTTGAATGATCCTTTTGTGTCGCTAAAGAGGTGTGTCACCTGCCCTCACAGATTGCTCATTAGCGACAAAACACTACAAGGACTGTTTGTGGCTCATGCCATAATAGAGGCGGGCTAACATTGACTGTCGCCAAAGCTTCATCACTAACTCACCATGCCATCATAGATTTGATTTTAATTACTTAGTTTATTAATTGGATCATTAGAGATACAATGTTTCACTTAGAAACAATATGGATTCAAAGTCCTTTAGAACACAAAATTCTATCTAATCACTAAGAATAGATTGAGTGGAGTTGTTGTTATGTATCTCCTAAAAGAGATGGATAATGCAGTTTTCTGTTAAGCCACTTGTTTTCCTTTGAGAGCGTTAGGATGCACAGAGATTGAAAGCTCAAGCTGATGGACGTTTAAAAGTTTTTCTTTATTTCTCCAAGTCTCTCCTTTTATATATCTGCATCTTGAAGTGACCAATGTGAGGGCATATGATCCATTGGAGAGGAGTGAGACTGTGTTTGTGAGAAATGTCAGCTTAATCTACGTTGAAGCCTCGTAAGTCATACGATTTGCCCATTTGATAGTCTTTTCCTTTCTTGTATGGTGACACGTGAAGTAGTTACCTTCAAAACTTTATCAACCAGTTGGTTATGAAAAATCACTATTATTTGATGTAGACGTTTTCACGTGTTTATTCTAAATTTGAAACATTTAAGCACTTGATATGATCTTAGAGTATCCAACTCTTGGATCGTATACTCTGAGGGAGTAAAGAAAAGACATATACATTATTGTGTTACTTTATTACATACAATTTTACATTTGTGACAATTCATATTTGATATGAAATTAGTCGATATTTAAATTATTTTCCTAAATTGTATGTTGACCAAGTATACATTAAGTCGACGGGCTTGAGATGTCTCACGTAAAATGCCAAGTGTGTACTCTTAACATTCTAAATTAGATCCTAGTGTAGATAAATCAAAAATTCGTTTTACGCTTGAAAAAATTGTTGACAAATTATTGTAATACTTTAAATAGTTAAAACCTTTCCATTTTCAACAAAATTTTGATTACGTCACTACCCAAAACTATAAGTAGACGATGTATAACTTTGAGGGTCATAACTGGTGAAGTGAGATTTTGGATAAATTGTTTTAAGTTATATTTTACTCTAATTATCACGAAAAATGAAGTTTAATGCATTAACTTGTTATCCACTACAAGAAATGGGTCCATCAGCATTAGCGACCGCACCTCAGTAACCATAAAACGTCGCCACAAGAATATTATCGACTGCAAACTATCGCTGTGTCGACGCCGGGAATTTTCCTACTCATCTAACCCTTTTTACTATTGTTTGCTTTTTATCTTTTAAGGGAGATTTGTGAAAAAACCCGGCATAAATGTCGATGGGGTTTTGAAATGTTGATTTTAATTATGGGCCAATTAGCTAGAGTCGCCAGTTGGTAAAAGTTTAAATGAATGTACCAACTCATCCGAATTTTAAGATTTTTCGCAATCGAGATGACCCATATGTGACTCCGAAGAATTGGTCTACAACCGAGATTCATAGAGTTCGGGGCCTTGCTTAAGCGAGGGAAAGGTGTTAGGCACCCCCCGACTTCCGTGAAAACACGGTTATTACTTTCTTAATATTTTCCTAAAAATAAAATGTGTGTGTATCTGTGTTGTGCCTATATACGTTGTGTTGTCGGGGAAAATCTAGGGTATAGCCTCCTAGAGTCAAGTCGAATCGTAAATAGCCTAGGGGTCGTCTCCTAAGGTCAAGTCGTGGAATTTAGGGTGTCGTCGTCTAGATTTAGGTCGAGTCGTAAATAACATAGGGGGGGTCGTCTCTTAGGGTCAAGTCGTGGTGGGTGCATTATCTCGAAAGTAACTTTGAGCCTCTTTGAACCTATGTACGAATGATTTGATTTGAAGAAAAAAGTTTCGTTTTAGTTTTCATTTGACAAAACATTTTGGGTGACGTTTTAGGGAAAACATTGTTTTCAAGTCCTTCGTCAAATAGGAATCGAGGTTCTCCATTACTTATAATTTTAACCTAGAATTAATTTAATAACCTAGGTTGATTCAATTTTACAAGATTCTTGTCGTTTTGTTCGAAAACTACTTTTTTTGTCAAAAGATGAAACCAAACATCAATATAGGGTTGAAGCTATCCATGGGCATGTAAGCTATCTAAATAGCCCCAAGCACCCACAATAATAATATCCACTATCATGGGGCCTTAAATCCGATTTTTCGTGGGGTGAACCCCTTGATATCGTTTTAAGGCCCGAATGAACATTTTACAATTGATCACATTGCAAATATTACAATCGTAAACTATGTCCATGGTGGGAATTTCGTCAAGATCCATTAAACAAGATGTTTACGGCCTTGACTCCACTCCTAGGCTCACATGATCGAAATCAATATCAAAATATATTCAGAAATATACAACAGAGATTTAAAATCTAATAAAAGGACTCCCGAAGACCCTAATCCATAGACCATTCATCGAAACCGACATTCCGAGGGACTATTATGTACCGACAAGATCTAGCAAAAGGACTTAGAATCTAGGAAATAATATCCATAAATCTAAGATCTCGTAGATCTAAACAATAACGTAATCGGGATTTAATCGACAATATATCTCAGATTGGCTATTAGGAGATTCAATTTATTAGAATCCCTTGCCGGCCAAAAGGTGGGACCCCCTCACCACTAGATATGAATCTAGGATTTTCCAGGGTGAACCAAATCAATAGAAAACCAATAAAATAACTAGATCCAAGCTAGATCTATGTTGGATCTGGCGTAAAGATTAAAACTTTAGCCTTGAAATTAATAATAAAGTTGGGTCCAAGCCAGATCTAGGCTAGATCTAGTAAAAGATTCAAACTTTGACCTTAAAAATGATTCCTAGGCAAAATAATCGGCAAAGAGGAATCAAATCCAAGTAAAATCGATAAATCGCCAAATGGAAATCATCGACTAGTTAGGAGGAAATTACATTCATGAAAAATCCTCTCTAACCATCCATAATCCCATAACTTGGATCCTAAACACCTCTAGATATGATCTAGGATGCTAGGAGAGCCCCAAGTGAGAATTAAATCAGAAAACAAACACAGCCCAAGCACAACAATTTACAAAATATACAAGATCTATGCTAGATCTATATAAAAATTGCATAAAGATTGAATCTTTCACCTTGTGAATGCTAGATCTCACCTCCTTGAGCTTGGATCTTGAAGATTTGGATCTAAATTGATGAGAGATTTGATGAAAAAAAACTAGATCTAGATGAGAATTAGAGGGGTTTTTCTCTCCCTTTCTCTCTAGATAACACATATTCTCTCTCTACAAATGTCTTCTTCTTTTAAAAATCTGTCAAAATCAGCCTTATATAGGCACCTAGGGCAGCCTCAGCTTTACCTACAGCTGGCCTAGGGTGGGGCCCACCTGCCTCGATTTTCGTGTCGCAAAGTTAGTTTTTTTATGCTGCGCGCTGAAACGTCCATAACTTTTAATCCGGGAAGAGTTAGAAGACATGCCATACCATTCCGGAAAGCTCTTTCTGAGAGCTACACAATGACATAAACTTTGAGTAATTCTAGATCCAAGAAGATAGAGAAAAAGGTAGAGAATCATCGTCTTATAGATGCCAACTAGTCAATCGTCTTACCTTGCGTAATTAGTTACTCGGAAGTCATTGTGATAGCCTTGTATACTTGTCCTGAGCCTCGTAACCTTCGCTCGATCATTGTAGACACCCATTTTTTGCGTTCCCTGTACTAACCATGACAGGAGGGCAAAATCGTCAATTGAACCGGCTTGCGGGAGCGAAGGAATGGGCACAAGTGCGAACGTCCAACACCACCGCAATGATTGGCGACCATAGCTGACGTGACAATAAGGCCGTCCGAAACGGGCATCCCCGATTGAGGTGGCACGTCTCCCGGAAATTCTCGGACTGCAGAAGACGAGCCTATCAGCGAAAACTGACGTTACGGCATGAAAATCGAGGCGTGGCACGAAAATCGAGAAAGTCAAACCGTCCAGCCGCGGTTTGATCTGCGGCCAAATAGTGCGCCTTTTGAAAACACGGAACTTGAAACACGGAACTCGAAATCAGGTGAGTGGAAGGCAAGCGGCCAGCCAGCCTATTTCAGCTCAGTTTCGTTGCAGCCTACAGGGAGTTGAAGGTTGAAAGAATTGGGAAGAAGAAGGAGAATTCAGCAGCAAAAAGAGCACGGAAATAGAGAGGAAAAAGAGCAAAATTTGCAACCAAATAGGAAGAAAAGAGAGAAAAAGGAGAGAATTTATATTTTTTTGATTTTGATTGTATCAAATATACTTCTCATCCTATTCAAATACACAAGTTCACATCCATTTGAGATCATTTACAAGGTGAAAATTCCCTTTGTTCTAGCAATTTATATCATATCATTTGGTTGAATTAAATGTAGTTTTCATGAAATTTATGGTGGGATAATGGATTAGGGATTATTAGTGAGGGTTCCATTGGAACGCAATTTCCTCCTAATAACCCGAGGATATCCAATTGGTGAAATTTCTAGTTTGTTTATGATAATTTATTGGGTGTAACTTATTTAGATTGTCAATTTCGATTATCATGGTGTGTTAGGCAAACCCGTATTGGTTAGTTTTGTAGTATTCATTTTGTGGGCATGTAGTAATATTGGGTGTGAGCCTAGGAATGCGACCCCGTGGTCCAAATCCAATGATGGATGTTTTGATGTATGTAATAGATTCAAGGTGCTCGTTTTTGTAACATGTAATCGTCGGGCCTTAAAACGACGCTAAGGCGAGAATCGGGTTTAAGGCCCCGTAGTAGTGGAACATGTGATTGTTGGCGTTCGGGGATGTTTTGATGGCTTACATGCCCATGAATAGCCCCGACGCGTGTTTATGCTTGATTAGATTTTGTGACATAAAAATGATTTCAAGGATTAAACGATGAAGGTTTTTTTTATTAAAATCGAACAAGCTAGGTTATTAGAATCACGAGGTTAAAAATCGGAAGGGTTAATAAATGTCGATTCCTACTAAACGAGAAGGTCAAAGGAAATCATTTTCAACCATCACCAAAAAATGGTTTTTATGAATGAACGAAATGCTTTATTAGACCTTTGTGCATAGGGTTAAAGATATCCTAGAAATTGCCCATCATTTTATGAAAGCAATGTATAGATTTCGATTCCTATTTTGACAAAGGTTTAAAAGATTCTTGTTTTGCCAAAACAACGCCTAATAAAAATCTCATAGCTTTTGACAAGTAAAATCCAACCTTTCGCACGAATAAAGGAGCTCTCTCGTATTAACGGAAACGACGTTCTAAAACATTCCCGAAATAAAACACGATTTTTCATAAAAGCCAAATGTTTCACCTCACCACAATATTCACATAAGCACACACACACACACACACACCCCCGCACGTATACACATTTCATGAATCAAAGGATATGAAAGTATCAAGATTGCGATAACCGTGTTTCACGGAAGTCGGGGGGTGCCTAACACTTTCCCCTCGCTTAAGCAAGCCCCCGAACTCTATGAATCTCGGTTCGCAGACCAATTAATTCGGAGTCACATATGAGCCAGCGATTTATAAAAAACGAAAACTCGGATGAGTTGGTACATCCATTTCAAATATACCAACTGGCGACTCTGGTTAATTGGCTCATCATAAAAGCGATCTTTCAAAACCCCGTCGACATTAATGCCGACCTTTTCCAAAAAAAAATCATTTAATCAAGAGGCTAAAATTGTAAAAGACTAAAAGGACATAAAGAAAAGCCCGGCGTCGACAATCATCTTGGCGTTAGGGTGAAATGGCGCTTTTGCTCTCCTGCCATAGTTAGATAATAGATGCAAAATTTCGGGTGTCTACAGATGCCCCTCTTTGTCATGTTTATGCAATGCAATGAAATGACCATGACAAAGATATAGAAACCCGACGCATGACAATATATAATGATGATGCAAGATAATAAGGAATGATATAATGACGCAAGATAATTGTAAAATGAGGCGATGGGGTACGTGTCGAACCTTGATAATATATCATTCCGTTGTGGAAAACCGTTATTGTATTGCAACTATCAGGTATCGTCTTCGATGCCATCACTGAGTCTCGTCTTCAACGGAACCACATCACCGGGTATCGTCTCCGACGCCATCACTGGGTATTGTCTCCAACGGAATCACATCACCGAGTATAGTCTCCGATGCTATCGCTGGGTATCATCTCCAACAGAATCACATCACCGGGAATCGTCTCTGATGCCATCGCTGGGTATCGTCTCTGTCTCTAACCTGTGACGCCCCCAAATCCGGGTCACCTGAGCCACAGACTTGGTTCATCACTATCCAATACCAAAATGATACAATCGATAACTAATAGCGGAATAAAGGAATATTTACATTGATATAACATAAATAAACATGTCCCAAGTCTCGAAACCAAAACTATTACAAAACATAACATAATACAAAAGGGTAAATATGTCTTAATACACGACGTCAATAATAAGTCTTAATACAAACGGTAATTCTAGAACAACAAATTACAACTACTCCATAGCTTTCCCCTTTCCCTTATCTTTTCCTGAGCTCTCGCCACATGCCGCACTAACTGAAATGTTTTTAAGGAGAGCAAGGGGTGAGCAACAATTTGCCCCGCAAGTATAATAGCAATGAATAATCACATGAATAACTTTATAGCTCACAAGAGTAAAAATTTATCTGAACCAAGGAAATAAACAACTTCTTTTTATCACCGTTATAGTGGTCACTAAGGACCGAAGGATTTCTGAAGTATCCAAGGATTTCAAAGTTTCCCAAAGGAGGGAACTATTCAATACTGAGGGTGCACCAAGGCACAGAACTCTATTCTAGAATTACTGGAAATTCATCCGATAATCCACAAAACTGGTACAATAGGTGATCAGCCTAAAATACCTGGCGTTATGCATAAGCCTTACATTTTCCATTTACGCGCGTGTCGGTTTCCCGACGTTTATACAATTTCCCCTGCTGTGAGGGTTGTTCCACTCAGCTTTACATGGGAGTCCAGACCAAAACAATTTGATCGGACAATTTTACTTAACAACAATAATAGTTGGAGGACTTTAACCTCGCTTTAGTAACCAAATCAATAAGTGTCTAGCTGAAACAATTAGCCTTGACATAGCTTTTAAACAGTCTATGGAATAAAGAACTTTAAGGTTCAACAACATGCATGATAGCATTTAAAAATATCTTGAATGAATAAAAATTCATAATCTTTGGAATCACACAATATATAACATTGCATGAAATGGGCTTTCATTGCAATACTTGAATAGAAGTATGAATACTAGCACATTAATTGCTAAATTGATAAGTAATTTGAACGGAGTCAAGAAGCTCAATAAGCTTGCTCAATAAATAATATTTGCTCGATAGATAAATGAATTCGAAACTTGCCCAATAAATGAATCGAGTAAGGAAACCTCGCACAATTAAATAGGAGTTGTATGAGTTAGGAAACTTGCCTTGTACGTGCGTTAATAACTTGACGTTAATCGTCCGTCAACAAAATATCCTACATAGTTTATTAAAATCATCATAAATATTAGTCACAAAAGAACTAGGTTCATTACAGTCATCACATCATTAAAATACATTGATTGCCACTACGCTCATCCAAGCGTAATTTGTAATCCGTTAATTCAATTTACGCCTTAGGACAACATCGTTTAGGTCGACACGGGTATAAATTAAGCACATAAAGCTTTAACAAGATATAAGCGTTTTTAATCATTTTGTACAAAAATATAAGTTTTAGACTCGCGGGAAAAATTTTACCCGGTCCGGCCCGACCCGGTCCGGTCCGACCCGACCCGGTCCAGCCTGACCCGACCCGGACCAGGCGCGGAACAGCGGCATGCAGTAGCAGTTCTGCAGTTCCTGCAGAACCGCGAACTGGTAGACTCTCGCCCGCTTTAGCTCCTATATCTCCCTCTATACTCGATCAATTCGGTCCGTTACGGACTCTATGGATTCCTAAGACACGAGGCTATAATATATCAAAAATGCAAGATGACCCATAAACACTAACACAGCCAAATCCTTAGCCAAAGCACAACATTGATGCTCTGTTTTTCGCAACCATGAAATATCTCACACAAATGGCTACTGTGACTTCATTTAAGCATCATTTTAGTTCATTCAAATTGGTATATCTTCACAACTGATAGAAGTACAATATTCCAACAACAAACCATCAAAATAATCACAACATCCAGGCTTTATTGTCCTCTAATTGTCTGAAGGTCTAAACAGTCCATTAATGTCCATTATCTTCCTCCTTAAGCTTGGGTCCGAATCATTCTTTGTTTTTGTTTCACTTTGAAGGTGTTAATGGTTTATATAGCTTCTTAAGAACCTCCATGATAGATTCAACACAACCAACAACAACAAAAATTAACAAAATCCATCCCGCAAGCATGAAAGCCAAAAAAACTCATGAAAACTTCAATGGAGAAGAAATAGGTTGTAGTTTGATTACCTCTCCTTCTTAGCTTCGGGTAGGTTGAGATAACTTGCTAGGCTGCTCTTCTCCTTGCTCGTTTCTGCTGAAGCCTCTCTTCCTCTTCTCCTTGCTTGCCTTCTACGTCCTTGCCGCACACACACAAACACACACGCACACTTACTCTCCCTCTAACTGCAGTGAGCTTCTTGCTTAGCAAACTAACTCTCTCTCCCTCTTAAGTTGCTAACAGTTGGGTATGGCTGGAATGGAGGAGGAGAATGAGCTGAGGGGGATAAGAAGAATGCTTCGGGAGCATATAGAATGTATGGGTATGCAGGAAATGGTTTACCCGAGCCATTGGAAATGTTATTTAGGCAAAGTGTTAACAGCCCCATGAATTGTGTACTGTGCATGTTTATTCCTTTCCCCCCAATTGGCTCTCAATATACACGTGGCCTCCCCCAATTGGTTTGAGGCTTAAATGTCTCACCAATTAATTCGAATATACAGATAAATATACCCGAATATTCCCACTTTTGTACCAAATTTGGTAAATAACTCTACCCAAAATTATAATGGGTACTCCCATAAATTATTGGAACACGTAAAAATATTTATTATGGGATTTGTCCATTTATTCGGAACACCCACAATATACATTTCGGATACAGATTAAATCACGTATCAACTCCAATAAAATTTCTGACACTTGGAAAAATTATTCCTCAGCATATATGCCTCATCTAAATTAATAAAAATCGAAATAGGCGAAAAAGTTTGGGTGTGAATAGTGCTCGTGAATAGTGCCTCGGGAAGCGGGTCCCGTTAATAGTGATTTTATGAATTTTTGCAAAATCGATATATTCACTCTAACGACACAACAACACATAAAATTTAACATATGCACATTTTCTAGGCTGTAACACAATTCTAAACACGTAGTATAGATTAATATAAAAATAATAATAATAATAATAATTCATTTTATTCATACATAACTCGGGTTACAAGGAAATCTAAAATTCCCGATCGTTACAGGAATCACATCACCGGGTATTGTCTCCGATGCCATCTCTGGGTATCATCTCCAATGGAATCACATCATCGGGTATCGTCTCCGATGCCATCGCTGGGTATCGTCTCCAACGGAACCACATCACCGGGTATCGTCTCTGATGCCATCGCTAGGTATCGTCTCCAACGAAATCACATCACCGGGTATCTTCTCCGATGCCATCACTGTGTATCGTCTCCAACGGAACCACAACATCGGGTATCGTCTCCGATGCCATCACTAGGTATCATCTCCAACGGAACCACATCAACGGTTATCGTTGTTAGGTTTGTATATAACGCGAGCATACAATCAAATTACACAAATATAGCAGAAGTGCGATAAAATCGATTTTAAATTTTTATACAAACCACCACCATGATCTTTCCTTGTACTCAATTATCAATTATACAAAAGAGATAAAGAATCAGAATTATACCCTCATAGAACCGTGCTTCCTCAGGTACGAGTTCAACTCCAAATCCTTCGTGTTTTCCTTGAATTCACCGGTTAGATTCCTTCCTTTGATCAACGTTAGCCACCCAAGTGTTTGACTTCTAAAGGTGATCCACCAAGGAATAATATGTATTCAAGAAGATGAGTGTTGACAAAACCCTAGTTTTCTATCTCTATAGAATTTGTAAGTATTCTCTCAACAATTAAAAGACACTTGTTCTGTATCTATCATAAGACTCCTCTTATATATATATTAACCATCCTCCTAAACTATTTAGGCATATGGTTTTATTTTAATTAAATATTTTAATTAATTAAACTCCTAATTCAATTAGGAATTTATGAGAGTACTTTTATTAATTAATTTTTAAACCCTTTTAGGAATTAAAAGATAATAATAATAGTAATAATAATAATAAGACTCCTCGTATTAATTTATACTCCCTCCGTCCCATATTAAACGTCCTAATGGGTTTCGGCACGCTAATTAATAATATTTTTTTAAACCTAAATTGCCCTTCTAAATTACCTTTAATTGTAGTATTCATTCACTTTTCTATGGCCCCAACATTAATTATTCCTTGTTAGTTTCCATATGAATAGAAGATATGTTATATTGATAATATGAGAGAGAAAGTGGTATAACAATACATCACTTCCCAATGTAAACTTTTTATCATTTTTTAAGTTTCCAACAAAAGTTGACTAAAAAGATTATGAGGGTATAAGTGAAAAAATAAGATAAAAATAGTTACTAATATAGAAATAGGACATTTATTATGAAATATCCTAAAAAGAAAATTAGGACGTTTAATACGGGACGGGGGGAATATTTAATATTTCTAAAATATTAAATAATAAATATTAAGCTATTTAATTTATTCTATTACCATAGATTAAATTAAATATACTTAACTTATTATTACGATTATGCCATTTACTTCTTAAATAAATATTTTTCTTTTGCAGTGTGACCCTTTAGGTTCTCCATATTAAACCGGTTGTGAATAAATCAATTAGAACAATTTTAATCTTATTTAAATAAATAAATTAAACTATTTAATTTATTTAAATAAATAATATTTATTCTACAATAAGGATAAGCCCCCTTAGCGATCAACGACTTTCCATATAATATAGATTTCAACATTAATCACAAAAGAACCTTTCAGTGAATAGTAACCATACAATTTAATCCTTCTACCATACAATGTCCCAATTAAATATAAGACATGAAATTATTGTCAGGTCTTATTTTATTTAATTATATGTATTTCGATTCTCAAATGCACAACTCTAAATAATGCAAACTAAAAACTACTTTCTAATTTCATTCTGCCTTGGCCAAGGACTACTGAGTTGTCATTTATCGAATCACATAGGACATTCTCTCTTTTTACTAGAAGCGGTAGATTCTTTGTTGACCAATCATTATCTCCATGTACAACTTATTATACCCAAACATACCCTTTGATATACCCTAAGGGTCTTAAGGAACATGTCAAAGTATAACTCATCATACACAAGATACTATGATGATCTCAAGTTCAAGAATCACTGGTACTACTATCACTAGAGGAATTTCTATTGACAAGCAAGTAAAACTCCTATTAGGTATTCCTTTTAGCGTTCAGTGAACTTATTCTCCAATAAGCACCTACACACTTGCTTTAGTGTCTCCACACAAATGATTATGATCAATCATTCTCTTCCTAAGAGTAAGCAAAGTATATATCAATCTATCCGGATTCACTAATTCTCTTTTTAGTAATCCAACGATTATGAACGATTTTAGTTTTAAGCTTTCTAAGAATTTAGATTTCATTAGCATGATCATCATCATGATTCTAAAAGCATTGCTCAAAACTATGAGTTTATCACATATAAAATAACAACACCATGTCGATAAAGTAAAATGCCTTTAATAAATTAATTCTTTTATTAATAAATGAATAAGATAACAAAGTATATGCTACATCATATCAAATATGATTAGCTTGTGTGCATACTACTTTCAATCTCCCACTTACATTAAAGCCAATCGCCATGGTATCTAATACCCATCTTCTCTAAGTGACGATCAAACTGCTGTTGGGTTAAAGTTTTAGTAAATGGATCTGTAATGTTGTCTTGAGAGTCCACACACTCTAGGGTGACGTCTCTTCTTTCAATGATCTCTCTAATAAAATGAAACCGCCGCAACACGTGTTTGGATTTCTGATGAGACCTAGGTTCCTTGGCCTGCGCAACAACTCCAGTGTTGTCACAGAATAAAGGAACGACTCTTCTAATGCTAGGAACCACTCCAAGTTCAGTTATGAACTTCTTCATTCAAACAACTTCCTTTGCAGCATCACTTGTAGCTATGTACTCTGCCTCAGTCACTGAATCAACAACTGTTTGCTGCTTGGAACTTTTCTAACTCACTGCGCCACTATTTAAGGTAAACACATACCCTGAAATGGATTTACTGTCATCTTGGTCCGTTTGAAAACTTGAGTCTGTATAGCTCTCTAGTTTCAATTCAGACCCACCGTAGAGAAGAAATACATCCTTAGTTCTTCTTAAGTACTTTAGGATATTTTTCACTGCCTTGCAGTGTTCTTCTCCTGGATTCGACTGATATCTGCTTTTTACACTAAGTGCATGAGCAACATCCGGTCTAGTACATATCATACCGTACATGATAGATCCTATTGCTGAAGCATAAGGAATCTTACTCATACGGTCTTTCTCCTCAGGTGTCTTTCAGGCTTGTTTCTTGGAGAGATGTATTTCATGGCTCATCAGTATGAGACCTCTTTTAGAATCTTTCATGTTAAACTTCTTTAGCATCGAGTCAATGTACTTTCCTTTGGATAAGCCAAACATCCTTTTAGATCTATCTCTATAGATCTTTATCCCCAAAATGTAGGATGCTTCACCCAAGTCCTTCATGGAGAAGTGTTTAGATAACCAAATTTTGATCGACTGTAGCATAGGAACATCATTCCCTATCAATAATATATCGTCAACATATAATACTAGGAATGAAACAACGCTCCCACTAACCTTCTTGTACACACAAGGTTCATCCTCATTTTGATAAAATCAAACTCTTTGATTGTCTCATCAAAACAGATATTCCACCTTCGAAAAACTTGCTTTAATCCATAAATGGATCGTTGTAGCTTACATACTTGATTTGTTCCAATCATTGAAACAAAACCCTCTGGCTATATCATATATACATCCTCCTCAAGTTTCCTATTGAGGAAGGTCGTTTTCACGTCCATTTGCCAGATTTCGTAGTCATAATAAGCTGCAATTGTAAGCAAAATTCGAATGGACTTGAGCATAGCTACTGGTGAGAAGGTTTCATCATAGTCAACACCTTGTCTTTGTTTGAAACATTTTACAACCAGTCGGGCCTTATAGGTCTCTACCTTGCCGTCCGCTCTAGTCTTTCTTTTAAAGACCCATTTGCACCCAATAGGCTTAATACCCTCAGGTGGTGAAACCAAAGTCTATACTTGGTTTTCATACGTGGAGTCCATGTCGGATTTCATGGCTTTTAGCCATTTCTCCGAGTCTTTACTACTCATAGCCTCTTCGTAAGTCAATGGAACATCATCATTTATGATGCGTACCTCATCATCATCCTCTATGATGAATCTATACCTTTCGGGTATCTTCGGTACTCTTCCAGATTTACGAATATGTTGTGGTACAATGGGTTCTTCCACTAGGTCAGGTACCTGACTTTGATCCGTAGTATTTTTTGGTTCTTGAACTTCTTCAAGATATATTTATTCCCATTGACCCCTTCAAGGATAAACTCCTTTTTCAAGAAGGCATCTGGGAGCTATCGTTAACACTCCAAAATTAATACCTTACTTCTACGCTACTAACACAAGAATGAGTATAGCAATAAGCAAGGATCGATCCCACAGAGAGTGAATTGTCTTTTGCTTATCCTAATGTTTTCTAATACTACTGAATATAAATTGGGGGGTTTTAAATTGAGTAAAACTAACTAATGTAACAAAAAATAATTAATAAGAATGACCAATGAATTAAAGACTTCAGTTCAGTATTGCCTTTTTACAATAATGAAATAATCAAGTATAACAATATTTATTCTTCAATGAGACTAATAGTCCTAGATAACAATAAGCTCTACTATCCGAAATTCCCCTTAGATTATCACTCAATGAAACAAGCTCTTCACAAGATTCTAACTATCATACAACCTAGAACAAGTTCTCTAGATTTAATATAACAACATTAAAAACTAGGGAATTAGAGTATTCCAAGCAATAGTCACACAAGCTCGGATTATTTAACTTGTCTTCAGATAATCTTAGCAATACTCAAAAGTTTGTCCATAATCATGTATTACTAATTACTACTTGTGATTAGGAACAATATCAATTACACGTAATACTATCCCTTAATCTAGCATATGATATTCGTTAACCAATTCAATTATGTAGAAATCAAATCAATTAAGCCAAATAACATTCAACAATTAAATCAGATTATCAAGAATGAGTTTCATATAAGAAGGAATAAATAATGAATACTCAATTAATCAATAATCATAAATAAGGTTCAACATCCCTTAGAGCTGAAATAGAAAACTTAGCTTGATATGTCTTCAATCTTGCCCCTAAATCTAGGGTTTACAATTGTGAGCATCCAAGACACCTTAAAACTAGACTAAGAACATCTATTTATACTCCTAGAATAAAGACCTAAAACCCTAAGAAATAACGATCCAAATCGGAGTCGAATTCCTCAAAGAATAACAAAAGATTTGAAATTCCTTCTCTGATCGTCTAGCCATGCGCCCACGCGCCCGCGCGAGTCCACTAGCACCGCGGCTCAGTTTAAGAGCGTCGCGGCCCAAGTTCCCGCACCGCGGCTCACTTTGTTCTGTCCGTTTTCTCTTTTTCTTCTTGCGCGCCCATTTTGATCCTTTTTTTCTCTTTTTCTCTTTTTAGCTCCAATTCCTCCTAAAATCAATAAACACCGTAATAAGTTCATATACACATAAACATGTAATAAAACTAAATATAAAGGAATCAAAATTATAGAATATTATGTACTTATCAAATTTCCACACACTTAGTCTTTACACATCCTCGTGTAAACTAAAACAAAGGTCATACTGAAATCATCCGAATCCTATTCAACCAAACTTTCAAAGGTTTCAATTCAAGTACCAACCATGAATATTAGTACTAATCAACAGAAATTTGATCAACATTTCATCAATCAATTCATAATAACAACCTTGTCATTCACCACTAAACATTTTTAAACCAAAATGCGTCCACATAAGTATATTTCCTATGATCTACACACATACTCAACTCAGTTATCATGGAACAACAGCCGTGCACACTGACTCAGAACTCAGAACATATTTTCTCTGCTATTCATTTTTTTCTTTCACCAGAACCCTCAAATTCACTTTCTTTTCCAGGTGAATGCATTTTATGCTCCATTTCATATTTCTCATTCTTTCTTAAGTGAGTGCATTTTATGCTTCATCTCACTTATCTGCTTACCAACGAGTGCGTTTTATGCTCCTTCTCGTTGCATGTGTTTATGGGTTAGTGCGTTTTATGCTCCATCTCAACCCACCACATGTCTCTTTTGCATTTTTCTTTTTTTTTCTTCAAAATTTTCAAAATTTTCTTCTTCATGTCCTTATTTTCTCATGGTTTTGCAAACAACACAACTCTATAGATAACTTAGCCAAATAAGCATATTTCTCATATTCAAGAACTCATTTAATATAAATTCAATCCAAATCAGTCAACTACGGATCATGACTTAGTTATCATCCTTCATCAATTAATTAGGCATCAAACAAATTCTACCAATTAGTATCAATTTTCAATCTATGGGCGTAACCCTTAAAAACTTAGCTAAATAAAATCATAGAGAATTTTTTTTAAGGCAATTTTTTTTCAAGTTTTCCACAAACACATCAGAACTTAAGATTATCCTAAACTACCCTAAACCTCCCCCCCACACTCAAACCTTATATTGTCCCTAATGTAAGATAATCATGCAAAGACGAAGTAACTAACTAAAATGTAACTAAAAAGTAAAGAGGGATAGAAAAGTAAATCTGAAATCTTGGGTTGCCTCCCAAGCAGCGCATTTATTTAACGTCATTTGCTCGACATCAATCCTCTCAAGCTACGTAATCGGATATTCATACTTCAAGTGAACTGGTAGCGGTCTCAAATCCAGAGTAGGTGCTTGCATACAAGAAGATATCAGATTCATGTGAGTAGCAGGTAACTAAATGGAAAAGACTGCAGATGTATCTAAAATTTTAAATAAAGAATGTAATGCAGTTATAGCCTCCTTCAGATTTGAACTCTGCTCAATTTCTTCTTCTTTATTCAAATTAGCCTGCAAATTCTCCTCATTTGTTCGCTTAAAAATTTCCTCAACCTGGCGAACTGTTTCTAGTATCTCTGTCTTTTGCTCCTCCTTAGCTGTCTCTTCTTCAAATTCAACAGTGACTTTGGGCACTTCTAACTATTTTCCACTCCCCAAGGTAATTGCACTTACATTATCTCGTAGATTAACAACTGACTGGGAAGGAGGCTTCTCTGAGCCTTTAAAATCCAATCTACCAACTGTGGTAACCAACTGACTCATCTGGTTCTCCAAATTGTGGATGGAAGCCCTTGTTTCTTATTGGAATTGTTGTGCCTGAGTCACGAAAGCCTTGAATATGTCCTCAAGTGATGTTCCAAGATTGGCAGGTGCTCCTTGTCTAGGTTGGTACTACTGTTGAGTTTGTTGAAAACCTTGCTGATTATTTTGAAAAATATTCTGCATTGGTGGCCTAGTATCTCCATAGCTCAAGTTGGGATGATCTCTCCATCCTGGACTATAAGTGTTTGAATAAGGATCATATTGCTGCTGATGTGGTCCTAGGTATGGCCCCACAACATTGACTTGTTGAACAACTTTATCCTTTTGTAATATTGGACAAGCCTCAGTAGTATGCCCTGACATTGAACAAATTCCACACACTTGTGCTACTTGCATATTCCCTGCAACCATTTGACGAACCATATAAGTTAAATCCGAAATCTGTTGCTCAAGATTACATGTGCTTACCTCATTTACCCTTTTTAGTGCATGATCATTCCTTGTTCCATACTGCTGTGAGTTAGCTACCATATTTGCAATTAAGTTCCTTGCAGCCTCAGGTGTCTTATCTACTAGTGCTCCTCCACTTGCAGCATCGATCATACTCCTATCTATTGGCAACAATCCCTCATAGAAGTATTGAATCAAGTGCTGATCATCAATTTGGTTAGGTGGACAGCTGGAACATAACTTCTTAAATCTCTCCCAATACTCATAGAGTGTTTCCCTATTGAACTGCCTGATTGCACATATCTCCTTCCTTATGTTGGCAACTCTCGAAGCAGGAAAGTACTTCTCTAAGAACAGCCTTTGCATATCATTCCATGATTTAATTGCTCCTAAAGAAAGATAGTATAACCAGTCCTTAACCGAATCTGCTAGTGAAAAGGGGAAAGCTTTAAGCTTGATTTGCTCCTCTGTAACTCCTTGTGGTTTCATGGTAGAACAAACCACATGAAACTCCTTTAGATGCTTGTATGAATCTTCACCTGTGAGACCACGAAAAGTAGGTAAAAGGTGTATTAATCCTGATTGCAATACAAAAGAAACATCTAAAGTAGGATATTCAATACACAATGCTGGTTGATCAAGATTAGGAGTAGCTAATTCTTTCAAGGTCCTGTTGTTGTTAGCAGCAGCCATCTCTTCTTTGTCTGAATCTGCAGTGGTGCTTTATCTCTGGATCAAATTTTAATTCAAGAGAGTGAGAGGATCGAGTCCTAAACTAAAAATAAAAATAAAAGAAAACAAAGAATAAATAAAAACAAATAACACTCCCTGGCAAATGACGCCAAAATTTGGGAGCTGTCGTTAACATTCCAAAATTAATACCTTACTTCTACGCTACTAACACAAGAATGAGTATAGTAATAAGCAAGGATCGATCCCACAGAGAGTGGATTGCCTTTTGTTTATCCTAATATTTTCTAATACTACTGAATATAAATTGGGGGTTTTGAATTGAGTAAAACTAACTAATGTAACAGAAAATAATTAAAAAGAATAACCAATGAATTAAAGACTTCAGTTCTTTAGTTCAATATCGTCTTTTTACAATAATGAAATAATCAAGTATAACAATATTTATCCTTCAATGAGACTAAGTGTGGCTACCCGAGAAATCAGATAGTCTTAAATTTAGGTTATTTGATGTAAATATCTAATAAATAAAATATTTATGGATATTATGATGTGTAAATGTGCTAAATGAATAAATATATGTGTGATATATATATATATATATATATATATATATATATTTATTAACGATTAGATGATAATGAATAAAAGTTAATAGTCGGTCAAGACTAATTACTTTGATTAGTTTGATTTGACTAACGAAAGACGATCGGTCGTATAAAAGATAAGAGTAGAGCAGGCAGAACTCGAATTTGAGTTCGGAGTAGAATTTTGAGATGCGAACAGTTCGGTTCAATCCGGAACGTCGAAATTAGTAAGAATAGACTATAAACTCAAAAATTTGACTTTTCGGGCCAAATAGTCAAAGATGAGTCAAGGTAATAAAAGTTGACTTTTTTGTTTTTCAAAATTTTTGAATCACGAGATATTGTTTGTTTAAGGACGGGAGACATAATCTCTAATAAAACCGACGAAAGAGATTTCGCGATTTTCACATGCGTGACGAGTAACTAGAATGAGGTCGAGTAACCGATCGAGCTCGGATTAGTAAACCCTAAACGATTTTATAAGAGGGTAAAATGGACATTTGGCTAACTATAATAATTATAATAGTTAACTAAAAAGGAAACTAGAAATCGAAACTAAGTTTCCAAGTAACCAAATCGGAAATGAGCCTAAGTGTTAAGTTGGCTCGATTAGGGTTGGTGATGGCTTGGCTAGGGTTGAGCCATGGCTCAAGCCCTAGGGTTAAAACCTAAGACTTAAGGGCTAAGTAAGTTTGGTTGAAATGAAAACCAAATTAAATGCAAATTAAAGCATAAAGCAAGATTTAAGCCAAATGAGGGGACCAAATGGGTGAGTCATCTAGCATGACTCACTATTGTTAGACATTCATTAAATGCATGGTTCCCCTTTAAATTGTTAAGGCATCTAAACAAAGCCTTAGCAATGATTAATTCCCTAAACCTTGATTAGTTAACCTAACTAGTTTGGAAGGTTGGGTTAATTGGTGGAGGAATTAGCTAGGTTAAGTGAACCTAGACATTCACTTTTCATCCATTTTCAAAGAAGCTAAGAAGGAAAGAGAGAAAGAGAGAAAAACCAAGGGAAAAGAGAGAAGGATATCAAAGGAAAATCATGTAATAGCGACCAAAAAGGAGGATCAAGCCATAGACCTTGATCATCGAGCAACTAGAAGCAAGAACAAAGAAAAAGTTAAGAACTAGAAGAAACCAAAAAGGGTAAGAAAAACCACCAATCATTTTCATCCTTTATTTACTAGTTTTATAGCTTTAAAAGCTTTTTAGCATGTTATGAAGTGCTTGTTGGTGGTTGTTGATTTAATGATCAAAGAAGGATCATGGAGAGACAGGGATGTTATTATATTTATGAACCTTGTAAAATTTATCGGTAAATGCCATGAAAGTAGGAATGAAAGATTAAAAATCTTAACCTATGCGTAATGGATTGAAAAGCTTGTAGAGGACGTAAAAAGGACCTTAATGATAATTATTGCGTCTTTTGTTATAAGCCACGAGTGTATTATGAAAAGTTCCATGTGGAACGGGGGGAAAATTCGCCATAACGAAGTTATGGCGAAAGTTCATGAAAAAGTCGTCTTAAGATGAATTATAAACTCAATGCCGCTTCGGGGGTAAGAATTTAGCTAGAGCATTCAAAAGAGTCCAAAATCATAGGGCTTTTGTATAGTATGGAAAATGTGAGCCGTGGGCTCAAGAACGAGTTCAATCCGACTTCGGATGAACAAGTTACGACAAAACGAAGATTTGATGTTGAAAACGTCAAATTCGTCGAAAAGTTATCCCCGGAGGGACTTTTGAGCCAATTTTGAGGCTTGTTAGGAATTGGGAAAAATTGTTCCGAATATGAAAAGTTATAGTTAATGTTGTAAGCTAGAAGTAGGTTCGAAAACGGACTCATTCCAATAAGGAATGACGAAGTTATGGCGTTTGAAAATAATCGCATCGTTGCAGATCAAAGCTGAGAAGCAGATTTTTTTTCTGGAGCAGGTGAGCCCACTGGGGCGGGAAAATAAGCCTTGTGAGCTTGCCGGGGCACGCTCGGCAGAGAGTTCGCGCCGGGGCAGGAAAAAGTGGCCTTGTTGAGCGCGTCAGGGCGCCAATGGCCTGCACCCAAATTTTTTTATTTTTTTCGACTTTCGTTCGATCAAGCGAAACTTTTGCATACGAACTCCGATTTAGATGATTCAAGATTATTCGGAAAGCTTAGGAAGAGACCTACAACTTCCAATATTTAAATTTTGGAATTAAGGTCAAGAAAAAGGTCCAAATTGGATATCTTTAGGACGGTTGAGAAATCAAAGGCGAAATGTGGTGATTTCTTTGGAACGCCATGACGCCAACTCATGTAAACTAGTAAATTCCAAGTTCTAATCATTGAAACTCGAGAATAGGGGCTAGGGGAAATGTAAACCCATGAGTGGTCGATAAGCTGGGTATGTTAAGCAAACACAAGGGCATGTCACTTGGGCATTCGCGTAAGCGAATCGGGCGTGCGACGTACGAACGTCGAAACGTCGTGACTAGTGTTAGAGAGTTTGGTAAGTGTTTACGGACACTTGAAAGATATGTATAGAGTTAAGGTAAATCAACAGGGAAAGTTGATATGAAAGTCGTGACATTTCCGAACGTCGCGACGCCATGAGGTTATTGAAAGTTGATCGCGTTACTAGATTATAAAGCGCAGACAATATGTATTAAGAATAATGATATTATAAACCAATAAACGAAGTCTATAAGTGACTAACTGGTATGTTCGACCTTATGATACATATAGGTCATATGAGGAGCGATTGGATAGCGTTCCAGTAAATCGCGTAAAGGCAAGTATCTTATCCTATGCATTTACTTTATGGCAGGAATCTATGATTACGAAAGTTTCCTAACCTGTGTAATGTGATAAATTGTACAAGTTGACTATGTTGTTGAGTTTTCTGTCTATATGCAAATGTATTCTATTTGTACAAGATGTTTAGCTGTAAATTGTGTTGTGTGTCAATATCTGCACTTATGTGCTATTTGAAATAAACTGTATTGTTGTTAAATTATTCGAGTTATTTAAGTTCTGTTATTCAGGAACTGTTCAAGAAAAGTGTCGATGCCATTTGTTTCGGCTAGACGAATACTAGAGTATTGAATTGAGTTGAGTTAGACACATGTTGTGTCATAGGAATGAGATAGACATTATAGGGGTCAAATTTGAGAAAGAACAGAGAATGAGGGAAATGTTTTGAGGATTGGTCAATATGTCATTTCAAAACTGTTAAACGATAGGATATTGTCATTCTTTGTTATTCAAAGCTACTTCGCAACTATTGTTCAGTTGTTGAAGTTTTCAAAGAAAATGTTGATAGTTATTTGATTGTTGATTGTTTATTCAACTGTTATACTTGCTGAGCAATCGAATGCTCACCTTTGCTTTAAATACAACATTTTCAGCAAAACTAGAACGAATCGAGGAATCTGGTGAAGACTACTGAAGAGATTAAGCATTTGATCAGAAGACGTACACGTTAAACTAGTTGTATATGTTGTGACGTATAAAAGTCGCAAATGTATGATTGTAATAGACAAATGATATATTAAACATCTTTCTACTTGTATTTAGATATGTATCCTTTTGTGATGGATTAAAGTCACTATTGTAATAGACAGGTGATGTAAAATACCTTACTTCTATGATATGAAGATATAAAGGTTTTAGAACCTGGGTTTAGTAGAAATATGATGTAATAATATAGTATTTATATTCATGTTGTTAAGATTATGTTGAATGAATAGTACCGTGAAGCACCAGACCCGAGTTCGAAGGTAGACCCGGATTTGGGAGCGCTACACTAATAGTCCTAGATAACAATAAGCTCTGTTATCCGAAATTTCCCTTAGATTATCACTCAATGAAACAAGCTATACACAAGATTCTAACTATCATACAACCTAGAACAAGTTCTCTAGATTTAATATAACATCAGCATTAAAAACTAGAGAATTAGACTATTTCAAGCAATAATCACACAAGTTCGGATTATTTAATTTGTCTTTTGATAATCTTAGCAATACTCAAAAGTTTGTCCACAATCATGTATTACTAATTACTACTTGTGATTAGGAACAATATTAATTACACGTAATACTATCCCTTAATCTAGCATATGATATTCGTTAACTAATTCAATTATGCATAAATCAAATCAATTAAGCCAAATAGCATTCAATAATTAAATCAGATAATCAAGAATGAATTTCATATAAGCAGGAATAAATAATGAATACTCAATTAATCATTAATCATAAATAAGGTTCAACATCCCTTAAAGCTGAAATAGAAAACTTAGCTTGACATGTCTTCAATCTTGCCCCTAAATCTAGGGTTTATAATTGTGAACATCCAAGACCCCTTAAAACTATACTAGGAACATCTATTTATACTCTTAGAACAAAGACCTAAAACCCTAAGAAATAACAATCCAAATAGGAGTCGAATTTCTCAAATAATAACAAAAGATCTGAAAATTCCTTCTCTGATCGTCTAGTCACGCGCCCACGTGCCCGCATGAGTCCACTAGCGCCGCAGCTCAGCTTAAGAGTGCCGCGACCCAAGTCCCCGCGCCGCGAATCAGCCTATGGTGCGCCGCGACTCACTTTATTTTATCCGTTTTCTCTTTTTCTCCTTGCGCGTCCATTTTGATCCATTTTTCCTCTTTTTCTCTTTCTAGCTCCAATTCCTCCTGAAATCAATAAACACCTTAATAAGTTCATATACACATAAAACATGTAATAAAACTAAATATAAAGGAATCAAAATTATAGAATATTATGCACTTATCAGCATCATGTTTCGCAACGAACACCTTTTGATCAGTAGGATAATAGAAATAACACCTTGATATTTTTTAGGGTATCCCACGAATCTACATTTGTCGGATCTAGTCTATAGCTTATCATTCTCAAACGTTTTTATTTAAGCTGGACAACCCCAAGTCTTAACATGCTTAAGATTTGGTTTCCTCCCTGTCCATAACTCATATGGAGTCTTTGGGGCGTATTTGGTAGGTACCTTGTTAAGTAGGTATGCAGTCGATTCTAGGGCATAACCCAAGAAGAATACTGGAAGGTCAATAAAACTCATCATAGAACGAACCATGTCCAACAATGTTCGATTTTTCCTTTCAGATACACCATTCAACGGTGGCGTCCCTGATGGAGTCCATTGTGAGATTATACTATTTTCTTTGAGACAATTGAGAAACTTATTGCTTAAGTATTCCCCTCCTCGATCCGATCGAAGAATCTTAATACTCTTGCTAATTTGCTTCTCTACTTCACTTCTGAATTCTTTGAACTTTTCAAACGATTCAGATTTGTATTTCATCAAATATACATATCCAAATCTTGAATGATCATCAGTGAAAGTAATAAAATAAGAATATCCTCCTCGTGCAGTCGTTGTCATAGGTCCACATATGTCTGTGTGTACCAACGCTAACAACTTTGTAACTCTTTCTCCTTTTCTACTAAAAGGAGATTTGGTCAACCAATGAGACAAGATTCACAAGTTGGATATGATTCGTGATCAGATAGCTCTAAAAGCCCATCTTTATGCAACTTGGTTAATCTTGTTTCATTAATATGACCGAGTCTACAGTGCCACATAAAGGTATAATTAACATCATCTCCTTTTCTTTTCTTAGTTTATTCAATTTGAAGTATATTTTCATGCAAGTCAAGTATATGAAGTCCATTCAGTAAATTGCCAATACCATATAGAACATTTTTATTATAAATAGAACAACTGTTATTCTTTATTATAATATCAAAACCATCCATATGTAATACAGAAATAGAAATAATGTTTCTTATAAGTGTTGGAACATAATAACAATTATTTAAACTAATGGACTTGCCCGTAGGCAGTGCTAAACAATAAGTTCCTACAGCTAATACAACAACTTTTGCTCTATTTCTCACTCGAAGGACGACTTCATCCTTGTTCAGCTTTCTACTTCTACTTAGTCCCTGCATAGTGTTACATATGTGAGAACCACAACCGATATCCAATACCCAAGTAGAATTTTGACTTTAAAAAAATTAATTTCAATCATGAACAAACCTTGATCGGAAGTCAAAGCTTCTCCAAGCTTCTTCTGCTTTTGTTCCGCAAGATACTTCTCGCAGTTCCTCTTCCAGTGACCCGACTTATTGCAATGGAAGCATATTCCTTTGCTATCTGGATCAACTTTCTTATTATCCTTTACCTTCGCCTTGCCCTTAGCCTTCTTCTTTTTCTTGAAAGAATCATCCACCAATAAGACTTGGTCCTTCTTGGATGAGAAGTGACCTTCAGCAGTTTTCAGCATGTTAAGTAACTCAGGCAAGTTGACGTCCAACTTATTCATGTGAAAATTCACAACAAATTGTGAGAAGGTGTGTAAGAGTGACTGCAAGATCAAATCTTGACTTAACTCCCCATCCATCACGAACCCTAACTGTCCAAGACGTTCAATTAAATTGATCATCTTTAGAACATGAGTGTCAACAGTAGTGCCATCGGTCATTCGAGATCGGAAGAGCTCCTTAGTTATTTGATATCTAGCAGTCCTACTTTCCTCACCATATAACTCCTTGAGGTGCAGGAGTATAGTAGGAGCATCCATAGTTTCATGCTGACGCTGAAGCTCGTTACTTATGGATACTAGCATAATGCATTGAGTCACGGTTGCATCATCTTGCCACTTTTTAAAAGTAGCAATCTCTTCCTCAGAGGCTGTTTCTGCAACAGTTGTAGAGACGGGCGAATTTAGGATATAAGAGATCTTTTCAACAGTGAGAATAATTCTCAGATTCTTTAACCAGTCCGTGTAATTCGGTCCGGTCAGTTTGTTAGCATCAAGTATGCTACAGAGTGATATTAGTGAGTTTGACATTTTTTAAATTCTGCATGTGAAATAGACAACATTTTAGCATGTAGTCATTTTATTAATTACCAAAATAAATTAGGTCTTTATTTAAATTGGTATCTCCCACTATTTTCATCAAACTATATTACCCTCAATATATAGTTCTGTAGATCTAATTAAAGATTTGCAAGTGAGAATAAGGATCTCATTTCAAATGTATATAGCCTTGTGGTGACATAACAAACTATATATAAATAAATAGGTAAACAACTATTGTCAATTACATCACTATGTAACTCCTTATATTTTGCCTCTTAGATTATTTTGATCAAGTGTGACACATCCGAATCAAAATTGTCCAAGTTAAGTCCAACCTAGCACTTTCATATAAGTAAAGAGTAAAAACACTGTCCTTGTGGTGACACAACAAAACAACATCGTTCAATTCCTTTATAAGCATCAAATGTGATAAAACAACATCTCAAAATATTAAAATAAGCCTTGTGGTAACACAACAAACTTATAATGATTAATTGATACTCTATCGTTTTATCATGCTAGAAGGCGACATTCTATATTCTAAATATCTTTGAACGTTATAACTTAATATAATTTTTTGAGGGTTTTGTTATTATTTGACTCATCTTGTTTAGCGCGCATGCACACACACACACAATATATATATATATATATAAAATATGCGTCATATTATTTAACATGTGAAGCATGTTGTATAATATATAATATATAATATATAGTAAACATGCACATATAGTGTAGACACCCAAATTTTGCGTTCCCTATACTAACCTTGACAGGAGGGCAAAATCGTCAATTGAACCGGCTCGCGGGAGTGAAGGAGTGGGCCCAAGGGCGAGCGCCCGACACCACCGCAGTGATTGGCAATCAAAGCTGATGTGACAATAAGGCCATCCGAGACAGACGTCCCCGAATGAGGTGGCACGTCTCCCGGAGATCCCCGGACTGCAGAGTACGAGCCCTTCAATGGAAATCAACGGTACGACACGGAAATCGAGACGAGGTGCGAAAAATGAGAAAATCAGCACAGTCAGCCGCGGATCAATCCGCGGCCAAGGACGGAACTCGAGACGGCACGGGACTCGAGCGCACGGGACTCGAGCGCGGCTGGGGGGAGAACCAAGGGCCAGCCGCAGATCAATCTGCGGCCAGCCGCAGATCAATCTGCGGCTGCCCTTGACAGTCCCTTATCAGGCCATTTCGCATACTTACAGGGGAGGAGGGAGAAGAGGAAAAAATCAGCAGCAGCAGCTCGGAAATAGGGAGAAAACAGCAACAAAATAAGGGCAATTAGGAGAGAAAAAGAGTGAAAAGAGTGAGGAATTGTACCAAATTTTGTAAGATTATATCTCATATTTTCTACTCTACTCAATACACAAATTCCTACATATTGTGGGGATCATTTTGCAAGGTGAAAATCTTTTGTTTTGACATTTGCTCGTACCATTTTGATAGGCTCTTATTATCCGAATCCTCTTAAATGCATCCTTTTTTGCGTTGCATTGTGAAATCATGGATTAGGGATTATTAGTGAGGGTTCCATCGGAACAAAATTCTTCCTAATAAACCCGAGGATATCCAATTGGTGGAATTTCTAGCTTATTTATGGTGATTGCTTGGATGTAATTTAGTTAGACTATTATTTTCGGATATCATGGTGTATTAGGCAATCCGTGTTGTTTTAGTTTCGTAGTATTTGTGTTGCGGGTATGTAGTGATTATGGGTGTGAGCCTAGGAATGCGACCCCGTGGTCCAAATCCGATGATGGACGTTTTGATACATGTAATGGATGAAAGGTACTCGTTTTGTTGTAACATGTAATCGTTGGGCCTTAAAACGACGCTAGAGCGAGAATCGGGTTAAGGCCCCGTAATAGTAAAATATGTGATTGTTGGCGTTAGGGGATATTTTGATGGCTTACATGCCCATGAATAGCCCCCTACGCGTTTGATATTTAGTTCGATTTGCATCATCCAACAAAATGATTTCAAAGCCCAAAACAATCAAGATTTTGCTAAAAGTAATCAAAGTAGGATATTAGCATCACGAGGCTAAAAATTGGAAGTGCTAATGAAAGTCGATTCCTATTTTACGAGAAGGCCAAAAGGAAGTTGTTTCCAAATGTCACAAAAAATGGTTTTATAAAGAGAAATGAACGTTTTACTAAACCTTGATACATAGGGCGAAAGAGATTCTAGAAATTGCCTATCATTTATGAAAGCAACGTACAAATCTCAATTCCTATTTTGGCTAAGGTTTAACAAACTCACGTTTTACCAAAACAAACACTTAATAAAAATCTCATAGCTTTTGTCAATTTAAAATCAAATCTTTCTCAATAAGAAAATAAGGCTTTCTCGTAAATATCGAAAAGACATTGTTAAACACTCTCAAAACTAAAGCACGATTTTCCCTAAAAATCCAAATGATTCTTTCATACAAACTCACCACAACATTCATTTAGGCACGCACACACACACACGCACGCATACACGTTTCATGAATTAAAGGATAGGAAAAGTATCAAGATTGCGGTAACCGTATTTCACGGAAGTTGGGGGGTGCCTAACACCTTCCCCTCGCTTAAGCAAGCCCCCGAACTCTATGAATCTCGATTCGCAGACCATTTAATTCGGAGTCACACATGAGCCAGCGATTTATAAAAAACGAAAACTCGGATGAGTTGGTACATCCATTTCAAATATACCAACTGGCGACTCTGGTTAATTGGCTCATCATAAAAAATGATCTTTCAAAACCCCGTCGACATTAAGTGCCGACCTTTTCCCCAAAATCACCAAAACCAAAAGGCAAAAAAAAAAAAAAATAGGAAAAGGGAACGAGACGAGAAAAAACCCGGCGTCGACAGCTGGCGACTCTGCTGGGGACATTAGAGGGCTTAAGCCGCGTTTAAATCTTGATGTTATCCTATCCTTTAAAATTCATAAAAATGTGTGTGCATGCGATATTTTGATTTTTTTGTTTCTTTTGTTGTGTGATTGTGTGTTTTTGTCCAAATAGATGAATGATTGAATGGAATTGCTTTACTTTTAAGTGATCATTTGCATACGGTGAGGACGATGAATGTGAATGTATGTTGAGAGAGTACCTCCTCCTGAGGCGAACCTGTCGGTTGCTTATTACTGGACTCGAAGGGGCTGCTCCCCGGAGATGGCTCAGGAAACGCACCACCCAAATCCGCTCCAATCGAAAGGGCTCAAACGAGTAGATTGCGAAGATTTGGGGACCTTCATGCCGAAAAGCCCGTGAGAGTAACCCTAGGATAGGTCATCCTCAGATTAACCCAACGCAGGAAAAGTCTCTTCATGCCTTTTTACGTTTATATGTCTAAATGTCATGATCTCATTCAATATTCATATATCCCTTTCCTGTGTCAAAAGAGATTACTAACTTCTGTGAATTGCAGGGAATAGTTGGGTAAGCATAATAAAACATGTTTAGCATTGGTCATTGCATTAAAGGACTACTAACTTTCTGTTCTACAGGGAAAGATTAAAAAACCCAAAGCACAAAAAATTACAGCTTTTGCATGCATCCATATCCTTTCATTTCCCCGGACTAAACTTCGAACCGTTGTTTTGTAGGATTGCTCCTCAAACCCGTTCGCAGTCTAAGAAAAACCCAAAAATTCTACATCTGAAATGGCTGATATTCCTAATCGTGTTTCCATATCTCGGTAAGAGTTTGATGACTTCAAAAAACAGATGATGGAAATGGCCACGATGCTAAAAGAGCAGCTCCTACTCAGACAGGATCCGCCAAACCAAGGACCACATAATATTCCACCACCGGGGGGTGACCAGAATCCTCCTAAAAATATTGTAAACCTGGGTAAGGATGACCAACCCCAACTCAAGGACAAGCCAGTCATTACAAGGGCCGTTCCCATACCTAACAAGACAGTGATTACTATCCCAGAGGAGGGGGACACTGACGACCTTCGGAAAAAAATGAGACACATGGAGGAGACCATCCAATCTCTGCGTGGCATAGGCTCCCTGGGTAGGGTCAATTACTCGGATCTGTGTGTTTTCCCCGGAACCAGATATCCAGAAAAGTTCAAAGTCCCCGAGTTTGAAAAATACAATGGAAAGGGAGACCCCTACACGCATTTGAAAATATATATTGGAGAACTCGGGTCTTATGCCGAGGACGAGGGGTTGAGGATGCAGCTATTCCAGAAAAGCTTAACAGGGGAGGTGAGGATCTGGTATGCCCGCCTTGACAACGCCCGAATCCACAACTGGGAGGAATTGGCCCATACTTTCTTACCCCAATACAGCTTTCAGGCCCAGATGGCCCCTGACAGGTACCAAATGACAAAAGTTAAGAAGCAGCCTAGGGAATCCTTCAGGGAATATGCGCAACGATGGAGGGGCATGGCCGCGCAAGTGAACCCTCCGATGAGCGAATCAGAGATGGTGATGACTTTTGTGGACATTCAGGAAGCACACCGTATTATGAGCGAGTCATATCGGGGATTGGTAGGCCTTTCGCCGAAATGTTTAAAACACGGAGAAAATGGTGGACATGGGTTTGAAATCCGGCAAAATTCGGGATCTCACGGCTTTGGAGACGGCTGCAGAACAGATCCAAAGCGGTAATTATGGCAGCACTTCCCGAAGGGTGCAAAAGAAGAAGGAGGAGGACGTCTCCCTCATCCTTCAGGGCTCATCCAAAAAGACAGAAAGCCATCTTCCGGTACAGGTGCAGAGGGTAGGGCCACCCCGGCAGCCCAACTTCACAGATCAAAGAGCAGAGGGACGAAGGAGATATGAGGCCTCGCAAAATCGAGTATTCACCCCACTCGGGGAGCCGCTTGAACGAGTATTAGCGGTATTGGTAGCCCAAAAGAAGATAGTTGGTCTGGCACCACCGAGTGACCCAAAGGGTAGAAGGTTTGACCCGAGCAAGCGATGTGCATACCACTCCAGCTCCCCTGGCCATGATACACAGGACTGTTGGACGTTGAAGCATCGAATCCAAAACCTGATTGACAGTGGGGAAATTGTGGTGGAACAGCCAGACTCCCCGAATGTTAAAGCAAATCCCCTGCCAAGACATGATGGAGAGGGGGTCAATATGACGGATGACAGTGAAGCTGGGGGACCGCCGAGGTTAAACTATGTGCAGGAAATTGAGGGGATGATCAACGTGATACATGAGCATGGGAGTGCACGGGGAGTGCCCATCAGATTGATGGGGGTAAGTACGAATAGCACGGAGGGACCGGTCAAGTTGACGGCTCCGAGGCCCATCATCCTTGCAGCAAGGCCGCAAATCCCTATCAGTAGTCTAAGGACGGTACCCTAGAATTATGGGGGAACGCCAGAGGAAGCGGCCAGTTGTGCTTCTGTGACGACAAAGGGGAACCCCTTATACCTTCCCGGGCGAGTCCTTGAGAGCCAAAGGGAAAAAAATGAAGAGATTTCCGAAGAAAGGGCCATAGAGTTCTTAAAAAGGATGGATCACCCGGAAACGAGGGGGATTCAGATTTTAAATGAGGAGTCAACCTTAACATCAGTCATGGACCTGGTGTTGTCATCCAATAAGCATTGCAAAACTTTGAAGAAGGTTCTGGAGGAGGCATACGTGCCCAAGGAAATTAGTGAGGAAGGTTTCGGCCAGTTGGTGGGCCATTTGATGGAGAGCGACGTGATATCCTTTGCAGATGAGGACATACCCAAGGAAGGACGAGGACACCGAAAACCGCTACATATTACGATAATCTCCTCAGGGTATATCATGAATGGGGTATTGATTGATGGGGGATCGGCATTGAATATTTGTCCCCTCAGCACATTGCAGAGGATGAACATTAATCCCAAGCGCCTACGGGCCAGTCACGTGGTGGTGCGAGCTTTCGATGGTTCCCGAAGGGATACAATTGGGGAAATTGAATTACCAGTGGAAATAGGTCCCTGTACTTTTGATATATCTTTCCAGGTCCTAGACATCACCGCCAGTTATAACATGTTACTGGGGAGGCCATGGATACACATGGCCGGGGCAGTGCCGTCTACGCTCCATCAACAAATCAAGCTAATCATCAGTGGGAATCTGGTAACAATCTCGGCCGAATGTGATGACCTTTCTCCTCCCAGGGGTGGCCTACCAGTGATCAACGTGGATAAGTCGGCGGTACCAGCCAGCTTTCAGGCACTAGAGATTAGCACTCCCCAATACAGATGCTTGGGGGCTCCAGCCGTGAAGCCAAGGGTCTCTCCAGAACTTACTTTTGTTGCAAAGGAAATGATAAGGATGAAGTTCCAGCCTGGACAAGGGTTAAGAAGAAGCAGTCAAGGAATCACCAAGCCCATTCAACTACCCCATCAGGTAGGCAAGGCAGGTTTGGGATATCATGGAGGTATAACATGGAGAGGCCGTCAGGGCATGGCCCCGATTCGATTGATTGGCAGCCCGGTGACCCCGGTCAACAATAAGCAGGGGACCAGCGAGCCTGTGACTAGGGCAGGGGGTGAAGATTTGGCCCCCACGAATGATGAATTAGCCAAAAGGGAGAGTTTCCTACAGGAGGTCGCGGAAGAGTTCGAAACCCAGTGCTATATCCCCGGACAATTAATAAGCAATGAAGAGGGGACGAATGTTGCCACACCAGGAGCCCAACAAAGTGTGCCTATCATCGATTGGGCAGGGTTGATTATTCCTGAGGAAGGTATGAGGGGAGACTCGGGCGATGTGGCCGTGGTCATCGGGGAAGTGTCCGGTATAAAGCCACCTCTCATCAAGCACATATCGTCTGACCTGACCATCGACAATTGGACAGTGAGGCCAATAATATCCAAACAAGGGTGTACCAAATTGAGTAATCCTTGCCTAACGAACGATCTTTAAAATTTGAATGATGATTATGATTTTGACATTGAGCTGGATTTCGATTTGATGGGCATTGAGCAAGACGAGACAGATTACGACGATGCGCCTGACGAGATCAAAGGATGGGTCGAGGATAAACCCAAACCCAATTTGGACCAAACCATCACCATTGATATTGGAACCCCAGACAAGCCAAAAGAACTAAAGATAGGGATAGACCTCACCACCAGCCAAAAAGTAGAAATAGCTGAGTTGCTAAGCCAATATGAGGATGTCTTTGCCTGGTCGCACGAGGATATGATCGGATTGTCCACCGACATCGTGGTCCACCGGTTGCCCATCAAGGAGGGTTTCAGGCCTGTCAAGCAGAAGCTGAGGAAGTTGAAACCTGAGTGGAGCTTAAAAGTGAAAGAGGAGATCATTAAACAATTCAGGGCCGGAATCATTATGGTGTCCACTTACCCGGAATGGCTATCCAATGTAGTCCCAGTGGCTAAACCTGGAGGAAAGGTGAGGGTATGCGTGGACTACAGAGATCTAAACAAGGCCAGTCTCAAGGACAACTTCCCGGTGCCTTTCATACACATCCTGGTGGATAACACAGCCTAGTACGAAATGTACTCTTTTGTGGATTGCTTCGCAGGATATCATCAGATAATGGTGGCGGAGGAAGATCGGGAAAAGACCGATTTAATCACCCCTTGGGGCACTTTCTGCTATAGACGATTGGCTTTTGGTCTCACAAACGCAGGGGCTACCTATCAGAGAGCTATGATGGCCCTGTTCCATGATATGATGCATAAAGAGATAGAGGTCTACGTGGATGACATTATTGTGAAATCAAGGATAGAATCTGACCATATAGCCCATCTTAAAAAGCTATTTGATCGACTCAGGAAGTATAATTTGAAACTCAATCCAGCCAAGTGTGCTTTCGGAGTACAATCGGGTAAGCTCTTGGGATTCCTGGTTAGTGATCGAGGCATTGAATTGGATCCGGCAAAGATTAAAGCCATTGTGGATATGCCGGCACCTCACACAGAGAAGGAGATAAGAGGATTCCTGGGAAGAATAAACTTCATCAGCCGTTTCATATCCCACTTGACAACTACGTGCGAGCCAATTTTCAAGTTGTTAAGGAAGGGTGCTTCCCAAGAATGGAATGAGCAATGTCAAAGGGCTTTTCAGACCATTAAAAAGCAGCTGACTGAGGCACCGGTGCTGGTACCCCCAAAGGATGGGATCCCTCTGTTTATGTACATATCGGTCAATGCCATCGCGATGGGATACATGCTAGGACAAAAGAATGAGGCAGGTAAAGAGCAGGCCATCTATTACCTCAGCAAAAGATTTAGCCAATGTGAACAGAATTACACTCCCATCGAGAAGACTTGTTGTGCTCTGGCCTGGGCGGCAGGGAGATTACAGCATTACCTCCATGGGCATACTACGTACCTGATATCGAGAATGGATCCCCTGAAATATATTTTTGAAAGGCCCATGTTGAATTGTCGACTATCAAGATGGCAGTTAATCTTACAGCAGTTCGACATGGTATACGTAACTCAGAAAGCCATGAAGGGGCAAGGAATTGCAGATCAGTTAGCCGAGACGCCGTCGGGAGGGATGGAACCGTTAGAAACTCCTCTACCGGGCGAGGATATATTCTGGGTGTCAGATACGAAATGCAATGATGAGGGGCAATTCTGGAAGTTGTATTTTGATGGTGCCATGAATGCTGAAGGGGCAGGAGCCGGAGCAGTCCTGGTCTCTATCACCGGAGAACAATACCCCGTAGCCGCTAAACTGCATTTCAGCAATTCGAACAACACCGCTGAATACGAGGGATGTATCTTGGGACTCCGCTTGGCCCGCGACATGGGAGTGAGGAGGCTAGCAGTGTTCGGGGATTCAAAATTGGTAATCAGACAGGCAATCGGGGTGTATAACACTAAAGAGCTCCGGTTGCTCCCATACCACCGATGTGTTGTCCAATTAATGCAAGAGTTCGAAGATATCGCTTTCCGACATATTCCCCGTGGACGGAATGATTTTGCCGATGCATTGGCAACTCTGGCTTCCTTAATCCATATCATCAAAGGAAGGGACGCTCCACAGATTGAGATAGCAGTACAGAATGCCCCGGCATACGAAGAGCATGTTGCAGTGTTTTCAGGAGAGGTGGTTATGCCAAAGCAGCCTTGGTATCTCGACATAAGGGAATATCTAAGGGATAGTTGCATTCCCTACCAGGCAATCCGAGCTGAAAGAATGAGAATTAAAATAATGGCGATGAAGTTTCTACCTGAGTGGGGATTCGCTCTACAAGAGGGATGCTGGTTTGGGACTGTTGCAATGCGTGGATGAGACGCAGGCCCAAAGGATTATGAAACGAAATACATGGTGGAGTGTGTGGGCCACACATGAGTGGACCAATGCTGGCCAAAAAGATTCTGAGAACGGGGCATTATTGGTTAACCTTAAAAGCTGACTGTGATGATCATGTCAAACGGTGTTACCAATGTCAGGCGCACGGTAATGTGATCCATACGCCCCCCAATGAACTGCACTGTATGACCTCCCCGTGGCCATTCTCAATGTGGGGAATGGACGTGATCGGACCAATAGAGCCCAAAGCAAGCAACGGGCACCGATTCATCTTCGTCATGATCGATTATTTCACCAAATGGGTAGAAGCAGCCTCTTTCCCCAAGGTCACTCAGGAGGTTATCGTTGGGTTCATCAGGAATAATGTCATTTGTCGATACGGGCAACCTGAGGTTTTGGTCTCCGACAATGCTAAGAATTTAAACAACGCCCTCATGAAGGGATTGTGCGACCAGTTTAAGATCAAACACCTCAACTCTGTCATTTACCGTCCCAAAATGAATGGGGCAGTGGAGGCTGCCAATAAGAACATCAAGAAGATCATGGCAAAAATGTCTTCTAATCATCGGGGATGGCCAGATCTGCTACCCCTCACCCTACTGGCATATCGAACATCAACGCGTACTTCTACAGGGGCAACCCCTTACGCTTTGGTGTATGGAATGGAGGCCATCCTGCCAATTGAGGTTGAAATGGCGTCCCTCAGAATAATGATCGATGCTCAGATAAGCGAGGAGGATTGGATGCAAAGTCGATACGACCAGTTGGCCTTAATTGATGAAAGGAGGGTGGCTGCTGTTTGGCACGGTCAGTTATATCAACAAAGGATCTCTCGGTCATATGACAAAAGGATAAGACCTCGGAAATTCAAGGAGAATGACCTGGTGCTAAAGAGAGTCATGCCTTGCCAAGACGAAGCTAAGGGGAAGTTTTCCCCAAACTGGGAGGGACCTTTTGTAATTAAAAAAGTGCTATCCGGAGGAGCCCTCATATTGCAAGAAATGGATGGTGAGACATTTCCACAACCCCTAAATGCTGACTCAGTGAAGCGATTCTACGCTTAAATCATCAATCCCCTTTGTTTTTCCTTTGAGGAGCGAACTACGTAGGACCTGATCTCCCAACTTGTGGGGGTACGTAGGCAGCCATCATGGCGCGGTCCGATCCATAAAAAAAAATAATAATCCTTCCCCTAAAACAAAGCCAATCCCCAACAGCCCGATAAACCTGCCTAAACCCTCAAAACTTTCCCGAAACCAGCCGACCAATCCTTTCCATACCAAATTGACATAACCCTGATCAAACCAAACAGTTAGCCAAAGTCTGAAACTCAATCCAATGAAATCGACAGGGGTACGGCAATATCTGTCAAATCTCCATCAAGACTTGAGAAGAGGAAGAAAGCGAAATGTCAAAATCATGATCAACCGGATAAAATGATGATCCAATGAAGGGCAACGATACAACAAAGAGGGAAAATGACTAAATTTAAATACCTGTTTACATATATAAGTCTTTTTGTTACAAGATTTCCTTTTTAATAACCGATGAAATTAACATAGTCTATGCAGGAAATAAAACAATCTACAAATCTGCAACTAACTGAAGCAGGATGGATAAGGTGGTGGATAGATCTGAGGCATCAGCATCCCCTGAAATCTGCTGTCCCATCATGTCGATGCGGTCCAACAAGGCAGCGGCCCGGCTGACAGTCCCAGAGTGTGCATCTATGACTGTCCTAGCCTGTAGAGCAATGGCATCTCTATCAGCTATGGCAGCATCTCTGGCTAGAATAGCAGCATCCCTCTCAGCTATGGCGGCATCCCTCTCAGATTCAATAGCCATCAAAGACAGTCGGATCCGGCTATGCTCAGTGTCCGGACTAGGGAGAGAGTTGGCTGAGGTCGAGTGATATAGGGTATCGTCTGGGAAAGTCACTCCCAGAGTCATCAAAAGTCCTAGTCTGACTCACACCAACCGCATCCGAATCGCCACGCAACCATTGCACATAAGCGAATGTCTGGATGGGGCCACTATCATCGTACTCGGCCAGGATCCTACGAGGCCAAAGATCATATACCCGCAGTAGATCTCTCTCTGTCTGGGATGATATAGGGAATCGGTAGTCGGCCGCACCCGTGAAAAGGTGGAAATCCTGTGTCTGATCAAACTGCCCCATCACTGACATGGGATGATAAGTCGTCACACCCCTCAAGCCAGCAATGGGAATGAAGTCCAGGTCGGGCACATGAGTCAAGAAGCTCATAAAGGAGCAATAACCCGAATAAACCAGGAGATGAAAGGGATCCTCGATGACCGACAGAAATGCTGTCCAGGAGGTCGCATCAGTACAGCTCACAGGACGAAATGAAAACTGCGTGGTTATGTCATGACTGAAGCAAAACCCTTGGCGACGGAGGTGGCCGATGGGACTAAGATGACTCATGAACCACACATACAACAAAGTCGAGCTCCCTCGGAATACTCTGCCTCGGAAGGACTGACAGTAGGAGGCTGACATGTAAGTATCCGCCAATATCATCGGAAGAATGGTGTGATCCTCCTGAAGGGCCCTAACGGCCGCGACTAGCCGCATGTCCAAGTGATCGGGTCCCGCGGGCAAGTACAGAACTGAGAGGATACAGGCCATCAAAACGCCTAGCCTCAAAACGCCCCAGCGCTCCTCCGATACAGAAAAATCCCCAGAGAAGTGGCGAAAACTGTTAGGTGAGCCGAATCGGTCAACCAAAAAGTGAAGAGGAACCAAGTGATCTGATGTGATCGCCGATAGCAGAACCGCCCTCCGCAACCCAGTAAAGGTCAAGAACTGACGGCGCATGGGACCAGATGTGATCCTGGCACAAGGTCTATCCAAAGGCAAACCGGTGAAGCGACCATACTCCTCGAGGGTGGGGGTCAGCTCTACTGTCCCTAGCCTGAACACTTGATGGGCAGTGACCCAATATCTCAAAATACCATCCACAAAGCCCACCGGCACCTGAAAGGTTAATAAGGACCGAGAGTGTCCCAAAAGACCATCTGCGATGACCCTGTCGGCCGGCGATAAACTGTCCAACCAACGGAGGAGGCTGCCAACCAACCCTGTAGGAGGAATGGAATCCAAGCATACCACGACATCTGAGGACGTCATCTGTGAAAAAATAGTATCAAAAAGACTGTACAGGGGTCATTTTCTATCCATGAATGAAGAGCATGCATCGTACAGACAATAATAAAGCAAATGAATTTCATAAAGATAAAAGATAAAGAACTGTGCATAAATAAATAAATGAGTTCAGTACATAGTGCATGAAATGAAAAATAAATCTAAACAGGTACAGGTACAAAAGCCCTATCCTATCCTGATCTAGATAAAGTCAATCTCATCTATAAAGGCGGGATCCTCAAACTGGTCCCCTGGGGTCGCCGAAGTCGAGGGCCCAAAGTTCATGTCGGGGATGTATGGCCGCGCGGTGGCATCAGATGAGCTCGGCCCCGCATCATAACCCGTACCATCAGGATCATAGGTATAGGCCTCCTCCGGGGTCCGGCCTAACACCCGAAGAAATAGCGACAACTGCTCCACCTGGCGGGTCAAAGTGTCTATCTGCTCAGTGTGGGTAGGGCTCCGAACACAGGCTGCCCAGTCAGTCATCATCACCGAGCCGGGGACCATATCCCCGAGGAAGAATGTGGCCCGGGTCTGAGGACCGATAGTGCGGGGCACCCACCAAGTACGGAAAGCATCACTCGTACTGGGACCCGTAGAAAGCATCCGGCCGTCCTCCCCTGCGAGCATGATCTCTGAAGGTTGAGAGTCCAGCGGCCAGGAAGTAGTGATGGGAAGGGAATGCGGGATGCGGATCTCTCCTGTGACGCATCTGAATGCGCGCTCCCCCAGATACATCACCCATCCTCCGATACTCTGCAAAGTGAGGCGACGGGTGGAAAGCTCGAACTCCGGGCCAGAAGGGTTCCCAGCATCGAACCCCTCAGCCAAATGCTCGGAGAGGTAGGGAATCCAGACGACATCTACAGCAGTGATCAGCTCCAGCTGGATGCGGCAGTGTGCAAAGCTGCCTGATATCGGGACCTCCTCCAAAGTGCTGTGATGCCACCGTCGGCCCCGGGGATAAGTATCAAGGCCGAGAGTAGTGACAGGCCTCAGGCATGGAAGACGCTCGTAGGCCCAGAACTGCGAACAGAAACAGTGAAAAGCATGAGAAACCGACAGACGCAGAAAGAAAAGAAATGAATTGACGGGAAATACATTAAGAAAAAAGAAAGAAGTCTCACCAGCAGAAAATGATAGAATCCGAGCCAAGCGTCTGTCTGGCCCTCCGAGCGTAGACGCATGCCATGGAGGAAATAGGCAAAGGTGAATGACCCCCAGTCATAGTCACCGATGCGGTCCACGTCTCTGACCGCTCCTACGACGCTGAAATGAATGGTGGAAGAGTTGTTCCCCAGAAAACAACCCCTCATGATGGTCAGGAACAGGCGTCGTAGCAGAATGTCCCTGGTGCCCTGATCCGCTGGAATGGGCAGTGCGTACAGACCCCCAACAGCATCGACAGCCAAAGCGCCGGATCGAATGCTACGGGCCTTAAAGACCCGATCCTCAGCACCGAAGCCCAATAAAGCCCGGACCTCCACAGGAGTGATGTCGAGATCTAGGGGAACGCGGGACCCGGCAAACTCTATGCCCGTAATGTATCTCCAATCCCAGGGGGTCAGCACAACCTCGCAGTCCAGAAGGTGAAGAGACTGCGTCTGGTGGAACCAGCGCTCTGATAAGGCCCTCATGTAACCCCAGGGGCACTGCCGGGGAATGATGGTAAAGAAGTGACGAAAGCCCCAAGAATCCACCACCGCCCGGTAGTCCCTGTGCAAAGCCGTGTAAAGGGAGTAGATGTTGAACCAGTTGCCCCTCGGCTGAGTAAACTCGGGTACCTGGGGCAATCACCAATGGGTCAGTCCGGATAAAAGGAGAATGGAGAAATTGAGAATAAAATCAGAATAGAACCGAATATACCTCGTTAGCCACGAGAGATGCCGAGGGATGACGACTGAGATCCCGACCCAATAGATCGGGGATCTGCACAGATGCGCCAGACGAGGCACTATGAGGAGCTGGAGCCGGTGTGCTGGAGGATGGTCCCTCTGCCGCGACCTCCGGAGGAACAGCCTCCTCAACGTCCGGATGAGCAGGACGAATGACAGCCTCCGCCAAGCGGCGAGCCTGACGGGTCCGAGGAGGAACAGGAGCAGGTGCAGCCCTACGACGGCGAACACCCGAGGTCCGGGACACGGAGGAGCTACTATAAGCATCGGGATCCATAGCTGGAACATAACAGGCAAGGAGGAAGGTAAGTTCCCTTTCGAATTATGTCACGAATATTCTAAATTCCTACCCATGTCATATAATTAATGCAACATGATGCATGTTTATGGTATGTTAAAAAAAAAAAAAAAAAAAAAAAAATCGGCAGAGTTCCGTTTGTGAAATGGACCTCCCAGGCATAAGCCAAACGTGTTTTCAATCAATCCAAGCCTCAAACAGATCAAAATTGCATTCATATGTGTAGTTACAGCATGTAAAGTACAGTAATGCATGATTTTCTTGCAGAGAAGGAATAACAGCATGTGGGACCACATCATGAGCATAAAATAGGACTCACACAATTGCTACATAGCATGTATATATGATAGTACATAACATAGCATTGGAAAGCATACATTTCTATCTCTAAACATGCAAATAGCCAAATGTATAGCAAAATGTTGACGAAATTGAAAAGTGAACGGTCAAAGTGTTACCTGTAGCGCGTAGAACGATCCTACCGGAGCAGTTTTTACAGAAAAGTTGGGAAACTCGACAAAAGGCCTTTGCAAACGAGCAAAATCTCAAAAATCTATGTGGGGTACGAAGTTGAAAGTGACAGATCTGGAGGCGGCGAGCCGCTTAAGAATCCCGATCTTGGCCGCAGATCTATCTGCGGCTGGCCGCAGATCAATCTGCGGCTGGCCGCAGATCCATCTGCGGCTGGCCCTGGTGGGTCCCCTTGGCTCCCTTGCAGCCGTTTGATGTATCTAGTGAAAATGAATTACGAGATGGGTGACCGGCGACGATACCCGGCCCCGACAAGACAATCGACCGGCGACGATAACCGGCGATTACGAGGTGGATGTCCGGCGACGATAACCGGCTCCGACAAGATAGCCAACCGGCGATGATAACCGGGGGTTACGAGATGGGTGACCGGCGACGATACCCGGCCTCGACGAGACGATCGACCGGCGACGATAACCGGCGATTACGGAATGGATGTCCGGCGACGAAAACTGGCTCCGGCCAGATAACCAACCGGCGACGACAACCGGGGGTTACAAGATGGGTGACCGGCGACGATACCCGGCCCCGACGAGACAATCGACCGGCGACGATAACCGGCAATTACGAGGTGGATGTCCGACGACGATAACCGGCTCCGACAAGATAGCCAACCGGCGATGATAACCGGGGGTTACGAGATGGGTGACCGGCGACGATACCCGGCCCCGACGAGACGATCGACCGGCGACGATAACCGGCGATTACGGAATGGATGTCCGGCGACGAAAACCGGCTCCGGCCAGATAACCAACCGGCGACGACAACCGGGGGTTACAAGATGGGTGACCGGCGACGATACCCGGCCCCGACGAGACAATCGACCGGCGACGATAACCGGCGATTACGAGATGGATGTCCGGCGACGATAACCGGCTCCGGCAAGATAACCAACCGGCGACGATAACCGGGGGGTTACGAGATGGGTGACCGGCGACGATACCCGGCCCCGACGAGACGATCGACCGGCGACGATAACCGGCGATTACGAGATGGATGTCCGGCGACGATAACCGGCTCCGACAAGATAACCAACCGGCGACGATAACCGGGGGTTACAAGATGGGTGACCGGCGACGATACCCGGCCCCGACGGGACAATCGACCGGCGACGATAACCGGCGATTACGAGATGGATGTCCGGCGACGATAACCGGCTCCGACAACATAACCAACCGACGACGATAACCGGAGGTTACGAGACGATCATCCGCATTGCATTGATACCCTTTTACGAATAGGATTGCATCCATTGCATCATACGTTGCATCATAGGGCATATGTGTAGCATCACGTATGTATTGTCATCCATGTGCATTGTCATTCATGCATCGAGTGTCTATTCTTTATCTTGTTCATTTCATTCATCATTTCATAAACATGATAAAGAGGGGCAGCTGTAGACACCCAAATTTTGCGTTCCCTATACTAACCTTGACAGGAGGGCAAAATCGTCAATTGAACCGGCTCGCGGGAGTGAAGGAGTGGGCCCAAGGGCGAGCGCCCGACACCACCGCAGTGATTGGCAATCAAAGCTGATGTGACAATAAGGCCATCCGAGACAGACGTCCCCGAATGAGGTGGCACGTCTCCCGGAGATCCCCGGACTGCAGAGTACGAGCCCTTCAACGGAAATCAACGGTACGACACGGAAATCGAGACGAGGTGCGGAAAATGAGAAAATCAGCACAGTCAGCCGCGGATCAATCCGCGGCCAAGGACGGAACTCGAGACGGCACGGGACTCGAGCGCACGGGACTCGAGCGCGGCTGGGGGGAGAACCAAGGGCCAGCCGCAGATCAATCTGCGGCCAGCCGCAGATCAATCTGCGGCTGCCCTTGACAGTCCCTTATCAGGCCATTTCGCATACAGAAACAGGGGAGGAGGGAGAAGAGGAAAAAATCAGCAGCAGCAGCTCGGAAATAGGGAGAAAACAGCAACAAAATAAGGGCAATTAGGAGAGAAAAAGAGTGAAAAGAGTGAGGAATTGTACCAAATTTTGTAAGATTATATCTCATATTTTCTACTCTACTCAATACACAAATTCCTACATATTGTGGGGATCATTTTGCAAGGTGAAAATCTTTTGTTTTGACATTTGCTCGTACCATTTTGATAGGCTCTTATTATCCGAATCCTCTTAAATGCATCCTTTTTTGCGTTGCATTGTGAAATCATGGATTAGGGATTATTAGTGAGGGTTCCATCGGAACAAAATTCTTCCTAATAAACCCGAGGATATCCAATTGGTGGAATTTCTAGCTTATTTATGGTGATTGCTTGGATGTAATTTAGTTAGACTATTATTTTCGGATATCATGGTGTATTAGGCAATCCGTGTTGTTTTAGTTTCGTAGTATTTGTGTTGCGGGTATGTAGTGATTATGGGTGTGAGCCTAGGAATGCGACCCCGTGGTCCAAATCCGATGATGGACGTTTTGATACATGTAATGGATGCAAGGTACTCGTTTTGTTGTAACATGTAATCGTTGGGCCTTAAAACGACGCTAGAGCGAGAATCGGGTTAAGGCCCCGTAATAGTAAAATATGTGATTGTTGGCGTTAGGGGATATTTTGATGGCTTACATGCCCATGAATAGCCCCCTACGCGTTTGATATTTAGTTCGATTTGCATCATCCAACAAAATGATTTCAAAGCCCAAAACAATCAAGATTTTGCTAAAAGTAATCAAAGTAGGATATTAGCATCACGAGGCTAAAAATTGGAAGTGCTAATGAAAGTCGATTCCTATTTTATGAGAAGGCCAAAAGGAAGTTGTTTCCAAATGTCACAAAAAAATGGTTTTATAAAGAGAAATGAACGTTTTACTAAACCTTGATACATAGGGCGAAAGAGATTCTAGAAATTGCCTATCATTTATGAAAGCAACGTACAAATCTCAATTCCTATTTTGGCTAAGGTTTAACAAACTCACGTTTTACCAAAACAAACACTTAATAAAAATCTCATAGCTTTTGTCAATTTAAAATCAAATCTTTCTCAATAAGAAAATAAGGCTTTCTCGTAAATATCGAAAAGACATTGTTAAACACTCTCAAAACTAAAGCACGATTTTCCCTAAAAATCCAAATGATTCTTTCATACAAACTCACCACAACATTCATTTAGGCACGCACACACACACACGCACGCATACACGTTTCATGAATTAAAGGATAGGAAAAGTATCAAGATTGCGGTAACCGTATTTCACGGAAGTTGGGGGGTGCCTAACACCTTCCCCTCGCTTAAGCAAGCCCCCGAACTCTATGAATCTCGATTCGCAGACCATTTAATTCGGAGTCACACATGAGCCAGCGATTTATAAAAAACGAAAACTCGGATGAGTTGGTACATCCATTTCAAATATACCAACTGGCGACTCTGGTTAATTGGCTCATCATAAAAAATGATCTTTCAAAACCCCGTCGACATTAAGTGCCGACCTTTTCCCCAAAATCACCAAAACCAAAAGGCAAAAAAAAAAAAATAGGAAAAGGGAACGAGACGAGAAAAAACCCGGCGTCGACATATAGAATACTATATTCTATCTGGATTGATTATGGACTTTTATTCTAGTTTGGTTCACTAAAGCCACCAAGTGAACCAAAAGATCAAATCTAGGGTGCAAGAACTGAATTTAAATATAACTATTATATTTAAACCTATGCTCCATTATAAACGGGTCTTCAAGCGCTCCTTACTCCTTTTTCTCTAATTTTTCAAAATAATTCTAACTAATCTTATTACATAAACTATTTACAATAAATAGAAACCTTGATCAGCAGTCAAGGGGAAGTACATAGGAGGAAGATAGAATTTACATCAAGAAAAACTAGAGAAGACGAGGTACGCAGACCCCATTTATAAAACTCATTTATTCATGCATTCTAATAAAATAAAATCCAATCATTTATTGGTCAGTAGTCCATAATCAATCCCATTTATTATCATATTTATCACCATATGCATCAATAAATAACATTCATCTCATGAATAATAAAACCATTCCATATATGCATCGATATTATTTAATGGGCAAAAGTTTGCTAAAATTTAGTTTTAAAACAAAATAAACTCTTTTATTTTAATCAAAAACCAAAAAGTCAGGCAAGGAATAAGTAGAGTAGACCTCCTAACTTGTCTTAAAGTGTGACCTTTGTTACTCGAGCAAGTAAACCCGAAGGGGTGTCTTTACACCTAGTGCCCCCCTAAAGCCGTTTGGTTTGGGAGTCATTGGTCAAAAACTCATTAAATGGGCAACTCTAAATAGCCTAAGAAAATGAGACAAGTTAAGCGAGAAAAAAACAGAGAAAAGAAAATATAAAGTCAAAAAGAAGAAAATTTTTGAGCAAGAGACCATCTAAAGTCATGGAAGAGAAACCCCTACTAAGGGTTACGACATTCATAATGCGCATGTCATATGATAAGTGCATAATATTCAATACTTTTGATTCATTTATATTTAGTTTTATTACATGTTTTGTGTGTATGTGAGCTTATTAAGGTATTTATTGATTTAAGGAGGAATTTGAGCTAAAAAGAGAAAAAGTGGGAAAATAAATCAAAATGGGCGCGCAAGGAGTAAAAGAAGAAAAATAGATAAAACTTGTGAGCCGCGGCGCTCGCTGGTGGGCCGCGGCGCTGGGAGCTTGGGTCGTGGCGCTCAAATGCTGATACGTGGAAGACGAGGTACGCAGACCTCATTTATAAAACTCATTCATTCATGCATTCTAATAAAATAAAATCCAATCATTTATTGGTCAGTAGTTGATGAGTGTGTTTTATACACACAATTTGGGTACTTTTGGCCTTGATAATTTGCAAGTCTTTAGGTATTTTATGTGGTTTTTATGTATTTTTATCTTATTTCTACATAAATTAGTTTTTAGTTATTTTTACATGTTTTATGTTGCTTTGATGCATTTTCATTATGTTTGTAGGAATTGAAATAAAGACCGCTCGGATCGTTGTTTGTATTGACTCAATGTCCGTGCCTGGACGTCTGTGCCCGAATGGTAGTATGATGGAAATATGTGCTTGGCGACGCTCGATGCTTAATTTGATAGCATTTGGTAGTTGGGCGTGCACGGCGTCAGAAAGCGTGCATGGCGTGTGGTGTCGGCCAAGCCACGAGGGCAAGCCCGTGCTTAGATATCCATGCCCGAATGATAACACGGTGAAAATTTATGTTTGGCGATGCTCGGGGCTTAATTTGATGACATTTGGAAGTTGGGCGTGCACGGCGTTGGAAAGCGTGCACAGTGTGCGGCGTCGACCAAGCCACGGGCACGGCGTGCGGCAGACGGGGCGCCAGCGTGCTGCCCAGGCGCATGGGCGCGGCGTGCGGGCGCACGCTAGGCGTGCGGGCGTGTTGGCGCGCTGGGCGTGCGGGCGTGTGCGGCGGGCGCTGGCGCTGGGCGCTCGGCAGCCTCGGCGTTGGGCGCGCGCGCGGGGCTCGGCGTTGGCACTCGGCAGCTGGGCGACATGCAGGCGCGGGCGTGCGGGCGCACGCCTGGGCGTGCAGGCGCGCGCGGGCGAACTCGGCGTTGGCACTCGACAGCTGGGCGGACTCGGCGTTGGCGTGTGGCAAGCTGGGCGCGGGGCCTCGGAAGCTGGGCGACATGCAGGCGCGGGCGTGCGGGCGCACACCTGGGCGTGCGGGCGCACGCCGCCGTGCTGAGTGCGATCTGACACAGCCCATAGTGCGATCTGAGCTCCATTTTGTCCGATTTTGGCTAGGGTTTCTTGATGAAGACTATATATAATCTCTTCCAAGCTACATATCAGACATCTAGAGAGAGGGAGGCTACAAAATACATCAACCAACAGAGCTCAAGGCTGGAAATCAAGCTGAATCAAGCCAAAAGCCAAGGAACTCAGTCAAGAAGAATTGCAAGGCCAAGGTGGAGAGCTAGAAACCATCAGCAACCAAAGGAACACCAGCTGAATAGCTTCAAAAGTGGTTTCATTTCTAGATTTCCATCTCCTTTGTAATTTGAATTTGACAATGTATCAATTGAAAATGATGTTTATTGTAGCTATCATGAACTAACCTTCTATTCTAAGATTGCAATGGAACCCAACACTTAATTTGAATTGAATTCTCTCTCTATTGATTTTAGTTATGCATGTGTGAATTGATTGTCATAACCTTTGCTTCTAGATTAATTGCTTGGCCCGTAATTACTGTGGGAACCTATATGAACTTGACGAACGGATTATAGGTTAAGACCTAGTTATGATAACATGCGAAAGTATAGATTGTTGTGGGTTATTAATTGGATTAAGTGACGTGTGTCTTATTAATTATCTGCAATAATAGGTATCTTGATAGTAGTTGGGATAGATATATACCTAATTACCGCATGCAACCAATTGAGAATCTAGTCTTAATGACTTCCGATGTGAAAGTTGGTAATGGAAGGGAGGATTAATTAGATTTGGTGACACGTGTCTATAAATCATTCCTGAAATTAGTCTCTTGATAGTGCATAGGATAGACATATACCTATGCACCGCTTAGGAAGATTCGTGATTGACCATCGACAGAGGCTTTTATGTAGTTTTGATTTCTCGGTTGTCAATTCGTATGCTATAATTGATTGAAAAGAGAGAGTTAGGTGATTCAAATGACGTGTTGGGGGAAATTGTAATCTTAGACCCTTCTATCTTGATATTTTACCGCATTTTACTCATTACTCAACTTGTGAACTCAACCAATCAATAAACAATCAAACCTTCATCGTTTAAATTAGATCAAATTGATATACGATTGGTACTTGGTTATTATTTGTCACAATTCCCTGTGGGTTCGACTCTTATCTTATCATATATTACTTGTGGGCCGTGTATACTTGCACATGTGTGTTATCGATTGCGAAATCGACCAACAAGTTTTTGGCGCCGTTGCCGGGGAATTGTTTCTAATAATTTTACCAATATTAATTTCAATCGAATTGATCTTGATTTAAACTTGTATATAAATTTATTTTTAACATTTTTTTTTATTTTTTTCTGTTTAATGTTTTCTTCATTACGAGGTGCACCATGGCCAACTATAATGATCAATGGCCTCACACGGGAATGACCCAATCAGGAGCAGCATGGATGGATGGATTTGATATGGTGGTGGCTCATTTAGAGGAACTGTCAAGGAATGTTAACGTTCTAGTGGCCCAACGTACTCAAAGTGTTGCGGTGAATTGTGATTATTGTGATGGAAACCATCTGAGTCATCTATGCACCATTAATTTCGAGTCGGCATGGTATGGTAGCAACGTCGGCGATTACTCCAACAGTTATGACTGTTCCGATGCGTATCACCAAGATTGGGGGTATCACCCAGATTCTACATGGAGCCACAATTATGAAGATCAATACTATGCTCCGAGTCCTGCATATGCACCAGAATTCTCATGTCCACCTTCATTGCCACAAGAAGAAAATTCAAATGTGAAGGAACTTGAGTCCCAGACCATAACTTCGATTGAGGAGATTGTGAAAAGTCAGCATATGTCAATTCAAAATCTTGAGAACCAGATGGGACAGCTTATTATCGCCTTCAACGATAGATATCAAGGCGAATGTCCCAATGACATGGTTCCCGTAACTGATGGATTTCATGTGTCAAAGTTGCAACCAGACGTGCTAATTGATGATGATTCCGATATGGAAGAGACATTTGGGAAACAAGAAAAGGAGGTCGAGGATCTAGCCTTGAGCCTCAATGATGATGATGAGCTAATTTCGAGTGTATCCCATATACCTTCTCCTCCAAAGCTCAAGGATCTGGGTGGTTTTGCAGTCCCGTGCCCATTAAGTAGTCATGTCATAGGCAAAGCTCTTTGTGACATGGGAGCTAGTATACAGTTTGAGCCATGGCGTGATAAAGTTGAGGTTCATGAAAAGATCGATGAGGATCCACTTGTGTTTGAGAAACTTAATTTCACTATGTCATTCATAGACACAATTGAGCAAGCTCCTAGCTACTTTCAGTTCATACATGAGGATTTATATAAGAACAATAAGCTAAGTGAGCTTGAGACTATGGACCTCACCGAAGCAATGCCCTCAGATGTTTCTCCCCTACTAAAAGATGAAGCGAATGAAGATAGTTTCTTTTTGCTGATAGAAGAAACTGAGTTTGGGAGTCGCCTAGTTTGCATGCATGCCATGCAAATTAAGGAAATGACAGCACGAAGGCATGCTAAGGTCATTTTTGCAATCGAGCCGGACTAAAAGGAAACAGGAAGCTAGTCAGGCTGAGGACTTTAACTCAAGCGCTATTTGGGAGGCAACCTAAAGCTCCATTTTATTTTTAGAGCTATTTTGTTTTTATTTTTTCTAATTTATTTATTTATTTTTTTTTTAAAAAAAAAAAAGTTTGGGATAGTTTATTTTCGATTTTAAGATTAAGTGTGATTAATGTGTGTAATATTGCTTGTTGCAGTTATCCAACATTGAAAATCATAACAGCAGCATAGCACCAGCCAGCTGATGCTTGTCCTTAATAGCAGCCCATATGCAAATTTTTGGCATTCCACTCTTTTGTCTCTCTCCTCCAAAGCCATGAGCCAACATTTTGCACATCATAGCAAAGTTAAAATCCACCACCCATTGTCCAAATTAGCATACAAGGCTTGCAATTCATCATCAAATTCACCATCTTAGCCTTCAATTCACCAAGGGTTTCATGGATTTGGCTAGTTTTGCAAGGTTTTGCTCTTCATCCCTAGAAGCGAAGGTAGTTGCATTTGAACTCGAATTTTTCTTGCTTGGTGTTGTGCTTGGGTTGAGTTTTATTGCAGGAACGCTCTATTTCTCCCATTGCAAGACTTTGTGGAGGGTTAGGCTTAATTCCAACTGCACTGACATCTGAATTTTTGGGAGGTGCATGCCACGTGTTTGATATTTGGCCTGAGAGAGTTTCTTAGCTATTATGGGCTGTTCTTCATGAGGCATTGTTCTGGTATGGCTTCCAAGCAACAAATGGGGTGAAGCTTCATCGTCCAAGCCAACCAAAGCCAATGACAAGAATTTTGTTAGTCTGGAAGCGTCCAAGCGACACCACACTATAATGATGTTGCTTGATTACCCTCAGTGAAGTTCTCTATTTTAATTCTGTCTATTATAAACATTGAGGACAATGTCAAATTTAAGTTTGGGGGTAGTACTTCGTATTTGCGTATTTGTGTGTTTAATCTAGTTTTTTTTGCGTGATTTAAGTATGTTTTTATTTTTATTCAAAAAAAAAAATTTATTTATTTTTAGGATGTGTCCCTTGAGCATTGTTTTAATTTGATCTGAACTATAATCCAGGGTCTATGATAAGGGCTTGTTTGAAGAAATTCTAACTCACGAGAAGTAGACAATTGTTGCTTAGTCTTTATGCTTATCGTTTATTGGTTATTATTTTGCTTATGCGTCCTTTCACTTTCATGCACTTACCCATGAGTATTAAGCCAGTTGTATGCTTAGTGAAGGCTTTTATAACCGAATGCTTGCGAAAAATATCTATAAACTCTAGAACTCGTTTAAACATCACTCGAACCAAGGTGTCCAAATTTGTTATGTTTGAATTGATGGTCATGTGGTGAGTTGAGATGGAGCGTAAAACGCACTCACTCATGGACACATGCGTAGGAGAGATAGAGCGTAAAACGCACTCTCTTATTATTGTGATTAAAGAAAAAAAAATTATTTATTGCAAATTTTGCATGGGGTTGAGATTGAGCGTAAAACGCACTCGCCCATATAAGCGTGCTTAAGGATTGAGACGGAGCATAAAATGCACTCACCTAGAGCCCTTGGTTCTCAAAATTTTTGGAATTGTGATTTGTACATTTTTGTATTGAGTGATGTGTTAAGCATGTTGTTTTGGGGTTTATTTTGATTATTTCATAAGGTAATGTGGTTGCATAGCTTCATTCGAGCTTGATTGGTTTAGTGCTATTGGGTACTCACACACACACATACGGAAGAGGCCTTAAGCAAAGTATGACTAGCTAACTGAAATTTTAGACTTGCAACGCTTTGTTTGTTCTCTTGAGTTCTATGTGTTGATGCCTTTGAGACCATTATCGGCTTATTAATTCATTGCTCAATTTAGGTTATATTAGAAGTTTTTGAATTGTTTAGTTTAGTTTTGTTTTGCTTGAGGACAAGCAAAGATTTAAGTTTGGGGGTATTTGATGAGTGTGTTTTATACACACAATTTGGGTACTTTTGGCCTTGATAATTTGCAAGTCTTTAGGTATTTTATGTGATTTTTATGTATTTTTATCTTATTTCTACATAAATTAGTTTTTAGTTATTTTTACATGTTTTATGTTGCTTTGATGCATTTTCATTATGTTTGTAGGAATTGAAATAAAGACCGCTCGGATCGTTGTTTGTATTGACTCAATGTCCGTGCCTGGACGTCTGTGCCCGAATGGTAGTATGATGGAAATATGTGCTTGGCGACACTCGGTGCTTAATTTGATAGCATTTGGTAGTTGGGCGTGCACGGCGTCAGAAAGCGTGCACGGCGTGCGGCGTCGGCCAAGCCACGAGGGCAAGCCCGTGCTTAGATATCCGATGCTCGTTCAATATTATTATCCATCAACTATTTATTTAATCCAATAAATAGTACTTTAGCGGTATTTCTCGAAACCGCCAAATTAGCTTATACGAACACTTTCATACTTACTAATCATCGCCTACACATAATCTAGGCCATAATATAACCTTTAAATTCTTAACACATAATATTATTAATAAAAGTCTATTTTATTCAATAATATCCATAAGCTCGAATTACCAAGCTACCCACGGCTCGCGATCGTTACAATTATTAACTAGTAACTCATTCATTCTGAATCTATGTATATATTTCACATTTATATATATACATATTAAGCTCACCAAATAAATCACATAAATATATATATATATATAACACATATATATTCAAACTCGAATCATAATAAGAATTATTCTATATTAAATTCTTATTATAATTATTCTCGAAAATTCGGGTTGTTACATCCTTCCCTCCTTATAAGGATTCCGTCTTTGGAATCACAAATATCAAACCTCTCTTACTCGGTTTGCGTAAACCTTCTTCCAAAATTTTGTCGTTGAATTATTTCAACGCATTACTATATCATAGGTTTTATATCGCCCATTTAATCCACTTCCTTAACCGATCCTTGTAGGTTTTATTCTATAACCTTTATCAACTCAATCATACTCTAAGTATTATCCTATGTTTAACTCATCAATTTCCTTTTCTAAGGATCATTGTATGTCACAATCATTGTAACAAATGAAATTTTTGTGAATAAATAAAAATATTTATTGGGTTACATAAATATTTTTGTTAATTTATTTATTGAGTAAAATAAATAATTTATAAAGTTATTGTGGAATAGTTCATGTTAAGTGTAAATATGTTAAATGTTATTTGAATATGATTTGATATGCTTATTCTAATTTAATTTAATAATTAAATTAGATGATAAAATGATTTATTTGAATAAAGGATTTATTTGAATAGGATAATTTATTTGGTGTTATTGTTATTGGTTAAATAGAATTATTAATTAAAGTTTAATTGAATTTATTTCATAATAAGTTTAATTAAATTAAAAGTGTGACAATTAAAACTATATAGTATAATGAGTTATTAAAATAAATGGAAAAGGATTAATTTTAGTTTAACCAAACAAGGCCTTGTGACCCTTGGTTGGTAAAAAAAATAGATTATTTTTCTTTGGGTTTGCCAAACAAGGCCTAACACTTTGCTTTCTTTAACTGACTAATTGAAGGCTATTATACGTTAAAATTGAGTTCATCAGTTGTTAAAAAGAAAAACAGAGTTTAGCAAAGAAGTTTAGAAAGAAGAATTTCTCTGTTAAAAATTGGAGAGAAGAATTGAGAGAATCAAGAAGAAGGAGAGGAAGCTAGGGAATTATATTTGTATAGCTTAAAGGTATAATCCTTTTCAAAAGTTCATCACTGTATTCTTATTACTTTACTTTACTGTATATGAATTTATTTGCTAAATACATGAATTACGTAGTTGATGTAATTGTTAGTAAGTATGTACTAGATGATTATATGGTGGTTATAAACCAATTTGAATGAATTAATCCATGAAAGCATATTTTAGAATGAAGTTTTTTGGTTTTACAGAGCTTTATTTTCATATATGGCTTATGTGTATGAAATTGATGTTTAATTTGGTTATTAACCGGTAAATTGACATTTGATTATGATTATATAATGAAAAACGAAAAGAATGCAAGTAGAATGGATTAAAATGGTTGAAAGATGAATTCACAGTGTTTGATTTCATTAAAATGGCCAAAATATGAATATTTTGTATAAACATGGAATTTTGGGATTCTAATTGGTTGATTATGTGTAGTATAATGGCTAGAATGTTTAGAAACATGTTGGGTAATTGTTTTCTAGCATGTTGGATGTCTGGGTGTGTTTAATTTGTGTGTTGGATGGTAGAATTCGAGAAATTTTGGCCTAAGTTTTCACTGGTTCGCGAACTGTAGGAGATAACTGCCGAGTCTCTCACCCCGGCGAGAGAAATGAACTGGAAATTTTGCCCCGGCGAGATTTTTGTTAAGTAAATTCCCGCTCCGACGAAGGAACAGTAACTAAAATTTTAAATTTTTGTTTTTCTTTGTGATTTTACTATGATGCTATAAACAAGTTTAAAACTTAAATTAAGGTATAAAGTGACTAATAAGATATCACGATGGTTGTTAAGCAAGTACTTGTTGATTATCGAATGACAATCGAGATGTTACAATAAAATAGGATAAGATCGAATCTTAAAGTGTATGTTGTTCTGTAACTAATTATTGTTACCATTTTATAATTAAAATGTATAGGTTGATTAAGGAACTTGAATTTATATCTGTAATCTACGTGCGAGGCAAGTTTTCCTTCCTTAAACTTGTTATTTCATTTAAAGCAAGTTTATTTCTATTGAGCAAGATTATTAACCTTGGCTTATTGTTATTCAAGCAAGGTTGTTATCATGATTAAGTGTTGAAGTTTTATTCCAGTTATTTGATATTCGATCGTTGATTGTTATTCAAATTTTGAACAGAATTTCTATTGTACAAACTTTATTGATGAATCAAATGTTAGTAACTAGCAAACCCTAATTGATTCAGCTAGTCCTTAGTTGATGAGCGTTCTAAAGACTTATAATATTTTAAAATTATTCCGAACCAAGTTCCTTTTGGTACGGATTCTGATGCTAAACTGAGATGAACAACCCTATTATAGGGGATTAATTACGCGACAGCGTTAAAATGTTTGTGCACAATACATTGTACAAAGGGCTGATCCCCCTGAGTACGAGATGAATGGTCCATAGTCTATAAGATTGTTAAAGGTTACGGTAGAAATACTTGTTAACCTAGGACATAGTTCGAGGTCTTATGACCGTCAGATACAATTCTAAAGCTTGAATTCTATATTCAATTCTTGAGCCAAGCATTCTATTAAGCTTTTATATCTCGATTAGTTATTGATTGAATTCAGGAAAAATCACAATTCCTCAGTTGAAATCTATTTCATTGATTATTAAATTGTTATTGTTATCATACTTGTGGGCAATTGTTTTCTCACTCTTGCATTGAACATTGCAGCTAAGACAGAAAAGTCGGATGATCCGTTCACGAGTAAGGGAAAGGGCAAGATGCAGAAGTAGCTAAAGACTTGTTATCTATTTGATGTTTTATTGTAAGAAGACTTATTTAAACTTTATTTCGCATTGATGTAATAAAGGTTTGATAACCTAGGATTTGATTGATTAAGAGATTAGAGATGTAACCCTTTTGTGGGAAGATATTTTATTTAATTTATTTTAAATTGTTTTTTTATTATGGGTAGTTAGTTATGAATGAATGATATAGTGAACACCAAATCAGTGGGAATTAAGTACCTGGATTTGGGGGTGTCACAATCATCATAATAATTTAATATCATGATTTACTAACTCATAAACATTCGGGATATTACATTCACCCCTTCTTCTAAGAATTTCGTCCTCGAAATTTCAACGCATTTATCTTTGCTCATTCTACCCATCAAAACTAGGTTTTCAATCTAACCTTTACACTATTCTCTTTTAAGGATTCACTTAAAATTGTCGCATTCTATGACTACTTCTCCCTGGGAAAATTACCCTTCCCACAATTAGTTTCCCGAATAATAGGAACCTTCAATAATTGTTAAATAATTGTGAAGTAACTTGAACAAATAGGAAATAAAATATTCCTTAAAATCTTTTCATATTATGCTAAGGGGCCATAAAGACTATGACCATAGAGGTTTACGGGTATTACTACCCCTACCGATTTCAATTATGAAAAAGGTAATCTACCTCACAAAGACCATGAACATAGAGGTTTACGGGTATTACTACCCCTACCGATTTCAATTAAGAAAAAGGTAATCTACCTCTGTACGCCAGGTGATCAGCCTTTTGTACTCTGACGTTGTGCACAACTTTTTAGCTAAACGACTATATGAGTTTGCTTGACCACTATAGGGTCAGTCGGGATTTTTCTGACATCAAATACCCCAATAATAGGGTTGTTCACCTCATCTTACTACAAAATTTCGCACCAAAATAATTTGATTTGGCATAAATTCTCAAATAATGCTTGAATTTCATAAACACGTTGCAACATTCGTCTAGCCGAATTAAATAGCTTAGACTTCCATCAACAACTCGAACATCAATCGAAATATTTTAGCCAACTCAACTAGCATGCTTTTTCATACATTAAAGAAAACAAAAATCATTTTATGACGTCATAATACCGCACTATTTCTACAGTCCGTTGAGGATTCCGTCGTTTTGTGACTTTGTCATACTACATCATACCATAGTGGGTTGACGATTCTATGATCACATCCAACACTAGGTTAATCTGCATTGATGACTCCATCATCTGTCATTCTACACCAGGTTTCATGATGCATTGATGACATAAAATACATTTTGATATTTTTAAATCATCTTTGTCTAGCCGAAACTATTAGCATAGACATATGAAGAATGGTACTTTTTTTAAAAATCCTTAGTCCAGAAATCTGGCCCCATACATTGTTCAAAGACACAAAAGTGCAAATATCAGCACGAAGTCAATAAATTTCGAAATCTAGCATAACTAGAAGATTTGGAATATCCATGTCTCTTCAATGCATCATTACTTAATAATTCTATCTATTTCTAACATCACCAATGCTCATCATTTTGAGAATTCACAATTCTCGCTCTACAACTTTCCTATACCCCAATATAGTTCATCAACTTACCACACATTATGAGTTCAGGAACTTGCCACAATAATATGAGTTTAGGAACTTGTCCTAGCAATACGTAGTCCAAGAAAAATCAAGGACTGTCCATACGCTGAGGGGCTCAAAACATACCATATGATTATGAGTCACAAACTTACCATAACTATGAGTTTCAAGAACTCGCACCAAATCTTATTATTCTTTAACCATCAAATATAGATATGAGAAAAGAATCACCATCTCGTCATACGTATAGCGATAGCGCGATACCAGGTTCCAACGATTATCAATATAGGAAGCTAAGTGATTGTCGAACCCATCACAATCCCCTGCCCATACAAGGAATCGATCACTCGGCCACTAATCAATATAGGAAGCTAAGCGGTTGTTACACCAAGCACAAATTCCCCGCCCATACAAGGAATTGTTCAACTCAACCACTATACCGATATAGGAAGCTAAGTGGTTCTCAAACCAAGCACGAATTCCCCGCCCATACAAGGAATTGTACAACTCAGCCACTAACATGAGTCCTCAATTGAAATCACCCCCAATCCTAGCTTACTCGTTGCTTAATCAAGAATTTAATTCGTGTTTCATCATCTATAACTCTTTCTGAGTTTTACTCATACTATCTCATAGTACCATCTATCTATAGCATTAAGCTAAAATTTTTAGTCATTCAATTGATCATTCTATGACTTAATCCAATCACTTCGTGATCTTACTCTACAATCGTTTTACATTACGATCTTCCTTATCCTACAATCGTTTCATCCTACGATCTTCTATACTCTTCTCTCTAATCATAATATATGATTTTATTGCATCTTTGTCTTATAGACCTCGTCTATTTATCAACACTTATCATCTTTATCACTGGAGTCAGGTAACTCCTAATGCTCATCTTTTATAACGCATCAAGATTCTTCTTTGAATCGTCTTATATATATCTCAACTCGTACTATGAATTTTTTCTAAATTCATTACTATCGATTAAGCTCTATATGAGTTTATTGTTTATCATCCTCTCTACGGTTATAGCCTAAGGTATCCATACCTAAGGTTTATAACCTATCAGCTCTGATACCAACTGTAACGCCCCCCCGAAACTCGGGTCTTACCTTGAACCCGAGTCCGGCGCGTCATGGTACAACCCATGCAACATAGGCTTACTACAAATATATAATTACAATAAAATTACAACATATCCTCATCTAATCCCAGGCACGAAGACCTTAAATAATAAACTTATGATCAAGGTTGAATAAATACCATGATCCTTTACAAAATCTCCTATGTGAACGCAAGGTTCAGATTTTGACTTTATTCAATCCCTGAATATTCACAACGTTATTCAACAACTATACATTCGTTATAAAAATGTCCTTTATACATCATCAGTATCCTTGTAGTTTACTATAATAAGTAACTAACATAATCACGTCTTAACTATTATAATAGATAACCTTCATTTTTAACTCAAGGTTTATTGATGAATCAAATGTTAGTGACTAGCAAACCCTAATTGATTCAGCTAGTCCTTAGTTGATGAGCGTTCTAAAGACTTAGAATATTTTAAAATTGTTCCGAACCAAGTTCCTTTTGGTATGGATTCTGATGCTAAACTGAGATGAACAACCCTATTTCTATTGTACAAACTTTATTGATGAATCAAATGTTAGTGACTAGCAAACCCTAATTGATTCAGCTAGTCCTTAGTTGATGAGCGTTCTAAAGACTTAGAATATTTTAAAATTGTTCCGAACCAATTTCCTTTTGGTATGGATTCTGATGCTAAACTGAGATGAACAACCCTATTATAGGGGATTAATTACGCGACAGCGTTAAAATATTTATGCACAATACATTGTACAAAGGGCTGATCCCCTTGAGTACGAGATGGATGGTCCATAGTCTATAAGACTGTTAAAGGTTACGGTAGAAATACTTGTTAACCTAGGACGTAGTTCGAGGTTTTATGACCCTCAGATACAATTCTAAAGCTTGAATTCTATATTCAATTCTTGAGCCAAGCGTTCTATTAAGCTTTTATATCTCGATTAGTTATTGATTGAATTCAGAAAAAATCACAATTCCTCAGTTGAAATCTATTTCATTGATTATTAAATTGTTATTGTTATCATACTTGTGGGCAATTGTTTGCTCACTCTTGCATTGAACATTGCAACTAAGACAGAAAAGTCGGCTTATCCGTCCACGAGTAAGGGAAAGGGCAAGATGCAGAAGTAGCTAAAGACTTGTTATCTATTTGATGTTTTATTGTAAAAAGACTTATTTAAACTTTATTTCGCATTGATGTAATAAAGGTTTGATAACCTGGGATTTGATTGATTAAGAGATTAGAGATGTAACCCTTTTGTGGGAAGATATTTCATTTAATTTATTTTAAATTGTTTTTTTATTATGGGTAGTTAGGTATGAATGAATGATATAGTGAACACCAAATCAGTGGGAATTAAGTACCTGGATTTGGGGGTATCACAGGTTGATATCAAAGCTGTAGGTTATGAACCTTTAGGTGGGGAAAACCTTAGGGTAGTAGCCTTTTAGAAGATAGAGAATATAGTGGTGATAAACTCTTATCGAGTACTAAGGAATGGATTACGGAAATTCATAAAAGACAATAAAATGATTATGTGTTATGTGCTTATTTGATAACAAACTTATGTGCTCGTGAGTATTATCGAGTAGTAATTAAAACATAAAACTTTGTTTTCAGGATGACTGATAGAGGAGAACCCAGCCAGGCTAGGGAGGAGGAGTCCCAAGATATTCATACGGTCTGGGAGCAGCTAGTTCCGAGAGAACCGACCCCACTGACCACTGTTGTAGAACCTGAGTACGAGCCTGAGACTGATCCTGAGGAGGATCCGGAAGAGGTTGAGGAGGAAGAAGAAGACCCTGAGGAGATACCATTATCTTCCTTAGGTGCTCAGATGTACGAGCAGGTGTATGATCGCAACATAGAGTTGCAAGATAGAGTGGAGGAGTTAGAGGGGCAGCTGGCTGAGCGACAGACTGTCTTGGAGCAGAAGAAAAGTGAGATTGAGGAGCTTGATATACGTCTCGGGGATGTGGAGTGGAAGTTGGTTCATGAAGAGAGCCAAAAGAAGGAGTTAGAAGATCAAGTTGTGGAATGTCAAGCCGCTCTAAAGCAGAAGGATGTCGAGATCCAAGACCTGTCATCACGTCTTGCAGAGGTCGAGCAGAGACTAGCTCAGTCTAAGTACCGACGAGGCCGGTTATTGGCTTGGAATGAAATTGTACGAGATGAATTGATAAAGGTGACAGCTAAGCGGGTTAGAGTTGAAAACGCTTGGTTGAGGGAGGCTAATCACGCAGATCGTGTTGAATGTGAGGTGCGGTCAAAGAAGGCCAAGATTGATGAGATGGAGTATATTTTTTACACCACAGTAGATAGAGCTTAGGATTGAGTTCATCGTCATCCAGATATAATGGGGCGAAGGATGGTGACTCGTATTATGGAGCAGGAACGCGAGGAAGCTGTGCGCCGTGGGATGTCATCGTAGATTAGGATTAGAGGTGCTAGTATGAAAATCTATGAAGATTAATAAGTTGTAAATCCCAGTTTTATATAATAGGATAGAATAATGATGTAATCCTGGAACTTTACGATTTTAGGATAGATGATGTAAATAACTATGATGCTATTTTATTATGTTTTGAAGCAGTAAATGAATAAAATGCGAAAGCTTATCAGATGTGCTATGTGTAAAGTGTTGTTTATAAATGTTTAAGTTAAGACTTAAATGCTTAGGTAATTGAGGAATAATCTAATAACGTGAATTCTTGACAGTAAGATGCCGCCAAGAAGACAAACCCGTCAACAGACCCCTGAGGGATCCACCAATAACAACGAAGAAGTCAACGCTAATCCAATGCAGCAGCTGGTAAATCTGCTAACGGGAGCATTTGCGAATCAACCCCAAGCTCAGGCCACGACTTTTAAAGATTTCAAGGCTGTTGGACCCCCAGAATTTCAAGGGTCTATGAATCCGATCGAGGCACAAACCTGGGTCATGGAGATGGAGAAAGTATTTGATGTTGCTAAAGTCAACGAGGACCAGAAGACTGCATTTGCAACATTTATGCTCAAATCAGAAGCAAGCTACTGGTGGCAAGCTAATAAAACCTGAGGTGGGCAAGGGATAATACCGTGGGAGCGATTTAAGGAAATATTTTTCGAGACCGTTCTGGCAAGCGCGCAGAATCAAATGGAGGTGCAGTTTCTAGAGGTGAAGCAAGGTACCATGACGGTACCTGAGTATGCTGCAAAATTCAATGAGTTGGCGAGGTTTGCGCCATATCAGGTCAACACGGATGAGCGAAAGGCTAGAAGGTTTGAGCAGGGACTGAAGCCCTGGCTGTATAGCCGAGTTTCAATGTTTCAACTGAATTCATTTGCGGCAGTGTTAGAAAAGGCGATTATCGCTGAAGGAGGGAGTGATGCTCTGTCTAAATATAATCAAGAGCAGAAGAAAAAGAAGAGTGAGAATGATAATAAAGTAAGTGCTAGTCATGGTGGCAGCAATCAAAAGAGAAAGTGGAGTGATAGTAACTCTAGGGGCAGTCAGCAGGGAAGTCAGAAAAAGAAGGTGGAGGTATGCAGTAACTGCGGAAAGAGCCATGTGGGTGTTTACTTGAAGGGTAAGAGAGTATGCTTTAACTGTGGTCAGGAGGGTCATATTGCACCGAATTGCCCTAGTCCGAAGAAGGGCGCATGTTTTATTTGCAGGTCGAAGGATCACTTTGCTCGGGATTGCCCTAAGAAAACTACAGGTGGAGCTAGTGCAGGAAAGGGGAATAGCAGTTGTGGCAATCTGACTATCATAGGACCGATGCAGCCCAATCGACCTACCGCTCGAACATTCAACATAACGGTGCAGGATGCTGTGCAGTCAAAGAATGTAGTGTCAGGTATTATTCCGGTCAATAGTGTAAATGCTTACGTATTATTTGATTCGGGTGCTACTTGTTCATTTATATCCGATGATTTTGCTAGGAAATTAGAGTTACCTCAGGAAGAGTTAGATTACCCTATGAATATAGAAATTGCGAATAGGGAAGTGATTCCCGTTAAGTTTATCCACAAGATCTGTCAGATAGATGTTAAGGGTCATGTGATGGCAGTAAACTTGATCCCAATTCGTCTTGGGGAGTTTGACGTCATTCTGGGAATGGATTGGTTGTTCAATCATGGGGCAGTTATTGACTGTCAAAAGAAGTGTGTGAATTTTAAGACTCCGACAAATGTAGTGTTTTATGGCAGCAAGTCACCTAGACAAATGAGTTGTCTGACGGTGATGCAGGCCAGGAAGATGTTGAGACAAGGGTGTGTAGGATATCTAGCCTACATAGTCGATACCCGAAAGGTGGGTGCAAAGCTGGAGGAGATACCGGTAGTTAGGGATTTTGCGAACGTGTTTCCTGATGATTTGCCGGGATTACCGCCAGATAGGGAAATTAAATTTGTAGTTGATCTAGCACCGGGTACAGCCCCTATATCAAAAGCCCCGTACCGAATGGCTCCGGTAGAAATGAAGGAGTTGATGGTGCAATTGTAAGAGTTGTTGGATAAGAAGTATATTCAACCGAGCGTTTCGCCGTGGGGAGCGCCAGTGTTATTCGTCAAGAAGAAGGACGGATCAATGCGTCTTTGCATTGATTATAGAGAGTTGAACAAGGTCACGATTAAAAACAAGTATCCGTTGCTAAGGATCGATGACCTGTTTGACCAACTGAAGGGAGCAAGATATTTTTCAAAGATAGATCTGCGAAGTGGGTACCATCAGTTAAAGGTGAGGAAGGAAGGTATACCAAAGACGGCGTTTCGAACTAGATATGGCCACTATGAGTTTTTAGTTATGTCATTTGGTTTAACAAACGCACCTGCAGCGTTTATGGACTTAATGAATAGAGTGTTCAAACCATTTTTGGATAAATTTGTAGTGGTATTCATAGACGACATTCTGGTTTACTCCAAAACTCAGGAAGAACACGTGGAACACTTGAAGGTGACATTGGAGGTGTTAAGGAAAGAGAAATTGTATGCAAAATTTTCAAAGTGCGAATTTTGGTTGGAGCGTGTTCAATTCCTTGGGCATGTTATCCATAAAGACGGGATTTCGGTGGATCCAGCTAAAGTGGAAGCTGTGGTGAACTGGGATCAGCCGAAAACATCGTCAGAAGTGAGGAGTTTCCTAGGTTTGGCAGGTTATTACAGGCGTTTTATTCAAGATTTCTCCAGGATCGCCACTCCATTGACGAATTTAACAAGAAAATTAGTGAAGTTCGTTTGGACGGAGAAGTGCGAAGAGAGCTTCCAAGAACTAAAGAAGAGACTAAGCTCGGCACCTGTGTTGTCTTCGCCAGATGATACAGGAAATTTTATAGTATATAGCGACGCATCGCATAAAGGACTTGGTTGTGTGCTGATGCAGAATGGTATGGTTATTGCATATGCATCGCGCCAACTAAAAGACTATGAAAAAGGGTATCCGACCCATGATTTAGAGTTAGCAGCCGTGGTGTTTGCTTTAAAAATCTGGAGGCACTATCTCAATGGGGAGAAGTGTGAGATATACACAGACCATAAAAGTCTGAAGTATATTTTCACACAGAAGGATTTGAATATACGGCAGAGGAGATGGATAGAATTGATCAAAGACTATGATTGTGAAATTCTATACCATCCGGGGAAGGCTAACGTGGTTGCCGACGCTTTGAGTAGAAAAGGTCGGGAGAAACTATTTTTGTTAACTGCCCAGGAGAAGCTCATAGAGGAAATGGCAAAGTTGGTGTTAGAGGTGAAGTGTCTGGCGGAGCCAAATGAAAAATTGTTCCAGATGGAAACCCAACCAACTTTGGTGGATAAAGTGAAGGAAACGCCAAGATGAGGAGTGTATTAGTATACGGAAAAGAGTGCTTGAGGGAGAAGAGCTTAAATACAAAATCAATACCGAAGGGTTGCTGAGATTTGAAGGAAGAATCTAGGTTCCATCAGTACTGGAGATCAGAGACGAGATTTTGAACGAAGCTCATAGTTCAAAATTTTCGATTCACCCGGGAAGTACAAAGATGTACCAGGATCTTCGCCAACATTTTTGGTGGCCAAACATGAAAAGGGAAGTTGCGGAGTGTGTTGTCAAGTGCTTAACTTGTCAGAAAGTCAAAGTAGAGCATCAACGACCAAGTGGTTTGTTACAGCCCTTGGAGATACCAGAATGGAAGTGGGAGCATATCACAATGGACTTTATGGTAGGGCTTCCAACTACTCAGAAGGGTTATGACGCAATATGGGTCATAGTTGACAGATTGACGAAATCAGCGCATTTCTTGCCGATCAAAGTCAGATTCACCCTAGATCAACTGGCCAAATTATACGTTAAGGAAATTATTTCGAGGCACGGTGTCCCAGTATCAATTGTGTCGGACAGAGATCCACGTTTCACATCAAAATTTTGGAGGAGTCTGCAGGCCTGTTTGGGAACGCAGTTGAAAATGAGTACAGCCTACCATCCTCAAACCGATGGCCAGAGCGAAAGAACAATTCAAACGTTGGAGGATATGCTTCGGGCGTGCGTCATGGATTTTAAAGGCAACTGGGATGATCATTTACCTTTGGTCGAGTTTGCCTATAACAATAGTCATCACGCGAGTATTGGAATGCCGCCATATGAAGCGTTGTATGGGAGGAAGTGCAGAACTCCGTTATGTTGGGATGAGATTGGTGAACGTCGACTATTGGGACCCGAGCTAGTACAACAAACTGTTGAAATCGTCAAGGTGATAAGAGCCAGATTGTTTGTAAGACCCCGAAAATTTTAATAAATAGAATTTAATTTTCTTCTTATTATTATTTTAAATAGAAAGGTGTTAAATCGATAATGATAAAGTTACCAGTGAAATGTGAAAATTGAGAAATTTAGTAATAACCCTAAATCACTATTCACGCGATCACTATTCATAGGAGACTATTCACACTAAAAACGCTTTTACACTTTCTTCGACCTTCGATTACGTCATAACGTTTATATGAGCTGGATACAAAATTATACGGTATAAATATGAAAGTACTATTCATACGAATATACTATTCATTTATACAAAAAAAGTCAAACCTGTATGCTGGGGAATATTCCTTCTGTCGGATAATATTCGTTCTGTCGGAGAATATTATATTCGGTAACGTGCGACGCCGAAATAACAAAATATTAGTGGGCCCCACAATGGCAATATTGTCAACGATAGTGGGCCCCATTGCCGGATACTGAAAACGACAGTATGTTGTCAACAATATTATCACCGGCAACTGTTGAAATACCCGGTAATAAAAAGAACAGTAAAATGCGTTATTCCACAGTAGTACGCGGTATTTTACAGGCACACGGTGTTGCACAGTATTTTAAATTATTGATTCAATAATTGATAAAGTAGTAATTGCACAGTGTTTTGATTCAATAATTACAATAGCATCTGCATGGTACTTTTTATTAATTATCATGGCACTGTAACTCATATTATTTGTTATGATATTTTAGCATTATTGACGGATTAAAAATGGAGTCTAACTTAGGGGTACCTAATTGAAATTTTGAAATTCACATGCTGTGAACTATTGGTTCACATGATGGAACTATTGGTTCACATGTGGGAACTATTGGTTCACATGTGGGAACTATTAGGGGATGTTATGCAAGATTGATAATACTTGAGGGATTATATTAAAAAATAGAGGCAAAGATGGAGGTACTAAAGTGTAATAAGTCGAGCCCTTATTGTGCAATTAATGAAACTTGGTTTTCCTATAAATAGGAGGGGTTATCTTAAGAAATCTTCACACCTTCCTTGCATATACTTCCTCTCTATCTAAATTTCTTAAGTTCTCTAAGTGTGCTAGGCTATTGTGAGTATTTGTGAGAGTACTAGTATTGTCCAAGTTAGTAAGTTTCATAGAAAGCAACATCCAGTCACTTATTAACGAAGGTAGGGAATATCATTTCTTTCATACTCTTATGTAATATCATTTGCTTCCTTGTTCGTAAGTGATATTATACTCAGAAAGGTTGTTATTCATTCCGTATTAATTTGTGGGGATAACCTGTCCGTGCGGATTGACGCATGTCTGGTGAATACCCTTCTGTATTCATTCCTTATTACTCTGTGGGAATAACCTGTATGTACGGAGTGTCGTACCTGGTGAATACCCTTCTGTATTCAGTCCTTATTATTCTGTGGGAATAACCTGTATGTACGGAGTGTCGTACCTGGTGAATACCCTTATGTATTCATTCCTTATTATTCTGTGGGAATAACCTGTATGTACGGAGTGTCGTGCCTGGTGAATATCCCTTTGAATTTTTTCCTTATTAATCTGTGGGTATAACCTGTCCGTGCGGATTGACGCATGCCTGGTGAATAACCCTTAGTATTCATTACTTATTAATCTTTTGTGGAAATAATCTGTCTACGCCGATTACTGCATGACGGGTGAAAACCCATTTGCAGTTTCATATATTCTATTATACTTGTATAACGTATCATTTCTTTTGTACTCTTTAAGGAATATCTTTTCTTTCACATTTCTCCATTTATGATAAGAAATCTCTGTTTGTTTCCAAAACCTTATTTTAAATGGTGAAAATCCTTGAAAATTTGTTGAATATCCTTAATAGTTTGTGCTTCATCTAATATCTTTTCACCTGAATCTTTCTATTTTGTTTGATACGATATAGTTGAATCGTGAATTTTATTTTTGAATATCATTTTTGAATTTGACTCCACAATTTGGTCATCATGTTGGCAATTTGGTCAACTTTCGACACTGGATAAATTAAACATTTATTCTTATTCTTGATCTCACTGTATTCATTCTATATCATTGTCATCATCCTCATCCTTAAATTGTGGTGATAGTTCTCTTTGGCCCGTAGTGCAAAGATGAATTGGCGTGATATGATTTTGACCAAACTGTGTATTGGTATTATCATGACTTTTGGTGTTACAAACAAAGGCGTATGGTGAAAGTTCTCTTTGGCCCGTAGTGCAAAGATGAACTGGCGTTTGGCATGATCATGACCGGTGATATTACAAATAAATATCTTTGGCACGTAGTGCAAAGAGAGGCTGTTGAATATAAACTGTTGATTTGGATGTTCATAAACAGGAATTGTTGATTGGTGTTACAGGGATAAAATATTGGTGGTGATCCTTTAATTTATAGAAGGTGGTAGATATTATAATCTACTTGACTCTTCTAATGGATTGTTGGTTCCGCTGCAATTGTTGTTATTGAACAATTAAAATATCTTTAAATCTCTGATTTAATTCTGTTGAAGACTAAAGATAATTTTTATTCTTCATTATCTTAGTCATGATATTTTCTACTGGGCTATTTGTGCTCACCCTTTTCCTTTTTGTTCCATTGTTCTCCTCAGGAAAAGAGAGTGTAACGGGGACTAGCCGGGGAATGGAGTGATGGTCCGAGACAATAGAAATATCTCAATACAATATTATTAGTGTGACAATAAGTGTATTGAAAATTTAAGATGTATTTGTATTGTGTTGTCGTATTTTGCACAACACTTATTAGTTATAAATGGGAAAATTCATATTTGTATTTGTATTTTGTGGAATGTTATTGGCGACTCAAAATGGGTTGTATGGACCTATTTTGGGGGCGTCACATTGTTAGCTGCTCAAGACAGGCAGAAAAAATGCACTGATAAACACCGACAAAATAGAGAATTCGATGTCGGCAGTTTTGTGTTTCTCAAAGTATCTCCCTGGAAAGAAAAAATCAGATTTGGTAAAAAGGGTAAGCTCAGTCCACGATTTATTGGACCCTTTGAGGTGCTGAAAAGAGTAGGTGAGGTAGCTTATGAGGTAGCTTTACCTCCTGAGTTAGACCACATTCATAATGTTTTCCATATATCGGTGTTACGACCGTATAAGCACGATTATAAACATGTAATCGAATATGAACCAATACAGTTTGAGAAAGATTTATCATATGAAGAGATACCTGTACAGATAGTGGATAGGAAAGAGCAGGTTCTCAGAAATAAAGTGATAGCTTCTGTTAAGGTAATCTGGAAGAACCACATTGCTAAAGAAGCTACGTGGGAACTCGAAGAGAAGATGATGCAGAGTTATCCTCAATTGTTTGTTTAATCTTTGTATCGCGATTCTGGAGACAGAATCTTTGTAAGGAGGGGAGAATGTAACAGACGAATTAATTGCGTTGTGATTATGGGGACAAAATCCTTTTAAGGAGGGAAGGATGTAACGAATGCAATTTTTGTGAATAAATAAATAATTCATAAAGTTATTGTGGAATAGTTCATGTTAAGTGTAAATATGTTAAATGTTATTTGAATATGATTTGATATGCTTATTCTAATTTAATTTAATAATTAAATTAGATGATAAAATGATTTATTTGAATAAAGGATTTATTTGAATAGGATAATTTATTTGGTGTTATTGTTATTGGTTAAATAGAATTATTAATTAAAGTTTAATTGAATTTATTTCATAATAAGTTTAATTAAATTAAAAGTGTGACAATTAAAACTATATAGTATAATGAGTTATTAAAATAAATGGAAAAGGATTAATTTTAGTTTAACCAAACAAGGCCTTGTGACCCTTGGTTGGTAAAAAAATAGATTATTTTTCTTTGGGTTTACCAAACAAGGCCTAACCCTTTGCTTTCTTTAACTGACTAATTGAAGGCTATTATACGTTAAGAGTGAGTTCATCAGTTGTTGAAAAGAAAAACAGAGTTTAGCAAAGAAGTTTAGAAAGAAGAATTTCTCTGTTAAAAATTGGAGAGAAGAATTGAGAGAATCAAGAAGAAGGAGAGGAAGCTAGGGAATTATATTTGTATAGCTTAAAGGTATAATCCTTTTCAAAAGTTCTTCACTGTATTCTTATTACTTTACTTTATTGTATATGAATTTATTTGCTAAATACATGAATTACTTAGTTGATGTAATTGTTAGTAAGCATGTACTAGATGATTATATGGTGGTTATAAACCAATTTGAATGAATTAATCCATGAAAGCATGTTTTAGAATGAAGTTTTTTGGTTTTACAGAGCTTTATTTTCATGTATGGCTTATGTGTATGAAATTGATGTTTAATTTGGTTATTAACCGGTAAATTGACATTTGATTATGATTATATAATGAAAAACGAAAAGAATGCAAGTAGAATGGATTAAAATGGTTGAAAGATGAATTCACAGTGTTTGATTTCATTAAAATGGCCAAAATATAAATATTTTATATAAACAGAGAATTTTGGGATTCTAATTGGTTGATTATGTGTAGTATAATGGCTAGAATATTTAGAAACATGTTGGGTAATTGTTTTCTAGCATGTTGGATGTCTGGGTGTGTTTAATTTGTGTGTTGGATGGTAGAATTCGAGAAATTTTGGCATAAGTTTTCACTGGTTCGCGAACTGTAGGAGATGACTGCCGAGTCTCTCGCCCCGACGAGATAAATGAACTGGAAATCTTCGCCCCGGAGAAGTCTCACCCCGGCGAGAATATTGTTAAGGAAATCTTCGCCCCGGCAAAGTCTCGCCCCGGCGAGATTTTTGTTAAGTAAATTCCCGCCCCAGCGAAGGAACAGTAACTAAAATTTTAAATTTTTATTTTTCTTTGTGATTTTACTATGATGCTATAAACAAGTTTAAAACTTAAATTAAGGTATAAAGTGACTAATAAGATATCACGATGGTTGTTAAGCAAGTACTTGTTGATTATCGAATGACAATCGAGATGTTACAATGAAATAGGATAAGATCGAATCTTAAAGTGTATGTTGTTCTGTAACTAATTATTGTTACCATTTTATAATTAAAATGTATAGGTTGATTAAGGAACGTGAATTTATATCTGTAATCTACGTGCGAGGCAAGTTTTCCTTCCTTAAACTTGTTATTTCATTTAAAGCAAGTTTATTTCTATTAAGCAAGATTATTAACCTTGGCTTATTGTTATTCAAGCAAGGTTGTTATCATGATTAAGTGTTGAAGTTTTATTCCAGTTATTTGATATTCGATCGTTGATTGTTATTCAAATTTTGAACAGAATTTCTATTGTACAAACTTTATTGATGAATCAAATGTTAGTGACTAGCATACCCTAATTGATTCAACTAGTCCTTAGTTGATGAACGTTCTAAAGACTTAGAATATTTTAAAATTGTTCCGAACCAAGTTCCTTTTGTTACGGATTCTGATGCTAAACTGAGATGAACAACCCTATTATAGGGGATTAATTACGCGACAACGTTAAAATGTTTGTGCACAATACATTGTACAAAAGGTTGATCCCCCTGAGTACGAGATGGATGATCCATAGTCTATAAGACTGTTAAAGGTTACGGTAGAAATACTTGTTAACCTAGGACATAGTTCGAGGTCTTATGACCGTTAGATACAATTCTAAAGCTTGAATTCTATATTCAATTCTTGAGCCAAGCATTCTATTAAGCTTTTATATCTCGATTAGTTATTGATTGAATTCAGGAAAAATCACAATTCCTCAGTTGAAATCTATTTCATTGATTATTAAATTGTTATTGTTATCATACTTGTGGGAAATTGTTTGCTCACTCTTGCATTGAACATTGCAGCTAAGACAGAAAAGCCGGATGATCCGTTCACGAGTAAGGGAAAGGGCAAGATGCAGAAGTAGCTAAAGACTTGTTATCTATTTGATGTTTTATTGTAAAAAGACTTATTTAAACTTTATGTCGCATTGATGTAATAAAGGTTTGATAACCTGGGATTTGATTGATTAAGAGATTAGAGATGTAACCCTTTTGTGGGAAGATATTTCATTTAATTTATTTTAAATTGTTTTTTTATTATGGGTAGTTAGTTATGAATGAATGATATAGTGAACACCAAATCAGTGGGAATTAAGTACCTGGATTTGGGGGTGTCACAATCATCATAATAATTTAATATCATGATTTACTAACTCATAAACATTCGGGATATTACATTCACCCCTTGTTCTAAGAATTTCGTCCTCGAAATTTCAACGCATTCATCTTTGCTCATTCTACCCATCAAAACTAGGTTTTCAATCTAACCTTTACACTATCCTCTTTCAAGGATTCACTTAAAATTGTCGCATTCTATGACTACTTCTCCCTGGGAAAATTACCCTTCCCACAATTAGTTTCCCGAATAATAGGAACCTTCAACAATTGTTTAATAATTGTGAAGTAACTTGAACAAATAGGAAATAAAATATTCCTTAAAATCTTTTCATATTATGCTGAGGGGCCATAAAGACGATGACCATAGAGGTTTACGGGTATTACTACCCCTACCGATTTCAATTATGAAAAAGGTAATCTACCTCATAAAGACCATGAACATAGAGGTTTACGGGTATTACTACCCCTACTGATTTCAATTAAGAAAAAGGTAATCTACCTCCGTACGCCAGGTGATCAGCCTTTTGTACTCTGACGTTGTGCACAACTTTCTAGCTAAATGACTATATGAGTTTACCAGTCGGGATTTTTCTGACATCAAATACCCCAATAATAGGGTTGTTCACCTCATCTTACTACAAAATTTCGCACCAAAATAATTTGATTTGGCATAAATTCTCAAATAATGCTTGAATTTCATAAACACGTTGCAACATTCGTCTAGCCGAATTAAATAGCTTAGACTTCCATCAACAACTCGAACATCAATCGAAATATTTTAGCCAACTCAACTAGCATGCTTTTTCATACATTAAAGAAAACAAAAATCATTTTATGACGTCATAATACCGCACTGTTTCTACAATCCGTTGAGGATTCCGTCGTTTTGTGACTTTGTCATACTACATCATACCATAGTGGGTTGACGATTCTATGATCACATCCAACACTAGGTTAATCTGCATTGATGACTCCATCATCTGTCATTCTACACCAGGTTTCATGATGCATTGATGACATAAAATACATTTTGATATTTTCAAATCATCTTTGTCTAGCCGAAACTATTAGCATAGACATATGAATAATGGTACTTTTTTTAAAAATCCTTAGTCCAGAAATCTGGCCCCATACATTTTTCAAAGACACAAAAGTGCAAATATCAGCACGAAGTCAATAAATTTCGAAATCTAGCATAATTAGAAGATTTGGAATATCCATGTCTCCTCGTCAACTTCAATTTCTCTTCAATGCATCATTACTTAATAATTCTATCTATTTCTAACATCACCAATGCTCATCATTTTGAGAATTCACAATTCTCGCTCTACAACTTTCCTATACCCCAATATAGTTCATCAACTTACCACACATTATGAGTTCAGGAACTTGCCACAATAATATGAGTTTAGGAACTTGTCCTAGCAATACGTAGTCCAAGAACAAATCAAGGACTGTCCATACGCTGAGGGGCTCAAAACATACCATATGATTATGAGTCACAAACTTACCATAAGTATGAGTTTCAAGAACTCGCACCAAATCTTATTATTCTCTAACCATCAAATATAGATATGAGAAAAGAATCACCATCTCGTCATACGTATAGCGATAGCGCGATACCAAGTTCCAACGATTATCAATATAGGAAGCTAAGTGATTGTCGAACCCATCACAATCCCCTGCCCATACAAGGAATCGATCACTCGGCCACTAATCAATATAGGAAGCTAAGCGGTTGTTACACCAAGCACAAATTCCCCGCCCATACAAGGAATTGTTCAACTCAACCACTATACCGATATAGGAAGCTAAGTGGTTCTCAAACCAAGCACGAATTCCCCGCCCATACAAGGAATTGTACAACTCAGCCACTAACATGAGTCCTCAATTGAAATCACCCCCAATCCTAGCTTACTCGTTGCTCAATCAAGAATTTAATTCGTGTTTCATCATCTATAACTCTTTCTGAGTTTTACTCATACTATCCCATAGTACCATCTATCTATAGCATTAAGCTAAAATTTTTAGTCATTCAATTGATCATTCTATGACTTAATCCAATCACTTCGTGATCTTACTCTACAATCGTTTTACATTACGATCTTCCTTATCCTACAATCGTTTCATCCTACGATCTTCTATACTCTTCTCTCTAATCATAATATATAATTTTATTGCATCTTTGTCTTATAGACCTCGTCTATTTATCAACACTTATCATCTTTATCACTGGAGTCAGGTAACTCCTAATGCTCATCTTTTATAACGCATTAAGATTCTTCTTTGAATCGTCTTATATATATCTCAACTCGTACTATGAATTTTTTCTAAATTCATTTACTATCTATTAAGCTCTATATGAGTTTATTCTTTATCATCCTCTCTACGGTTATAGCCTAAGGTACCCATACCTAAGGTTTATAACCTATCAGCTCTGATACTAACTGTAACGCCCCCCGAAACTCGGGTCTTACCTTGAACTCGGGTCTTACCTTGAACCCGAGTCCGGCGCGTCACGGTACAACCCATGCAACATAGGCTTACTACAAATATATAATTACAATAAAATTACAACATATCCTCATCTAATCCCAAGCACGAAGACCTTAAATAATAAACTTATGATCAAGGTTGAATAAATACCATGATCCTTTACAAAATCTCCTATGTGAACGCAAGGTTCAGATTTTGACTTTATTCAATCCCTGAATATTCACAACGTTATTCAACAACTATACATTCGTTATAAAAATGTCCTTTATACATCATCAGCATCCTTGTAGTTTACTATAATAAGTAACTAACATAATCACGTCTTAACTATTATAATAGATAACCTTCATTTTTAACTCAAGGTTTACATAGTCAAATTCACGTACATCATATACCGCCATCACAGCTAAATAATTATAATAAAGGAACATTTAGCAACCTGCCTGTTTCCATGCGCCTCTAATCCTTATCATCACGATATCAAGATAATTGCATTGCATCGTAAATCTGCAAAAGTTTTATTTTTGCAAGAATGAGCACGACGGCTCATCAAGAACTAACAATTTTCACATTTCATGTTTCATGTAACACATAAGTTTGCATTTTATCCATGCATCATGATTCTCATACTATGCATCTTACTCATGCATTATAAATCTTATGTAATTCATCTATATATATGCATGATCCATCTCATAGCATACCTCATGCATCTCACATTGTATATTTACAACAATTCAAGTTCTACATAGAACAATATAGTCACATAATTGCACATTGTGTACACTTTAATCATGCTCGCATATAATCCATATAACAGTGAAAGATTTAATAATTAAGTTATGTACGTCAATACATTTAAATAAGTCAACAAGTTACTGAAAAAACTTGCCTTTAAGCGTTCCTTGCCAAATTATGATGGCTCATCCTTCAAATATCCTACACAATTTATTTAACAATAAAATACCAATTAGCCACTAAAAAGGCTTCATATAATGGTTTATATTAAAATAATTCTTATCTCATATTGTTCGCGCATTATAGACAATTAACGCGATTAACTCTAAAACATTTCTCGGCGTAGCGTCGTTTGAAAACGTTACGACCCTCTTCACCATCAATCCTTATTGGTTTATATTAACCCCACTCTATATCTTATAATGTTCATTTCATTTGAATCAAAACACTATTTAAGTTCTTTAACACTTTACGCGGCGTTTCGACGTTTACACGTCACACACCTAATTCGCCTCGTTTGCATGTGCTTAGCATGCTCATACATTGGGTTATAACACACTATCATGTTTCATTATTATTAGAAACAAAATATTAAACAAAGTTATACACACTTGTCACGGCGTTACGACGCTTGCACGCCCATACGCTAAACTTGTCTACTCGAACGCCTAAGCGACATGGACTTGCGTATGCTTAGTACGCTCATTCGACTTATCTAATACTCATTGAATAATGCTAAGTATCATTATCATTTATAACATTCATGTTTTAGAACTTAGAACATCATAATATAGTGTCAAAAACATCGCACGTTGCACACGCGCATGTCTGACGCCCTCTGATTGTCTCCAACCGCACATCAGTCCTAAAGATGGCCAATTTGGAAATTAATCCCGACCTCAAATGTTAAAACTTATTAAAAGAAAGTTGTAGGTCTACTCTTTCTCTTTCCGAATCATCTTGAATCACCTCAATCCGAGTTCGTATGAGAAAGTTATGCCTATATTACTACAAGAGCTCAAAGCTGACTCTAGCCTAACTTTGGCCCGGCGTATATACGCCCCAAATTTGCCTGTGACCGGCGTATATACGCCTAAGTCGGTAGCTCCGGCGTAAAACCAGCGTCTATACGCCCAAACTCGATTTCATGCTCTGTTTTTGGTTTTCTTAACCTATCTTGCTTCCAACCACCATAACTCCTTCTATACACGTTTAAATTGGTCCGTTTCGGACTCTATGGACTCCTAAGACATAGAGCTACAACATATCAAAAATTTATAGCTACCCATTAACATTAACATGGCCAAATCTTAGGCCAAAGTATCAACTCATGTTATATTTTCGTGTTCTTGGTGTTCTTCACTAGAATCATCACCAAATCTTCGTTTTAACTTCTTTTTAATCCGTTCCAGTTGAGTTAGCTTCGTAACCCATGGAACTACACTTCCATAACATCAAACAAATTAAACAAACACGAAATCATAGCTACAAAGCCCTCTAAACCGTCCAAAAGTCCATGTTCTTCATATTCTTCATCCTTTAAGCATGGGTTCAGATTTTTCTTCGTTTTTGTTCCACTTTAATGTTATTAATGGCTTACAAGGTCTCTTGGCAATATTATTAAGCAACTCCAACCAACAACAACAACAAAAATCGCAAGAAAACTCAAAACTCATCACAAAAGCTTGAAAAGCTTACAAAACTCAAAAATGGAGGAAAGATGGTGGAAGGGGGGATTACCTTTTATTTGTGGCTTCCTAGAGTCTACTGAACTCTAACAAGATCTTGAAGCTCTTCCTCCTATTCTTTCTTGGCCTCCCGAGCTTCTTCTCTTCTCTTCTCTTCTCTTCTCTTCCACCCGTACCTCTTCTTCCTTGTTTTTCTTCTTCTCCTCCGTCAACTCTCTTCTTCTTTCTTCTTGTTCCTCTTCCTCCTGCAGATTCTCTTTCCCTCTCTCTCAACTAAACTAGCAGCTGAACTTGGAAATGGAAAGGAAGAGGAATGGCATGGGAGGGAGAGAGCTTCGGGAGGATAATGAGGGAGTTGAGGGCTCAAGGCATTTTTGTCGGCTCCTCTCTCCTCTCTCTCTTTTGATTGGTCTAAAATGGGGGAGTTGGTTCCCTCTTGGAGTAACAAACACAAATAATACATCCAATTGGTCTTTTCCATACCCGAATACTCCCACTTTTGTACCCAATTTAGTAAATAACTCTACCCAAAATTAAAATGGGTTATCCCATAAATTATTGGGATGGGTAAAAATAATTAATACGAGGTTTGCCCATTTATTTGGAACACCAATATAATACATTTTAGATACGGATAAAATCACGTATCAGCTCAAATAAAATTTTCGACGCTTGGAAAAATTATTTCTTTCCGTACACGTCTAAACAAAATTAATAAAAATCGAAATAGACATAAAAATATTTGGGCATGAATAGTGCCTCGGGAAACGTGCCCGTAAATTGTGATTTTGCGATTCTTCGCGAAATCAATTATTCACTCATACGGTTCAACAACGCATAAAAATTCATACATTCACATCATTCGGGTTATAAAATAACCTTAAAGGACATCACATAAAAATAATATTTAATCCATTTAACAATATTAATAAACCCAAATTACAAGGGTATTCACGATTCGCGATCGCTACTCTTCACGATTAACTCCTCATAATCATATACATCATCGCACATATATCTCGCCCATAATTCGGGTTAGCGTCTTTACAACAAATAACTCGTTCAATATTATTATCCATCAACTATTTATTTAATCCAATAAATAGTACTCTAGCGTTATTTCTCGAAACCGCCAAATTAGCTTATACGAACACTTTCATACTTACTAATCATCGCCTACAGATAATCTAGGTCATAATATAACCTTTAAATGCTTAACACATAATATTATTAATAAAAGTCTATTTTATTCAATAATATCCATAAGCTCGAATTACCAAGCTACCCACGGCTCGCGATCGTTACAATTATTAACTAGTAACTTATTCATTCTGAATCTATGTATATATTTCACATTTATATATATACATATTAAGCTCACCAAATAAATCACATAAATATATATATAACACATATATATATATTCAAACGCGAATCATAATAAAAATTATTCTATATTAAATTGTTATTATAATTATTCTCGAAAATTCGGGTTGTCACAAATATTGGCAAAACCCTAGTTTCTATCTCTATAGATATTACAAGTACTCTCCACAATCTAATGCAAGAGTGTGTAACCCTAACCTATGATAAGACTTCTCTTATTTATAGATATAGGAAAACCCTTCCCTAAACTATTTAGGATTAGGGTTTCTATTATAATTAAACTTCTTTAATTAATTATGCTCCTAATCCAATTAGGAATTCATGAGAGACTACTTCTATTAATTAATTCTCAATCTCTATTAGGAATTAAATAATAGTAATAGCAATAACAATAATAAGACTCCTCTTATTAATTTATATTTAATATTTCTAAAATATTAAATAATAAATATTAAACTATTTAATTTATTCTATCTCTATAGACTAAATTAAATACACTTAACTTATTATTACAATTATGTCATTTACTTCTTAAATAAATATTTTTCTTTTGCGGTGTGACCCTTTAGGTTCTCCATATTAAACCGGTTGTGAATAAATCAATTAGAACAATTCTAATTATATTTAAATAAATAAATTAAACTATTTAATTCATTTAAATAAATAATATTTATTCTACAATAAGGGTAAGCCCCCTTAGCGATCAACGACTTTTCAGATAATATAGATTTCAACATTAATCACAAAAGTACTTTCAGTGCATAGTTACTGTACAATTCAATCCTTCTACCATACAATGTCCTAATTAAATATAAGACATGGAATTACTGTCAAGTCTTATTTTATTTAATTATATGTATTTCGATTCCCAAATGCACAACTCTAAATAATGCAAATTAGAAACTCCTTTCTAATTTCATTTTGCCTTGGTCAATGACTACTGAGTTATCATTTATCGAATCATATAGGACATTCACATCTTTTACTAGACGAGGTAGATTCTTTATTGATCATTCACCTATCTCCATGTACAACTAATTATACCCAATCATACCCTTTGATATACCCTAAAGGTCTTAAGGGACATGTCAAAGTATAACTCATCATACACAAGATACTATGATGATCTCAAGTTCAAGGATCACTTGTACTACTATCACTAGAGGAATTCCTATTGACAGGCGAGTAAAACTCCATTACGTATTCCTTAGCGAGCCACGTTTAGTAAACTTATTCTCCAATAAGCACCTACATACTTGCTTTAGTGTCTTCACACAAATGATTATGAGATCAATCATTCTCTTCCTAAGAGCAAGCAACGTATGTACTAATCTATCCGGATTCACTAATTCCCTTTTTAGTAATCTAATAATTAGGAATGATTTTAGTTTGTGAGCTATCTTGAATTTAGATCTCATTAGCATGATCACCATCACGATTCTAAAAGCATTGCTCAAAACTATGGCTTTATCACATTTAATATGACAACACTATGTAGATAATGTAAAATGCCTTCTAAGAAAATCAATTCTTTTATTAATAAATGAATAAGATTACAAAGTATATGCTACATCATATCAAATATGATTGGCTTGTGTGCATACTACTTTCAATCTCCCACTTGCACTAAAGTCAATCGCCATGGTATCTAATACCCAGCTTCTCTAAGTGACGATCAAACTGCTGTTGTGTTAAAGCTTTAGTAAATGGATCTGCAATGTTGTCTTGAGAGTCCACACGCTCCAGGGTGACATCTCCTCTTTCAATGATCTTTCTAATCAAATGAAACCGTCGCAACACGTGTTTAGATTTCTGATGAGACCTGGGTTCCTTAGCCTGCGCAACAGTTCCGGTGTTGTCACAGAATAAAGATACGGCTCCTCTAATGCTAGGAACCACTCCAAGTTCAGTTATGAACTTCTTCATCCAAACAGCTTCCTTTGCAGCTTCACTTGCAGCTATGTACTCTGCCTCTGTCACTGAATCAGCAACTGTTTGCTGCTTGGAACTTTTCCAACTCACTGCGCCACCGTTTAAGGTAAACACATACCCTGAAACGGATTTACTGTCATCTTGGTCCGTTTGAAAACTTGAGTTTGTATAGCCCTCTAGTTTAAATTCAGACCCACCGTAGACAAGAAATACATCCTTAGTTCTTCTCAAGTACTTTAGGATGTTTTTCACTGCCTTCTAGTGCTCTTCTCCTGGATTCGACTGATATCTGCTTGTTACACTAAGTGCATGAGCGACATCTGGTCTAGTACATATCATACTATATATGATAGATCCTATTGCTGAAGCATAAGGTATCTTACTCATACGGTCTCTCTCCTCAGGTGTCTTTGGGGCCTGTTTGTTAGAGAGATGCATTCCATGGCTTATCAGCATGAGACCTCTCTTAGAATCTTCCATGCTAAACTTCTTTAGCATCAAGTCAATGTACTTTCCTTGGGTCAAGCCAAGCATCCTTTTAGATCTATCTCTATAGATCTTTATCCCCGAAATATAGGATGCCTCACCCAAGTCCTTCATAGAGAAGTGTTTAGATAACCAAATTTTGATCGACTGTAGCATAGGAACATCATTCCCTATCAGTAATATATCATCAACATATAATACAAGGAATGAAACAGCGCTCCCACTAACCTTCTTGTACACACAAGGTTCATCCTCATTTTTGATAAAATCAAACTTTTTGATTATCTCATCAAAACGGATATTCCATCTTCGAGAAGCTTGCTTCAATCCATAAATGGATCGTTGTAGCTTACAGACTTGTTTTGTTCCAACCGTTGAAACAAAACCCTCTGGCTATATCATATATACATTCTCCTCAAGCTCTCCATTGAGGAAGGCCGTTTTCACGTCCATTTGCCAGATTTCGTAGTCATAATAAACTGCAATTGCAAGCAAAATCCTAATAGACTTGAGCATAGCTACTGGTGAGAAGGTTTCATCATAGTCAACTCCTTGTCTTTGTTTGAAACCTTTTGTAACCAGTCGGGCCTTATAGGTCTCTACCTTGCCATCCACTTCAGTCTTTCTCTTAAAGACCCATTTACACCCAATAGGCTTAATGCCCTCAGGTGGTGAAATCAAAGTCCATACTTGGTTTTCATACATGGAGTCCATCTCGGATTTCATGGCTTCTAGCCATTTCTCTGAGTCTTTTCTACTCATAACCTCTTCATAAGTCAATGGATCATCATCATCCTCTATAATGAATCCATACCTATCAGGTATCTTCGGTACTCTTCCAGATTTACGAATAGGTTGTGATACAGTAGATTCTTCCACTTGGTCAGGTACCTGACTTTGATCCGTACTATTTTATGGTTCTTGAACTTCTTCAAGATATATCTTACTCCCATTGATCCCTTCAAGGATAAACTCCTTTTCCAAGAAGGAAGCGTGTTTCGCAACAAACACCTTTTGATCAGTAGGATGATAGAAATAATATCCTAAACTTTCTTTAGGATATCCCACAAATCTATACTTATCGGATCTAGTCTTTAGCTTATCATGCTCAAACCTTTTGACATAAGCTGGACAACCCCAAGTCTTAACATGCTTAAGACTAGGTTTTCTCCCTATCCATAATTCATATGGGGTCTTTGGGACGGATTTGGTAGGTACCTTATTAAGTAGGTATGCAGCCGTTTCTAGGGCATAACCCCAGAAGGATACTGGAAGGTTGGTATAACTCATCATGGAACGAACCATGTCCAATAATGTTCGATTTTCTTCTTTCAGATACACCATTTAACTGTGACGTCCCTGGTGGAGTCCATTGTGAGATTATACCATTTTCTTTGAGACAACTTAGAAACTCATTGGTTAAGTATTCCCCTCCTCGATCTGATCGAAGAATTTTAATACTCTTACCAGTTTACTTCTCTACTTCACTTCTAAATTCTTTGAACTTTTCAAACGATTCAGACTTGTATTTCATTAAATACACATATCCAAATCTAGAATGATCATCAGTGAAAGTAATAAAATAAGAATACCTTCCTCGTGCATTCGTTGTCATAGGTCCACATACGTCTGTGTGTACCAATGCTAACAACTCTGTAACTCCTTCTCCTTTTCCACTAAAAGGAGATTTAGTCATCTTACCCATGAGACAAGATTCACAAGTTAGATATGATTCGTAATCAGATAGCTCTAAAACCCCATCTTTATGCAACTTGGTTAATCTTGTTTCATTGATATGACCGAGTCTACAGTGCCACATAAAGGTATAATTAACATCATCTCTCTTTTTTTTCTTAGTTTGTTCAATTTGAAGTATATTTTCATGCAAGTCAAGTATGTAAAGTCCATTCAGCAAATTGCCAACACCATATAAAACATTTTTATTATAAATAGAACAACTGTTGTTCTTTATTATAATATCAAAACCATCCATATCCAATACAGAAATTGAAATAATGTTTCTAATGAGTGTTGGAACATAATAACAATTATTTAAACTAATGGACTTGCCTGTAGGCAGTGCTAAACAATAAGTTCCTACAGCTAATACAGCAACCTTTGTTCCATTTCCCACTCGTAGGACGGCTTCATCCTTTTTCAGCTTTTTACTTCTGCTTAGTCCCTGCATATTATTACATATGTGAGAACTACAACCGGTATCCAATACCCAAGTAGAATTTTGACTTTCAGAAAAATTAATTTCAATCACGAACAAACCTAGATCAGAAGTCGAAGCTTCTCCAAGCTTCTTTTGGTCCGCAAGATACTCCTTGCAGTTTCTCTTCCAGTGTCCCGGCTTATTGCAATGGTAGTAAATTCCTTTGCTATCTGGATCAGGTTTCTTTTTATCCTTTCTCTTCGCCTTGCCCTTAGCCTTCTTGTTTTTCTTCTTTTCAGAAGATACCTTGGGCCTCTTCCTTTTCTTGGAAGAATCATCCACTAGTAATACTTGGTTCTTGTTAGATGAGTAGTGACCTTCAGCAGTTTTCAGCATGTTAAGTAGCTCAGGCAAGCTGACGTCCAACTTATTCATGTGAAAATTCATAACAAATTGTGAGAAGGTGTCCGGGAGTGACTACAAGATCAAATCTTGGCTTAACTCCCCATCCATCACAAACTCAAGCTATCCAAGTTGTTCAATCAGATTGATCATCTTAAGGACATGAGTCTCAACGGTAGTGCCCTCGGTCATACGAGATCGGAAGAGCTCCTTAGATATCTGATATCTAGCAGTCCTACTTTGCTCACCATACAACTCTTTGAGGTGCAGCAATATAGTAGGAGCATCCATAGTTTCATGCTGACGCTGAAGCTCGTTACTCATGGATGCGAGCATGATGCATTGAGCCAGGATTGCATCATCTTGCCACTTTCTAAAAGTAGCAATCTCTTCCTCAGAGGCTGTTTCTGCAACATTTGTAGGGACTGTCGAATTTAGGACATAAGAAATCTTTTCAGCAGTGAAAATAATTCTCAGATTCCTTAACCAGTCTGTGTAATTCGGTCTGGTCAGTTTGTTAGCATCTAGTATGTTACGCAGTGATAGTGAGTTTGACAATTTTAAATTCTGCATGTGAAATAGACAACATTTTAGCATACATTCATTTTATTAATCATCAAAATAAATTAGGTCTTTATTTAAATTGGTATCTCCCACTATTTTCATCAAACTATATTACCCTCAATATATAGTTCGGCAAATCTAATTAAAAATTTGCTAGTGAGAATAAGGATCCCATTTCAAATGTATATAGCCTTGTGTGTGCACAACAAACTATATATAAATAAATAGGTAGACAATTATTGTCAATTACATCACAATGTAACTCCTTGTATTTTGCCTCTTAGATTATAATGGTCAAGTGTGTGCACATCCGAACTAAAATAATGTAAGTTAAGTCCAACCTAGCACTTCCATATATGTGAAGAGAAAAAGACCGCCCTTGTGTGTGCACAACAAAGCAGTAATGTTCAATTCCTTAATAAGCATCAAATGTGATAAAACAACATCTTAAATATTTAATACTCGCCTTGTGTGTGCACAACAAACTCATATTAAATATTTAATACTCTATTGATTTACCATGCTAGAAGGCGACGTTCGATATTCCGAATATCTTTGAACGCTTAGGACTTAATATGATTTTTTTTGAGGGGTTTGTTATTATTGTCTCATCTTGTTTACCGCGCATGCATATATATATATATAAAATACGCGTCATATTATTTGACATGCGAAGCATGTTGGATAATATATAATATATATATATATATATATATATATTAAGCATGCACATATAGAATACTATATCCTACCCGAATTGATTATGGACTTTTATTCTAGTTTGGTTCACTAGAGCCACCAAGTGAACCAAAAGGTCAAACCTAGGGTGCAAGAATTAAATTTAAATATAACTATTACATTTAAACCCGAGCTCTAATACAAACGGGTCTTTAAGCGTTACTTGCTCCTTTTTCTCCAATTCTTCAAAATAATTCTAACTAATCCTATTACATGAACTATTTACTATAATAGAAACCTTGATCAGCAGTCAAGGGAAAGTACATAGGAGGGAGATAGAATTTACATTATGAAAAATTAGAGAAGACGAGGTATGCAGACCCCATTTATAAAAATCCATACATTCAAGCATCCTCTAAAATAAATTCAATCACACATTGGTCAATAGTCCATAATTAATCCCTATTTATTATCATACATATCTCCATATGCATCAATAAATAACATCCATCCCATGAATAATAAAACTATTCCATATATGCATTGATATCAATTAATGGGCAAAAGTTTTGCTAATATTTAGTTTTTGAAACAAAATAAACTCTTTTATTTTAATCAAAAAATCAAATCCAAATTAAACTCCTTTAATTTTACTAAACTGAAATCATATTTCAGATAAAATAAACATCTTTATTTTAAACTTTTATCAATTAAATAAACCATTTATGTTAATTGAGAAAAACAAAAAAAAATCAAACTCTGCATACCGACGCGGCCGCGCTCCAAATTGAACTGGGAGTGGCGCGGCTGCGCTGCACCCCCAGAAACGATTCCTGGGGTCGGGCGCGGCCGCGCTCCAGAATGAACTGGAAGCGGCGCGGCCGTGCCGCGATGCAGAATGAGAAAATTTTTCAGCCCAAAAAATTCGATCGTATCGCATATCAATTCATACATGGAATCATCAAAATCAATAATTAACACAAGGATTAGGCTCTGATACCTCTGTTAGGTTTGTATATAACGCAAACATGCAATCAAATTACATAAATAGGGCGGAAGCGTGATAAAACGGATTTTAAAATTTTTCATACAAACCATCACCATGATCTTTCCTTGTGTTCAATTATCAATTAGCAAAAGAGATAGAGATAGAGAATTATACCCTCGTGAATCAAAGCTTCCTCGGGTACAAGTTCACCTCCAATTCCTTCGCGTTCTCCTTGAATTCCACCGACTAAATTCCTTCGCTTGATCAACGTTAACCACCCAAGTGTTTGGCTTCTAGAGGTGATCCACCAAGGAAGAATAGTTGTTCAAGAAGATGGGTGTTGGCAAAATCCTAGTTTCTATCTCTATAGAAATTGCAAGTACTCTCCACAATCTAATGCAAGAGTGTATAGCCCTAATCTATGATAAGACTTCTCTTATTTATAGATGTAGGAAAACTCTTCCCTAAACTATTTAGGATTAGGGTTTCTATTATAATTAAACTCCTTTAATTAATTATGCTCCTAATCCAATTAGGAATTCATTAAAGAATACTTCTATTAATTAATTCCCAATCCCTATTAGAAATTAAATAATAGTAATAGTAATAATAATAATAAGACTCCTCCTATTAATTTATATTTAATATTTCCAAAATATTAAATAATAAATATTAAGCTATTTAATTTATTCTATCTCCATAAACTAAATTAAATACACTTAACCTATTATTACAATTATGTCATTTACTTCTTAACTAAATATTTTCCTTTTGCGGTGTGACCCTTTAGGTTCTCCATATTAAACCGGTTGTGAATAAATCAATTAGAACAATTCTAATTATATTTAAATAAATAAATTAAACTATTTAATTCATTTAAATAAATAATATTTATTCTACAATAAGGGTAAGCCCCTTAGCGATCAACGACTTTCCAGATAATATAGATTTCAACATTAATCACAAAAGAACCTTTCAGTGCATAGTTACCGTACAATTCAATCCTTCTACCATACAATGTCCCAATTAAATATAAGACATGGATTTACTGTCAAGTCTTATTATATTTAATTATATGTATTTCGATTCCCAAATGCACAACTCTAAATAATGCAAATTAAAAACTCCTTTCTAATTTCATTCTGCCTTGGTCACGGACTACTGAGTTATCGTTTATCGAATCACATAGGACATTCACATCTTTTACTAGACGAGGTAGATTCTTTGTTGATCATTCACCTATCTCCATGTACAACTAATTATACCCAATTATACCCTTTGATATACCCTAAAGGTCTTAAGGGACATGTCAAAGTATAACTCATCATACACAAGATACTATGATGATCTCAAGTTCAAGGATCACTTGTACTACTATCACTAGAGGAATTCCTATTGACAGGCGAGTAAAACTCCATTAGGTATTCCTTAGCGAGCCACGTTTAGTGAACTTATTCTCCAATAAGCACCTATATGCTTGCTTTAGTGTCTCCACACAAATGATTATGAGATCAATCATTTTCTTCCTAAGAGCAAGCAACGTATGTACTAATCTGTCCGGATTCACTAATCCCCTTTTTAGTAATCCAATGATTAAGAACGATTTTAGTTTGTGAGCTATCTTGAATTTAGATCTCATTAGCATGATCACCATCATGATTCTAAAAGCATTGCTCAAAACTATGGGTTTATCACATTTAATATGACAACACTATGTAGATAATGTAAAATGCCTTCTAAGAAAATCAATTCTTTTATTAATAAATGAATAAGATTACAAAGTATATGCTATATCATATCAAATATGATTGGCTTGTGTGCATACTACTTTCAAGCTCACTCCTTATTTTCCTAACTCCTTTTAGGAAATAAGAATGTAACTAAGACTAGTGGGAAAGTAAGGAAAGTAAGGGAATTGAGTGATAATCCAGACTTAGTAATTGTAGTAGTTCTCACTTAGATGTAAAATAATGTTGAATAATTGTGGCTAGGGTTTAATGTCAGGTTTATCGTGCATATGCATCGTAATGTAATAACTATAATTTTATTCATTTGTTTATGTAATTTATTTTGTTAACTGGCGACTCAAGTTTGGTTGTGTAAACCCGAATTTAGGACGTCATAGTTGGTATCAGAGCTTAAGGATAAGATCTCTAAAGAAGACCTAGGATTAAAATTAGAATGGTAGAGACAAATAATTTTTCTTCTTTAGTGTATCCCACATTAGTTAAATTTTGATTATTAGGTTTAAAAGTTTGGGCAAAAGTTGGCATATAAAGTTTGGAACTAACTTTTGTAGTACACATGTATTTCAAAATGACATCTAAAAATCAAGAGAGGAACTACACAATACAAGAAGTTAAAAATCAGATAGTTACAAATCAAGAGACTAATTACCCACCTGCAATGCTAAAAATGTACACGACTGATAACTTGATGCCCTCTTAAGCTTTATTTTTATGCAAATATCGTGGATAGGGGTCAACTATTGGAACGAGAACAAAAAATATCTCAATCGGGAGTTAACAACTGCCAAAAGGAGAGGAATCATGATAATGGCAGCAATCACCACAACAATAATAATCATCGATGAGGTAAAGCACCAAACGAAAAACGAAAATCACTCAAATGTTAATCTTGGCACAGGTAATAAAAGAGGTGAGCACAAAAGGAATAATTTTATGAATAAACGCCTCAAAGATTATTGTGGCAAGGCATCGGCACTGGCACCTATTTTGAAGGTTGAAAAGCGAGTCTCAGTTAGATGTTACAGATTAATGTGGAAAAGAAAGACATGTCAGTCCAAATTGTACTCAACCTTTTAATGTTTGTTATAGTTGTGGGAAGGAGGGTCACATAGCCTGAGTTTATCACTTGACAAAGTCAAGTTCATTGGTCAAATTGGGCCTTGAGGAGTACGTCAACAATTTATACGACGAAGATTGTAATATCTCAATGCTAGATTGAAACATGTTATTAAATTGGTATACATAAGGCCTTAATTCTACTAAATAGAGTGCCAATAATTTGTTATGATTTTTGGGTTGGTTGATAATGGGCTAAGATAATTCAACTGGTGCTCTTGGGACGTGGACTGAGTCTTATTCTAAACATAAATTTATGGCTGAGTTGTTCCAATCCAAATCGAAGAAAATGTTTCATGAACCTAAGAACAAGGTCCTTTAAAATTATTTTTACTAGAAGTAAAAATAATTATAAAAGGGAAAAAAAATATAATTCCTCAATGAAAATTGATTATGTCCCAAGTGATTTTAAATTACAATTTTGATACTGAATACTCTACCAAATAAAGCTAGATTCGTCATATTTGACTTTCAAATTTAAAACATTACTAAACCTTTTAGTTTACTTTTATAGAAAGAAACATCTTATTTTGATATGCTTAAAAAAATGCATTTTTGAGGAGGGGAAGACTAAACGAAGATAAAGTAAAAATTATAACCCATAATCATATATTAAATTATATTGAAACTATCCACAAATTTGAAAAATTAACAATTTTAAAACAATCAAAATGACTAAAATCTCGAAATTATCCGAAATATGACCAAAATATTTAAAATTTTAGTGAAACATTTTCAATTTTAAACAACCTAGTTTTGTTTTGGCTTTTTTTTAGAACATACATTATTACAATGTAATAAATTTAGAGATTTCAATCCCTAGGGACATAGGAGAGAACTTGGGAAAATGGTCGGTAGGAAAAATACATATAAATACCTCTTTTTTATTGTGCAAAATCACAGGTTCGAATCACTCCTTACTAAAAGTCAAAATCAACCAGACATTACAAGATTGAGGTAAGTTTTCCCTAAATTCCCCTCTATTTTCCCTCCTGATCCCTTCTCCATACTCCCCCCTAGGTCCTAAGGTGAGATGTACTCTTAAAACTGAATTGTAATAGTAATGTTCTAAAAAAATATTAAAAAAAAAGAGAGGCAATATTTTGATCCATGATTAAATCGTTTTTCAAAAACAACAAAGAATTTGGAGATTCTGCAAACAAGCACATAGGGGATAAAATCAACCAACAATGCTCACTTACCAAAAAAGATGAAACTCCCATCTCTCCTTTTAAGATCAAGTTTAGGTATACTATCTCCATTTCTCCATTTTTCTTGCACAACATTTTTGGGGTAATTATTTCAAGCATCAAAACCCAAAAACATTGTATTTTGATGCTTTATACGTGTTGCTATCATACTTTCAAATTCAATTAATGAAGAAATATATATATATATATATATATATATATATATATATATATATATATATATATATATATATGAATTATATGTATGTACACAGCTGTGCAGCGCACAGTCGGCTATAGCCCAGAATATCTATAGCGACGGGTGAACCGTCGCTATAGCCGACTGTGCAATACACAGTTGTGTATATATATTTTTTCAAACACGGTATAATTAACATGCATGCAGTTTTCATTGTCAATATATCTTAGCTGTTTTTGTGCTTGTACGGCCCAAAAGCCATAAATCTAGCTTTTTTGGACACAATCATAACTATATGTATAGGCCATTAATGTCAAAAGTTTGCCTACATCTACCTCACAGTTTAATATCATCTTGAATTTGTCAACCGTCTGCCATCTTAATTGGCCTCCTATTTTGAATACTCCCTCTTTTTTATGATAAAATGGCTTTATTAGGATAATGGTCAGTACTCTACTCATTATTTGTTGTCTCCTTATCTACCTCAACTATACTTAAATACTATAAAATAAACAAACAGTTCGGGCTCGATTCGTATTCGTTCGACTAAAAGTTCGATTCGAGTTTGACTCGAAATATAAATGATTCAAATATAAGTAAATTTTAAAATTTGATAAATTACTCGAACCTCCTCAAATTGTAATTTTCTATTTATACTCGGATCATATTCGTTCAAAAAGTTCAAATTGCTCGAGCTTGATTCGAGATCGTGCTCGACTCGATAGCTAAACGAGCCTCAATCAAACCTTATTTTATACTCAATAAATTTTGTGAACCAAATCTAAGCAACTCAATACTCGGCTCGACTCGGTTCATTTACACCCTTAACTATACTAAAGGAAGATCAATAATATCATATTTTTATCTCAAAATCGGATATAATTGAAATCGCGAAATTTAAATTTTTTCAATTCGTTTCATAAAGAAAGTATAAATTAGTATATTGACTCATAAATAGTAGTCCGGCCAATTTAATTATCTGAACGTTGATGCGTGAATAATATTTTAGTTGTTTTTAAATAATATTCAAATACGTTTATATTTTTAAACTAAATAATATATATACAATTAAACTATATTTATATAATCATGTGTCTGGAATTCATTAACTTTAATCCTTAAAGTTAACACGTATTCGGATCGGAGGGTCACAGTTAAGCTTAGAGTCGGATATAAACTGATTAATTACTTATATACAGTCAAATCATGATTTATAATGTAACAACTCAAAATCTAGAGTCTTGAGAAAATCTAAGGTTAAATTCCAAATTCGGATCAAATAAAATTTATCCGAACAAAGCCTTAAATTACTAGTCTAATAATATCTTTTTTTGGTTAATTTAACTCTCACACTTAAATTTCAGAACGATCAAACACACACCCCACTGATATTTGTTTCTCTAGCCATTATAGGATAATACTAGTTGGCTTCGTGTTCACATCTTCGGACCTCTATCTATTGTGGGATAATACCACTAGCGATTTTGTCTCCACATTCGAAAATCCAATCAGATGATCCGACCCTAACTTTCAAGAGTTTGCTTTGATACTATATGTAACATCCGGGTTAAATTTTGATTCAAAATAAATCTCGGTTCAAATATTGAGTGCAAGTCGAATTAAATCTATCTAAAGAAGTTCTTAAACTATTAGCTAGCTTAATAGTATTGTCTTAGGTCATCTTAGTCCATCACATACTCATCCAAAAGATCATGACTAAAGTTAATATTGTTAATAACTTAATTCGTTATGTACAGATAAATTAATTTCTTCCCATCTTTAAATACGAGAAGAATTTTATGTTAGGGAAGATATATATATTTAATAATATATATTTGTAACTTACAAATTAATAATAATTAAAACTGATATATATAAATATATATATATATAATGCTTATCTGATAGATGTAATGACCGTGAATTTTTTTAAACTTCATTATTAATTAAATATAAATTTAATTTTAATGAGTTAGCTTTGTATGATTATTTAAAATCTTGTGTGATTAATTGGTTATGTGATTATGTATCTTCGCGTAGTTGCCAAGATTTATTAAAGGGAGTCACTAATGGTTTGATTAAATTAGTGGACTAGCCCTAAGGTTTAATATTAGAAGAATTGATAAAGTTGTCTATTATTTAAATATTCAATTTATTTAAATATAGTAGAGGAATTTAATTTGCCTTAATTAATTAATATAATTATTAATTAATGTGTGCACTATTAATATTATTATATAATAGTCTATTTAGTAATTTAATACTAAATGGACTAGATTAAGTTATTAATTCCATCTTTTATGTAATTACGAATTTGGTAATAAATGTATACTAGATTAATTGAGTTTTAATGGTATGATTTGTTTATCTAAGTAGCATTGGTTTGGGACAAGAATTACGGGACATATCCCAACCGAGGTCTGCAATTTGGGAGAAAGAAATCAAAATATTGGATGAACAGTAGAGCTCCAATTCCTTCCCCTCTCCCGTCGCGTATAGGCACAAGCCTATTACTTGTTCAGATGAAGAACATGATGAAGGAGGGAGTGGGCTGAGGTGATCCATGCCCAGCTTTCTACCTAATCTCCATTAACCAGTAGATTCTTCTTCTCCTCGTTGGTTCTTCAACTTGGACAAAGGCATTGCCTGGGTAATGAATTCTCTATAAATTGGAGCTTCTTCTTCATGATTTCAGTTACTACAACTTCTGATAGGTTAGTATTGAGAGTGAGCATTATTGAAAGTGCTAGTAATCTGAAATTAAGCAATCTAGGAGTATCAATTTAGCTTCATTGGAGGTAAGAATTCGTCACTGTGTTCTTAATTGCTTAGTCCATTAAATTCTAGGAAATCCATGATTCTTGCTAATTAGTTTGTTAATTAGTGTAATGATGTTATATGGGTCTATATACATGTTTGGGACCAATGTGGTTGCAATGAATTGCGTTTAGAAAGGTTAGGCCATATAAATTTTTGAGTTCTGCAGAAGCAGAGCCGAACCTGAACCTGTGCAGGAGTGGCGCGGCCGCGCCACTCCCAAGGCCAAAACCAGCGCGGCCGCGCAGGCTTCCAGAAAATGTTGCTATGCTTTGATGTTTTGAGCATGCTAGTTTAGTCCATTTATGCATGATAATAGGTTTGCTATGTTATCTATTGACCCTATGAGTGCCATGACTTGCACACGTCGTTCTAGCATGTATTTTCCAAGGAAAACTTAAGAACTTTGCAATGAACTTGTCAAATGGGCTTCTCTTTATAATCTGACCATTTGAGTATGTGTATGTAGCTTATATATGTGTTCAAATGCATGCGAGTTATGATTTCCAAGTTGTCTTGTATGAGCTACATTGCGTAAGTTGTCTTAGTATGATTTTCAAAGGAAAATATAGAGATTAAAGGCGAGTATCGTCAAATATTGTGGAAGTTGTATTCTGACCATACAAGCATAATTATTAGGACTCATTATGCCTCTAGACATGATTGACATGAGCATCATTTAGCTAAGCATTAATTTGGCATATGCGAGTATGTTTAAGGCATGAATTCCAAGTCTAAGCTATGTGTTTAGCATGTGCATGTGTTGTTTACATTCGAGCATGCACACTAAGCATTGTCTAGTCTTATTATGGGACATTATGACCATAATAGCGGATTACTTGTGAAATGGATTTGTTTGGCCTAAATCGTAGGAATTCCCGACATAAAGCCTTATGACTTTGGATTAGATTTAGAATGAGCATGTTAGGTTTTAAACTCTAGTTAATAACCTTACGAGCAAGTGTATGTGATTAATATCAGTAGCTTGCATGCTAAGAGAATAGGTTCGGATTCCAGCTGAATGAAATTTCATTCTTGGTCTGTCCAGAGAGTGGAGCGGTCGCGCCACTCCTAAGGCAAAAACCAGCGCGGCCGCGCCGGTCGCCAGTTTTGCCCAATTGCTTTAAATTATGAATAAAGCCTAGCAGCATGTATGTATGTATGTATGTCTTAAGCTGTATTGCATGATTAAACTGATGTGCTATGTGTCAAGTCTGTATTGATGCCTAGGAACTAGATATTCTACTCTAAGACGGGGGGGGGGGGGGGTTAGATGTTTATAAACATAGTCATAACAAAGCGATTTACGTGATTTACGTGGTAGGGTATTGGTGAGTAAATTCTTGTAAGTTTAAACTCATACCCGTCTTCACATTACTAATTGAGAGACCGACTTGTTAATGTTAGGTCGTCTCAACGCAATTTAATTAAAGCTAGATTACTTGTAGCTGAGCAAACATGCAAGTTTCCTTTAAACCTACTCAATGTACATTCAAGTAGGATGTGGTGTATTATGCAAGTTTCCTATCCTTACTCATATTTTATTGAGCAAATTTCCCTTGACTTATACCAACTTGTGCGAATATAATGTTGTTGTGCAAGTATCATTGATGACAAGTATCCGAACTTCATTTTTGTGCAAGTTTCCCGAACCCATTCTTGTATTGTTTATTGCAAGTTATTTATTTACGCTTGAACCTTTAATTCCTCAAGCATGCTCTAAGTGGTTTAATTACTTAACAATTATTCCACATCATTGTTATTGGAACTCGCACTTTGTGCAATTATTTTCGCGCAGACGTTGACTTGTACTTTATTAAAGTTCTAATATAGATGAACTACCATAGTTAAGTCTTAGCCATTATCCGGCTAGACATTTGCGGTATAGATTTTAAAAGCTATCCAAACCAATTGATGGTGCGGAGTCTTGGACTTTATGAACACCCCTTCATTATATGAGAGTATTCCACGTATCAAATATAAGATACAAATAGCAGAGTTAAATGTTATGCATACACATAGCGTACGCGAGGCTGATCCCCTCAAGTACATATTCTGTAGCCAATAACCAAAGGGTCAATTAGCTATTGACTCCCTTGAAAGTTTACTGTTCAAAGTCTACTTGACTATCATTCATTTTAAAAGTAATTATTATTATTGCTTTCGATATTCACATTATTGAATTCCTCTCTTTATATTCCATTCGTCATGATATATTCTTTATTGTTATATTCAAACTTGCTGAGCAAACTAGTTGCTCATCCTTGCTATGACTTTTATTGCAGTTAAACCCGAGACTTCAGGGAAGGGCAAGGGTAAAGAAAAGATGAAGTAATAAACTTCCAGCAGTTGGATATTTATTCCACGTTTTGTTCATGGTTAATGTTATTGTAATGTGAACCCTAATTAGTATTCTAGGGTATGTTTGGATTGTGTAATTCAGGTTACGAATCTTGGGACTAGTAACACCTTTTGAATGAATAACATATGTTTATTATATTCCGCATTTAGTCATTTTATGTTGTTTGGAGGTGGATGTTTGTATTGGATCGTGATGACCAAATCCGGGTAATTGAGACCTGAATTTGGGGGCATCACAGGTTGGTATCAAAGTTGTAGGTTAAAAACGTTAGGAGTGTGAAACCTAGGTTATAACCTTAGTATTAAACTCGTATTGAGTGCATTAGGAGATAAATCAGGGAGATTTATCATATTTGGTATTTTGATAAATTGGGAATTCATCGAGTCGAGTAGTACCCAATGAAATATAATTTCATTCCTTCAATGAATATATTTTATTGTTGTACTAATGTTAGTTTTGTGTATTTGTAGGATGGATGCCGTAGGAGAGACCAGTGGAGTCCGAGAGGAGGAGGTATTCACTGACATACCCGTTGCTACGGAGCAGCTGGTAGGCTATGCACCCGTTACCCCAGTAGTACCATTGAGTGGGTCTGGGTCAGAGGAAGACTACTTACTGGATTTGGTGGAGCCTGTCATAGGCGGAGTGTCGAGATCCGGCAATCAGGATAGGGATGTTGAGTCTGAGGAGGACCCAGTTGATATGGAGATAGGTGGAGCTGCTGAGGAGGTACCTGAGGAGGGATCTCCGGTATTCCACACATTTTAGGATGACTTGCTCGGGGATTATGCCGATCGCATAATAGAGCAGGAGCAGATTATCGAGCAGCAGAATGCTCGTATCATGTACCTAGAGGAGGAGAATTCTGTCCACTAGGAGATGGAGGAGCAGTATAAGGCGGAGGTGTATTTTCTACAGTTTGAGGCAGTTGAGCTGAAGGCTCAAATACAGCAGTTGGAGAGTGCCACACCTCAGTTGAGCCCAACAGTGCAACAGTTGATGTTGCAAAACAGTCAGTTGAGGCAGGCATTAGAGCAGTCAGATGCTAGAGAGGTGGAGATGCAGTCAGTTCTACAGGCTGTTAGGGCTTAGCGAGATTTGGAGCAGGCAGATAGGATTCGGATGCAGGAGTTTTGGATTCGCACAGCCACGAGGGTGGATGTGCTTGAGGGAGAGGTTCGATATGGATTCGCCAGGATCGATAGCTTGGAGTACGTTATATATACGGCAGTGGCCAGGTTGCAGGACCGAGTCAGGAGATACTCTCGGGAGGAGGGCAGTAGCCGGCATATGATCAGACGCCGAGTGGTTGATCGGTTGGCTTGACATGCACTTCGTTGGGCAGTCCGTCGTAGCAGATATTGACTTATTGATTTAGTACCCTTGTATGTACTTAGTTGTTGTAGTAAGTTCCATTTTTGTTTAATAGGGACAGATTTATGATGAAAAACCGTATGCCGAGTTGCATGCTTAGAATGATAGTCAACCCCAACTTTTGTTCTGATAGAGGGGGGTAGATAGTGGTAAATCCTCACCTTTTGTTTAATAGAGGATGGTTAGCAGTAGGCAGTTTATGCCATTGAGCATTTATAGTAGTATGCCAAATGTTGGGTCAGTCTGTATTAAAACATTGGTATATGAATATAAATGCAGTTATTTTCTTTTAAATCGAATGTGTTTGATAGATGCTTTTACTATTGAATATTGACTTAACCGGCATAGTGCGAAAAGCGTAACATAATAAGCGAAAATCTAAGACTTGCTCTTTAGCAGATCATAATGCCGCCAAGCGGTAGACCCCGTAACCAACGTGTCGCTGAATCAGAAAGTGAGGTTGGAGATCAACCTAACCCAATGAGAATATTTGCTGAACTGCTAGCCGAGGCTATGCAGGCTAGACCCCTACCAGCAGTAGTACAACCATCACCCCAGCCAGCGCATCACTTGGCCAACATTAAGGATTTCAAACTAGTTGGACCACCTGAATTTAGGGGAACTCTCGACCCCATAGAAGCACAAACTTGGGTCGAGGAGATGGAGAAAGTCTTTGAGGTCGCACGAGTGGGCGAGGATCAGAAAACTGGATTCGCCACCTTCATGATGAAGGGCGAAGCTAATTATTGGTGGAAAGCCAATAAGGGGCGAGCAGGTGATGGAGTCATTCCATGGGACAAATTCAAGAAAATATTCTTCGAGAATTACTTCCCGGAGAATACGCAGTAGGACATGGAGGTTAAGTTTCTGGAATTGAAATAGGGTGGTATGACGGTCGCAGAGTACGTGGCAAAATTTAACAAATTAGCCTGATTCGCTCCACATCAGGTGGACACGGAGGCCAGTAAGGCAAGAAGGTTCGAGTTGGGATTGAAACCATTGGTGCAGAAAATCGTCGCTGTGTTGAAGATTAAGAATTTCTCCGAACTACTGGAAAGGGCTATCATTGCGGAAGGAGGCAATGAAGCCATAACACGTTTTAAGAAAGAAAAGAAGGCCGGTCAGGAAGGGCCGAAAGGGGGAAGCAGCGGAGGCAGCAACCCCAATAAGCGTAAATGGATGGAGAGCCAATCCTCCGAAGGCAACAAGTCCGGAGGAGAGGCCAAGAAAACTGGAAAGTGCAGCAGTTGCGGGAAGGACCACTCAAGGGAGTGTATGAGAGGGAGAAGTGTTTGTTATCGTTGCGGACAACCGGGGCACCTGGCTCCTCAGTGTCCGAATAGGCAGAAGGGAGGGTGTTTCTCGTGTGGAGCCCCCAACCACCAGATTAAAGACTGCCTGAAGAGAAAGGGCGATGCAACTAGCGGCAACCGCAATAACAACAACAACCATAACAACAGGCCGAGCGTTGGAGGGCCAGCCAGTCAAGCTAACAGACCAACGGCACACACGTTCAACATGACCGTCAAGGATGCGGTAGAGTCCAAGGATGTAGTGTCAGGTATCATCCCAATCAATGATATAGATGCAAATGTGTTATTTGATTCGGGTGCTACCCGCTCTTTTGTTTCGAAAGAATTTGCTAGAAGGTTAGACTTACCTCGCGAAAGGTTAGAGCACCCTATGAACATAGAAGTAGCAAACAAAGAAATTATTCCCGTAGAATACATTCATAGGAATTGTTGCGTCAAATTGCGAGGATTTGAGCTCAACGTGGACTTGATACTAATTTGTTTGGGGGAGTTTGACGTAATCCTTGGGATGGATTGGTTATCAAGTCACAAAGCAGTCATCGATTGTAAGGAGAAGTGTGTACACCTGCAGACTCCAGATAAGTCGAAGGTAGTATTCTATGGTAGTAAATCGCCAGGACAATCTTGTTGTCTGACGATGATGCAAGCAAGGAAGTTGCTTAGAAAAGGTTGCATAGGTTATTTGGCTCACGTGGTTGATACTCATTGAGTCACGGATGAACTGAGTCAGATACCTATCGTAAGGGAGTTCGCTGATATCTTCCCAGACGAAATTCCCGGACTGCCGCCAGATAGAGAGATAGAATTTGTGATTAACTTAGTACCCGGGACGACACCGATATCCAAGGCGCCTTACTGAATGGCCCCAGTAGAGATGAAGGAACTAATGGTTCAACTGCAGGAACTATTAGATAAGGGTTATATCAGACCGAGCGTGTCCCTATGGGGAGCGCCAGTTCTGTTTGTAAAGAAAAAGGATGGTTCGATGAGACTTTGTATCGACTATCGCGAGTTGAACAAAGTTACGATTAAGAATAGGTATCCGCTGCCCAGGATTAACGATCTATTTGATCAACTCAAGGGAGCAAAATACTTTTCAAAGATCGATCTAAGAACGGGCTATCATCAATTGAAGGTGAGACAGGAAGATATTCTGAAGGCGGCATTCAGGACTCGTTATGGGCATTTCGAGTTTCTGGTAATGTCATTTGGACTGACAAATGCACTAGCGACATTCATGGATATGATGAACAGAGTGTTCAAGCAGTACTTGGACAAGTTCATAGTCGTATTCATCGATGACATTTTGGTGTATTTAGAAATAGAGGAGGAGCATGCTGAACATTTAAGGATTGTATTGGAGACTCTCAGAAGGGAGAAGTTGTACACAAAGCTTACTAAGTGTGAGTTTTGGTTGCAGAGGGTGCAGTTCCTAGGTCACGTCATTGACAAGGATGGTGTTTCGGTGGATCCAACAAAAGTAGAAGTCGTTATCAATTGGGAACAGCCGAAGACACCAACGAAAATCAGGAGTTTCTTGGGATTAGCGGGTTACTATCGGAGGTTCATTCAGGACTTTTCAAAGATAGCCTCGCCTTTGACCAATATTACCAGAAAAGCAATTAAGTTTGTTTGGACGGAAAAATGCGAAAAAAGTTTCATGGAGTTGAAGAGGAGACTTAGTCAAGCGCCGGTGTTGGCCTTACCAGACAACACTGGAGGCTTTGTAGTGTATAGCGATGCGTCACATAAAGGTCTTGGTTGTGTGTTGATGCAGCACAACAAGGTCATTGCGTACGCGTCACGACAGTTGAAGGACTATGAGAAGGGTTACCCGACTCATGACCTGGAGTTGGTCGCGGTAGTGTTCGCCTTGAAAATCTGGAGGCACTACCTATATGGAGAAAAGTACGAGATATATACGGATCACAAAAGTCTAAAATATATCTTCACTCAGAAGGAGATGAACATGAGGCAGCGCCGATGGTTAGAATTGATCAAAGATTACGAATGCGAGATTATGTACCATCCGGGCAAAGCAAATATAGTAGCCGATACCTTAAGCAAAAAAGGCAGAGAGAAGTTGTTGAAGCTAACCACTCAAAAAGAGTTGGTAAGAGATTTTGAACGACTCGAATTGGAGGTCAAGTATCCGACGGAGTCAGACGAGAAACTATGTACAGTAACAGCGAGACCTACCTTATTGGATAAAATAAAGGAGGCTCATGAGAAGGATGAAGAATGTGATGGCATAAGGAAGCGAATTTCCGAAGGGGAAAAACTCAAGTATAAGATTGATAGCGCAGGGCTGCCAAGATTTGAAGGGAGGATCTGGGTACCGTTGAATCTGGAGTTAAGAGAAGAGATTATCTAAGAAGCTCATAGTACGAGGTACTCAGTACACCCTGGTAGCACGAAAATGTATCAGGATTTGCGGCCATACCTTTGGTGGCCGAATATGAAGAGGGAAGTAGCAGAGTATGTCAGCAGGTGTCTGACATGCCAACAAGTTAAAGCAGAACACCAGCAACCGAGTGGACTGCTACAACCATTAGAGATTCCGGAGTGGAAGTGGGAACACATCACCATGGACTTTGTGGTGGGCTTGCCACCAACACAAAAGGGTTTAGACGCCATCTGGGTGATCGTGGACCGTCTGACCAAGTCTGCTCATTTCTACCGATCAGGATACGGTACAATTTGGAGCATTTAGCTAAACTCTATGTAAAAGAGATAGTGTCACGATATGGAGTGCCGGTATCTATTGTGTCGGACAGAGATCTGCGCTTTACGTCAAATTTTTGGAGGAGTCTACAAGAAAGATTGGGAACGCAGTTGAGGTTGAGTTCGGCATACCATCCTCAAACTGATGGCCAGAGCGAACGATTCATACTTTGGAAGATATGCTCCGAGCAGTCGTGATGGACTTAAAGGGCAGCTGGGATGATCACTTGCCACTAGTAGAGTTCGCTTACAATAATAGTTATCACGCTAGTATCGGTATGCCACTGTACGAAGCGCTATATGGAAGGAGGTGTCGAACACCGTTATGCTGGGACGAGGTAGGTGAGCGGAGACTGCTGGGACCAGAGATGGTGCAGCAGACCGCAGATACGGTGAAGTCGATCAAAAACCGCCTGGTAGCAGCCCAAGATCGTCAGAGGAAGTACGCTGACTTACATCGTAAGGAGCGAGACTTCGAAGTGGGTAGTTTTGTATTCTTGAAGGTATCTCCCTGGAAAGGGAAGATCCGTTTTGGGAAGAAAGGAAAGTTGAGCCTGAGGTTCATAGGACCGTTCGAGATTTTGAGACGAGTTGGTGAAGTGGCGTACGAGGTAGCGTTACCTCCTGAACTTGAGCACATCCACAATGTGTTTCATGTGTCAGTGTTGCGGCCATACAAACCAGACTACAAGCACGTTATATCCTACGAACCAATTCAAGTCGAGAAGGACTTATCGTATGAGGAAATTCCTGTCCAAATACTCGATAGGAAGGAACAAAAGCTAAGGAATAAAATCATTCATTCCGTTAAAGTTCACTAGAGAAATAACGTAGTTGAGAAAGCTACGTGGGAACTCAAGGAAAAGATGAAGGCGAATTATCCGAAGTTATTTGAGTGACCTTATTTTACAATTCCGAGGACGGAATTTTTATAAGGGGGAGAGGATGTAATGACCGTGAATTTTTTTAAACTTCATTATTAATTAAATATAAATTTAATTTTAATGAGTTAACTTTGTATGATTATTTAAAATCTTGTGTGATTAATTGGTTATGTGATTATCTATCTTCGCGTTGTTGCCAAGATTTATTAAAGGGAGTCACTAATGGTTTGATTACATTAGTGGACTAGCCCTAAGGTTTTATATTAGAAGAATTGATAAAGTTGTCTAGTATTTAAATATTCAATTTATTTGAATATAGTAGAGGAATTTAATTTGCCTTAATTAATTAATATAATTATTAATTAATGTGTGCACTATTGATATTATTATGTAATAGTCTATTTAGTAATTTAATACTAAATGGACTAGATTAAGTTATTAATTCCATCTTTTATGTAATTACGAATTTGGTAATAAATGTATACTAGATTAATTGGGTTTTAATGGTATGATTTGTTTATCTAAGTAGCATTGGTTTGGGACAAGAATTACGGGACATATCCCAACCGAGGTCTGTAATTTGGGAGAGAGAAATCAAAATATTGGATGAACAGTAGAGCTCCAATTCCTTCCCTTCTCCAGCCGCGTATAGGCACAAGCCTATTACTTGTTCAGATGAAGAACATGATGAAGGAGGGAGTGGGTTGAGGTGATCCATGCCCAACTTTCTACCTAATCTCCATTAACCAATAGATTCTTCTTCTCCTCGTTGGTTCTTCAATTTGGACAAAGGCATTGCCTGGGTAATGAATTCTCTATAAATTGGAGCTTCTTCTTCATGATTTCAGTTGCTACAACTTCTAATAGGTTAGTATTGAGAGTGAGGATTGCTGAGAAGTGCTAGTAATCTGAAATTAAGCAATCTAGGAGTATCAATTTAGCTTCAGTGGAGGTAAGAATTCGTCACTGTGTTCTTAATTACTTAGTCCATTAAATTCTAGGAAATCCATGATTCTTGCTAATTAGTTTGTTAATTAGTGTAATGATGTTATATGGGTCTATATACATGTTTGGGACCAATGTGGTTGCAATGAATTGCGTTTAGAAAGGTTAGGCCATATAAATTTTCGAGTTCTGCAGAAGCAGAGCCGAACCTGAACCTGTGCAAGAGTGGCGCGGCCGCGCCACTCCCAAGGCCAAAACCAGCGCGGCCGCGCAGGCTTCCAAAAAATGTTGCTATGCTTTGATGTTTTGAGCATGTTAGTTTAGTCCATTTATGCATGATAATAGGTTTGTTATGTTATCTATTGACCCTATGAGTGCCATGACTTGCACACGTCGTTCTAGCATGTATTTTCCAAGGAAAACTTAAGAACTTTGCAATGAACTTGTCAAATGGGCGTCTCTTTATAATCTGACCATTTGAGTATGTGTATGTAGCTTATATATGTGTTCAAATGCATGCGAGTTATGATTTTCAAGTTGTCTTGCATGAGCTACGTTGCGTAAGTTGTCTTAGTATGATTTTCAAAGGAAAATATAGAGATTAAAGGCGAGTATCGTCAAATATTGTGGAAGTTGTGTTCTGACTATACAAGCATAATTATTAGGACTCATTATGCCTCTAGACATGATTGACATGAGCACCATTTAGCTAAGCATTAATTTGGCATGTGCGAGTATGTTTAAGGCATGAATTCCAAGTGTAAGCTATGTGTTTAGCATGTGCATGTGTTGTTTACATTCGAGCATGCACACTAAGCATTGTCTAGTCTTATTATGGGACATTATGACCATAATAGCGGATTACTTGTGAAATGGATTTGTTTGGCCTAAATCGTAAGAATTCCCGACATAAAGCCTTATGACTTTGGATTAGATTTAGAATGAGCGTGCTAGGTTTTAAACTCTAGTTAATAACCTTACGAGCAAGTGTATGTGATTAATATCAGTAGCTTGCATGCTAAGAGAATAGGTTCGGATTCCAGCTGAATGAAATTTCATTCTTGGTCTGTCCAGAGAGTGGCGCGGCAGCGCCACTCCTAAGGCAAAAACCAGCGCGGCCGCGCCGGTCGCCAGTTTTGCCCAATTACTTTAAATTATAAATAAAGCCTAGCAGCATGTATGTATGTATGTCTTAAGCTGTATTGCATGATTAAACTGATGTGCTATGTGTTCAAGTCTGTATTGATGCCTAGGAACTAGATATTCTACTCTAAGACGGGGGGGGGGGGGGTTAGATGTTTATAAACTTAGTCATAACAAAGCGATTTACGTGATTTACGTAGTAGGGTATTGGTGAGTAAATTCTTGTAAGTTTAAACTCATACCCGTCTTCACATTACTAATTGAGAGACCGGCTTGTTAATGTTAGGTCGTCTCAACGCAATTTAATTAAAGCTAGATTACTTGTAGCTGAGCAAACATGCAAGTTTCCTTTAAACCTACTCAATGTACATTCAAGTAGGATGTGGTGTATTATGCAAGTTTCCTATCCTTACTCATATTTTATTGAGCAAGTTTCCCTTGACTTATACTAACTTGTGCGAATATAATGTTGTTGTGCAAGTATCATTGATGACAAGTATCCGAACTTCATTTTTGTGCAAGTTTTCCGAACCCATTCTTGTATTGTTTATTGCAAGTTATTTATTTAAGCTTGAACCTTTAATTCCTCAAGCATGCTCTAAGTGGTTTAATTACTTAACAATTATTCCACATCATTGTTATTGGCACTCGCACTTTGTGCAATTATTTTCGCGCAGACGTTAACTTGTACTTTATTAAAGTTCTAATATGGATGAACTACCATAATTAAGTCTTAGCCATTGTCCGGCTAGACATTTGCGGTATAGATTTTAAAAGCTATCCAAACCAATTGATGGTGCGGAATCTTGGACTTTATGAACACCCCTTCAATATAGGGGAGTATTCCACGTATCGAATATAAGATACAAATAGCAGAGTTAAATGTTATGCATACACATAGCGTACGCGAGGCTGATCCCCTCAAGTACATATTCTGTAGCCAGTAACCAAAGGGTCAATTAGCTATTGACTCCCTTGGAAGTTTACTGTTCAAAATCTACTTGACTATCATTCATTTTAAAAGCAATTATTATTCTTGCTTCCGATATTCACATTGTTGAATTCCTCTCTTTATATTTCGTTCGTCATGATATATTCTTTATTGTTGTATTCAAACTTGCTGAGCAAACTAGTTTCTCATCCTTACTATATCATGACTTTTATTGCAGTTAAACCCGAGACTTCAGGGAAGGGCAAGGGTAAAGAAAGATGAAGTAATAAACTTCCAGCAGTTGGATATTTATTCCACGTTTTGTTCATGGTTAATGTTATTGTAATGTGAACCCTAATTAGTATCCTAGGGTATGTTTGGATTGTGTAATTCAGGTTACGAATCTTGGGACTAGTAACACCTTTTGAATGAACAACATATGTTTATTATATTCCGCATTTAGTCATTTTATGTTGTTTGGAGGTGGATGTTTGTATTGGATCGTGATGACCAAATCCGGGTAATTGAGACCTGAATTTGGGGGCGTCACAGACCGAACTTCTAAGAAATGAATATGTCAAGGCTAGTATTAAATACTATGTCCTTAAGACAATTATGCCCTCCTTATTGGTGCTTCGAGTTAGCGGCACTTGTCTCCCAGGATACAATGACAACTTGTGTTATAGCAGCACTACAAATAACACAACTAGCGAACCAAAGAAATGCTCAGACTCTCTCTGTATGAAATAACTATGAAGTACTTATACTTAGAATGCTTAATGCTTGGATAAATTGAATGAATTCGAATGGCAGCCCCCCTATCTATTTATAGGAAGGGTTCGTGACCCATCTGATTGGACACAACCACTTGAAATGATATGAAATGCATCAGTTCGGCCATGGCAGAATGGGCATGTCTGTTCGGGAAAGAAATGGCGCGTCCGTTCGGGCCAAAACGACGTAGTTTTAGCCTTTGTCAGAAAGGGCGCGTCCGTTCAGGCAAAAACGACGTAGTTTTGTGACGTTCGTTTAGCGCATGCAGTATTGACGCAACGACACAACACAGTTTTGATAATAAATAATATTTATCAAAACGACACAATTTTGTTTTGATAATAGAACTAAAATAAAATAAACAAAATTCAAATAAATTTTGTCCAAAAAATATATACAAGGACCCAGAGCCTCGAGCCTCGAGCCACGAGCCCGAGCCCGGCCCGACCGGTCGGCGGCGGCGCGCGCGTGTGGGTTCAAACCAAGCCTTGGCTAGGTCCTCTCCCTTCTACAAAAGTGGGGTGCCCCTTGGGGCCCAAACCCAAGAGCAACTTTCTTGTATATAAACCGATTAATATTTTAGTTCTTAACCGATGTGGGACTTTGCTTCCCACAAATATTTATTATCATTTCCAAAGGTGATCTTTGGGAGTTAATTTCTCATTCATTACTCCATGGATTTGAGCATCCAAATACTTAATTTAATCTACTCATGGAGTAAAACACATTGATATGCGGATTCATTAAATAATTAATGAAACCCATAAGGCTCAAATTCTAACATTTTAAATATGATTGACTCATCTTTCTTATTTAAATTTTTATTATTTGTATTTTTTTGACTAGTTATAATCTTGTCATAACTGTAAAAGAATTATAAACTTATTATATTCTTTGAACTATATTACAAAAAATGGTTGGAGACATTGATTTATTTTTGAATACCAAATTTCTCTCTCTTTTGTTATACTTGCTACATTTGGGAAAAGAACCACACATGATAATTTTCTTGTTTTTTTTATAAATTTTTGAAATAAGAACAGAGAATAATTTTTATTAATAAATAAATCAAATTACAAAAACATTAAAGTTGAGGTGATATCTCATTTAACTCCAAATTAAAACTCAAAATTTGAGAAGATATAGATTTTTAAAAAAAAAATACAAAAATAGTCAAATTTAAGCAGTTCTTCAACACAAATAAACAAAAAAAGAAGATTGAAGTGATAATAGCACACTTAAATTTTAATAGATACAATTTTACTGATCAACACGAATCAGATTAGGAGAAGAAAACTTCATAAATTGAAAAAAAATCCAAACTAAAAGAAAATAAAACCCTATAAAATGGTAATAAACCCCATGAAAGGAAAAACAAAATTTAGCAACAAAAAAAGAAGGAAAAACAAGATCAATTAAATAGAAAAATGTAAGAAAAGACTTGGGGGAGGATCTTTTTAGTAGATAAGAGACCATTCTCATATTAAAAATATGGAAATTAGAGTTTCTTGTAGAGAGAAAAGAGAGATGTTTATCACTTTCTTATTTTCTTTTATCTTAAAACTTGATTGTGACTATTATTAGAGCAAAATGAACACAACATACTTTTAGCGAAGAATCTGATTAGTAGCATTAGCAATGGCCCAAACGTTAAAGTAATGACCGGGGTTCAATTCTCACTCCTCCGATCCCAACCCCTCCTCCCCTCCCCTGTATTAATAGTACCAAAAGTTATACTTGTAGCGATATTTTATATTTGTTCGAGTAACACTTTAAGTGATATTTATTAATTTGATAATATAATTTTTGCTATGTAATATTAATTGATGGTGTAATTTTTGTTATGCAATATTAACCGTCTTAAACTTTAACAATATAATTTCACTAATAACTATTTAAAAAAAATCTCCTTCCGTTCTCAAAAAAATGACTAAAGATATAATTTTTTTTTTTGTACTAAAAAAGATGAGCTAAGGTGTAGAAAGTGAAGGTGAGAATATAATCTTGTAATGCTACTAAAGATAAATTTGTACTTTTTTTACTCTTTTTTTTTTCTTTCTATTTTACCTTTTTAACACACACACACACACACACACACACACACACATATATATATATATATATAAAATATACTTTGCTCATCTTTTGAGAACGGAGGAAGTAGTGTATTAACAACCTGAATCATGGTTATTAAACTCGGATCGGACCGCCGGTTCAACCGGTAAAAATCGGAATCAGTCGGTACTCCGGTCCGATTTAACCTGGTTTTATTGATTTGGTCAAAAATCGGTTGACCCGGTTGACCCACCAGTCCAACTGGTGGTTCAGCCGGTAAAACCGGTTAATTGATCCTCTGACCCGATTTTTCATTTTTTTTTGTACCAAATTTTTTTTAATATTAAAATTAACCACTTTTAATAATATTGTAACTCAACTTTATTATGTTTTAGTTCATAAAAAACGAGAATTTTTAAAATTTTATTAATTACTAATAATATATATTTTTATATATTAATGACGTCACTGAGTTAATAACGGTTCGACCACTGGTTGGACCAGTGACCCATCAACCCGGTACCTTTTTCGGTTCAATACCCATTCCAGGTCTGAAAACCTTGACCTGAATATAAATATCATTAAAAAAAACAACTTGAATATATATATATATATATATATATATATATATATATATATATATATATATGGATAATGATCCATATTCAAAGTTGGATAGAAATCTCTATTATTCAACTCATCTCTAACCATTTAAAAAAAGATTGAATGACCTAAGAATAAGATTTATTTCGTCTGTATAATAGTTGTGCGGATGGTATATTTTATCTGCATAATTATTATACGAATAGAGTCTACTATCCGCATAACAGTTATGCATATGAGAATAATTACAATTTTTAAATTACAAAAATAAAAGGTGAGATCTGCGTTAGATGGATAAAGTTCACATATAACTTTGACTATATATTACTCCACTATATATATATATATATATATATATATATATATATATATATATATATATATATATATAGTGGAGTAATATATAGTCAAAGTTATTTGTGGTTAGTGTCTTAATCTTAATTATAGCGCGTGTATATATTTATGATAAGAACACAGCCGACTGTAGCACTTATCCAATTCATTTAACCCAAAAGCTTATGCATGTACGGCCAAAAAGTCTCCCCCAGATCTCTGACCATCTTGCAGCATTATGTTGACCTCATTCAACAATTTCATATCTGTCTTCTTTTGTGTTATAGAAAATACAAAAAATCTATATGAATATAAAAATTAGATATAAAAATTAAATATTAGTATATTTAAATTTTACTTATTTATATAAATAGGTGAAATTTAAATACACTAATATCTAATTTTTATGTCCAATTTTTATGTCTGTCTAGAAGAGCTCTAGAAAATATAACTAAATACAGTGAAAAGTCCATGTCCTCAGGACCTCATATGTTCCCTCCGTCACCAAAAAAAATAATTAAAAATATAAATTTTTTATTTTATAAAAAAGGATAAATGAATATAAAATAATAATAAATATGTTATTTAGTGAGATTCAATAGTATTAAAAAATAAAAATACTCATCATTTTATATAATCTTGTGGAACAATTAAAAATAAATTAAAAAAAAAAAATTTACTCTTTTTTTTTCTACTTTTATCTATTTTTACTTTTCTTAATATGTATGTAAATTGTATTTTACTCATTCTTCTAATGACGGAGCGAGTAATAAAGAATAAAGGAGAAAAGTATACGGGTTACTATTTGAATAAGGGAAGTGTTATTTTTATAAAATATGTATTTATCATGTTGTTAATGAGTTTATAATATAAATATATATATATATATATATATATATATATATATTAAGGTTTATTTAAATTAAAAGTATATTTCTAATTTTATAAATTAACAATTTTGGTTAAAAATTGCCCCTCAAAGCAAATTCCAAGGGTTGACCAGACATAGCTTAAACGTTATCTTGTGTTCTTGCAAAAAATAAAATAAAAATATCATATACAGTTTTTAGATTTTTAATTTGTCTAAAATATAAATATAATTATAGATAACTAAAAATACAACTCTATTAAGTAAAAGCGTTCGGCATCAATTTGACTTATAAGTCAGAAATTAAATTAAAATAAGTTATGAAAGTGTTGGGCTCATAATGACTTATAAGTTAAAATTAAATAGAAGATTACTAAAAAGAATATTAATAAAAGAGGGGCAAAATAGAAGAGGAGCAAAATAGACATTAAATTTGGTCAAACTAACTTATTTTAAAATGACTTATAAGTCAATTTAAAATAAGTTATAAATACTTACTTATTTTTTTTGACTTAAAACTCAACTTATAAGTAAAAAAATAAGTCATTCTCGAACATGAGAATAATAACAAATGACTTATAAATTAGTTTGACCAACTTATAAGTCATTCCCGAACACCCTTTTTGTCTAATAAATTTTATAGCACCATGTCCCACCAATTGAAAATCAAACCTTTTTATAAAATTGACTAATGAACAACAACTAATTAAGATCATAATTTTTATGAAATTTGGTTTAATAATTTTAAAATAAACTTGTATTTTGAAACGTTCGAGGCAAATTACACGCAAGATTGACGTGTATAAATACATTATCCCCTAGAGGAGGAGCATACGTATAGGCACGTGCACACGCGTCACGAAGTAACAAGTGCTATTTAAATATTTAATGTTGAAGGTGTTTTCCTTTTAATTATTATTATTTCCGCATCAAAGCAAGAAACCCTTTTTTCTTCTTCTTCTTCAATGTCACAATAATAGAGAGAGAGAGAAGGATTATTTGGGGGCTTCCTTCAAGCTTAAGACTCGATCGAGAGCTTCTGGCTATGTTAGTAGTATGTTTTTAAGAATTTATTTTATTGCGAATTGATTATAGGGATATATTTTATATATTTCATGTAGTGTCTTTTTTCTTTTTTCCTTTTTTTGGAAGTCTCACTTTTTGAAGAATACAATATAATTTCATAATCAAGTACATGAAGAACCAATCATACCTCACTAAAGGAGGAAAAAATAAACTCACAAACAAGTCTCACATAAAATGAAGAAATAAATTCACCCGAAGTAAGAATCGAACTGAGACTTAAAGGTCACAATGTCTCAATCTTAACCACTAGTCTAAGACCTCATCGGAATGTACTGTCTTGGTTAAGAGTCATGCTACAAATGATGACAAAGTTTTGTCGATATTAAATGTCGAGAAATGTTAATATGAAGGAATTAAGAATGAATCAAAACATTATTATTCTAACTTATCGCTTATAGTTTTACCTTAGTCGCAATCAAATTTCGTCAAGAGATTTGTCGATATATATATATATATATATATATAGAGAGAGAGAGAGAGAGAGAACGGATCAAGAGCATACCCCCTTATCTGACATACCAAGCATATCCCCTTTAGCAACGGACCGGGCAACGCTTTGGTCTGTCACTATATGTTTGTCCGTCGCTAAAAGCTATAGCGATGGACTGGACCTATGGCGACGGACCAAAGCGTCACCCGGTCCGTCGCTAAAGGGGGTATGCTTGGTATGTCAAATAAGGGGGTATGCTCTTGATCCGTTCTATATATATATATATCATTCTCTTTAGCTAATTGTGAGATATTTTGTTTTTTACTGAAAGCAGAAAGGTAGACTCTTCAGATGTATCGAAAAGAATTTCAAGAATTGTTTTATATATTTCACTACGAGTAAATTCTTGTCGAGAATTGCTTAATAAACTTCAAAATTGGTGAATATTGATTTGATGATTGGAGTTTAGAGTTTAAAGTTTAATATGTCGTCGTTTGACCTCAAAAGTAAAATTGTATCTCTAATTTTGGAACGGATGAAGTATATTACTATTTTACCCTTATAAGATTATATTTGAGAACTATTATAAGGATGATTTTAGTATTTTAATATGTCATTTAAGTTTTTAGTAAATTTTCCTCTAAATCTTACCAAGTTTGGGAGAAAATTATTTAAAAAATTCTCTATTATTCTTATTTCTTTTTTCTCCTCAAAAAACTCACAAACAAGGCACTTTTGGTCTCTTCCCTAAATTTCTCTTCTTCTCCTTTCTTTTTTTCCTTTTTAAAGCTCACAAACACAGTGTTAATGTCTTACTTGTAGCTCTATAAATGCAAAAATATTGACATATATTATAATTAAGTACAATTCTAAGGTTATTTGGGAGGAGATACTTTATAATGTACTATTTTAACAAGAAAAATGATAAATATATCAATTAATTTTATGTTATGTGAATTACGACTAATGTGATATTGAAAGTGATAAAATAAAATAATAATATACGTGTGTCCTTTTTTTACTATCTCCTATCTCATATATCTATATGCGTCGGCATATAATATCGATATAAATTTATCCTAATGTATAACAACACTCTTTTAACAATCTCAATGCATGTACACCACAAAAATTGTTATTACAGATTCCACATGTTGTAAAAAATTAAAATTGGAACTGTTAAAGTCAAGATCCGTCCGCTCGTCCAATCACCAAACAATGAGCCAAATCCTGCACAGATAATGGTAGAGCACACTGAGGAGCCTGACGATTGGGCCGTCAGGGGATAGCTCCGGTATGAGAATAAGTACAGGTTAGAGAATAAGTTAACAATGGAGGTACGTTAATGCTTTAGTGCTCAAAGTAATCAAAGTGACATTACCTGTGACTTAGGGTATATCCGTGTATTTATAGTTGTTCATACCGCCTCAAAATACCCGTCCTCGATTGGAAATAAGACTCTTTATTACGTCAGTTACCATACTTGGATAGAAGTCAATCTCCTTAAAAATGGGAAGTCAAAATCAATCCAGACTGTTTCCATAAAAGTAGGAAGTCAACCATAATTAGGACTGTATATTCTTTAAGAATCAAATCTCCTAACCAAAATATACCGCCACGTGGGATAGGTCCCGCCGAATCAGTCGGGGCCACCAAATCATGTCCCAACTGTTAGGTTTGTATATGGCGCGAACATGCAATCAAATTACATAAATAGTGTAGAAGCGCGATAAAACGGATTTTAAAATTTTTCATACAAACCATCACCATGATCATCCATGTGCTCAATCATCAATTAAACGAAAGAGATAAAATATGAGAATCATACCCTTGTAGAACCATGCTTCCAAAGGTACGAGTTCACCTCCAAATCCTTCGCGTTCCCCTTGAATTCCACCGATTAAATTCCTTCCTTTGATCAACGTTAGCCACCCAAGTGTTTGGCCTCTAGAGGTGATCCACCAAGGAATAATAGTTGTTCAAGAAGATGGGTGTTGGCAAAACCCTAGTTTCTATCTCTATAGAAATTGCAAGTACTCTCTCTCCAATTCTTATGGAAGAGTGTGTAACTGTCTAACCCTAAATCATGATAAGACTCCTCTTATTTATAGATATAGGGAACCCTCCTAAACTATTTAGGATTAGGATTTTTGTTTTAATTAAACTCCTTTAATTAATTGAACTCCTAATCTAATTAAGAATTCATGAGAGAGTACTTCTATTAATTAATTCTCAATCCCTATTAGGAATTAAATAATAGTAATAGTAATAATAATAATAAGACTCCTCTTATTAATTTATATTTAATATTTCCAAAATATTAAATAATAAATATTAAGCTATTTAATTTATTCTATCTCCATAGATTAAATTAAATACACTTAACTTATTATTACGATTATGCCATTTACTTCTTAAATAAATATTTTTCTTTTGCGGTGTGACCCTTTAGGTTCTCCATATTAAACCGGTTGTGAATAAATCAATTAGAACAATTCTAATTTTATTTAAATAAATAAATTAAACTATTTAATTCATTTAAATAAATAATATTTATTCTACAATAAGGGTAAGCCCCCTTAGCGATCAACGACTTTCCAGATAATATAGATTTCAACATTAATCATAAAAGAACCTTTCAGTGAATAGTTACCGTACAATTCAATCCTTCTACCATACAATGTCCCAATTAAATATAAGACATGAAATTACTGTCAAGGCTTATTTTATTTAATTATATGTATTTTGATTCTCAAATTCACAACTTTGATAATGCAAATTAGAAACTCCTTTCTAATTTCATTCTGCTTTGGCCAAAGACTTCTGAGTCGTCATTTATCGAATCACATAGGACATTCTCTCCTTTTACTAGAAGTGGTAGATTCTTTGTTGATCATTCACCTATCTCCATGTATAACTTATTATACCCAATCATACCCTTTGATATACCCTAAAGGTCTTAAGGGACATGTCAAAGTATAACTCATCATACACAAGATACTATGATGATCTCAAGTCCAAGGATCACTTGTACTACTATCACTAGAGGAATTCCTATTGACAGGCGAGTAAAACTCCATTAGGTATTCCTTAGCGAGCCACGTTCAGTGAACTTATTCTCTAATAAGCACCTACATACTTGCTTTAGTGTCTCCACACAAATGATTATGAGATCAATCATCCTCTTCATAAGAGCAAGCAACGTATGTACTAATCTATTCGGATTCACTAATCCCCTTTTTAGTAATCCATCGATTAGGAACGATTTTAGTTTGTGAGCTATCTAGAATTTAGATCTCATTAGCATGATCACCATCATGATTCTAAAAGCATTGCTCAAAACTATGGGTTTATCACATTTAATATAAGAACACCATGTAGATAATGTAAAATACCTTTAACAACCGAATAGGATTACAAAGTATATGCTACATCATATCAAATATGATTGGCTTGCGTGCATACTACTTTCAATCTCCCACTTGCACTAAAGCCAATCGCTATGGTATCTTATACCCTTCTTCTCTAAGTGACGATCATCCTGCTGTTTGGATAAAGCTTCAGTAAATGGATATGCAATGTTGTTCTTGAGAGTCTACTATCTCTATAGTGACTTCTCCTCTTTCAATGATTCTACTAATCAAATGAAAGTGTCGCAACACATGTTTGAATCCAAGATGAGACTTAGGAACTATTCCTAGTTCTGTGATGAACTTTTCATCTAAATAATCAACTTGCAGCTTCATTTACAGCTATATACTTTGTCTTTGTCACTAAACCAGCAACTCTTTGCTGTTTGGAACCTTTCCTGTTTGGAACCTTTCCAATTCACTGCACCACCATTCAAGGTAACAATTTATCCTAAAGTGGATTTGTTATCGTTTTGGTCAGTCTGAAAAACTTGAGTCTGTTTAGCCCTCTAGTTTTCATTCAGACCTACCACGAATCATGATCACATCTTCAATACGGGTTAAGTACTTAAAGATGTTCATCACTGTCTTACAGTGATCTTCTCCAGAATCTGACTGATCAACATCAGACCTTGTATATTCATTGCATTCATGACACTAACTCATGCGATCTCCTTTTATTGAGGACAATTTAAAGAGATTCACTCCATGGCTCATCATCATGAGACCTCTCTTGGAGTTTGTCATGCTAAACACCTTTATCATCGAATGAATATACGTTCATTGGGTTAAGCCGAACATCCTTTTAAATCTATCTATATAGATTTATATCCTCAATTTATAGGATGCTCCTCCCAAGTTATTCATAGAGGAATGTTTAGACAATTTTATCTTTACTGATTGTAGCATTGGTGTGTTATTCTTTATTAGTAGTATATCAACATATAATACCAAGAATGTCACAGCGCTCCCACTGACCTTTTTGTACACACTAGGTTCATTCTCGTTTTTGATAAAATCAAACTCTTTTGATTGTCTCATCAAAACGAATGTTCCATCTTTGAGAAGCTTGCTTCAATCCATCAATGGATCATTGTAGCTTAAAACACAATTTGCTTCAACCTTTGAAACAAATTCCTCTGGCTGTATCATACATACATTCTCCTCAAGTCTTCATTGAGGAAGGGTGTCTCCACATCCATTTTGCCAGATTTCGTAATAAGCTGCAATCACAAGCAAAATCCAAATGGACTTGAGCATTACCCGGTTATAAGGTTTTATCACAGTCAACTCATTGACTTGAAAAACCTTTTAAACAGGTCTGGTCTTATAGGTCTCCACCTTGCCATTTGTCCCAGTCTTTCTCTTAAAGACCCATATTCACACTCTAGGCACTATGCCCTTTTGTGGAGTAACCAGAGTCTATACTTGGTTCTCATACATGGAGCCCATTTCGGATTTCATGGCCATCTGCCATTTCTCTGAGTGTCTTCTACTCATAACCTCATCGTATATAACTGGATCATCATCCTCTATGATGCGTACCTCATCATCATCCTCTATGATGAATCCATACCTCCCAGGTATCTTCGGTACTCTTCCAGATTTACAATTCGGTTGTGGTACAATAGGTCTATCTACAGGTTCCTCGGTTCGACTTAAAGTGCTTTGTGGTTCTTGAACTCCTTCAAGATCTATTACCCTCCCACTAGCTCCTTCAATGATAAACACCTTTATCTAAGAGGGCAGCGTGTAGGATTATAGTAATAATACCCTAAACTTTCTTTAGGATATCCCACAAATCTGCACTTGTCAGATTTTGTCCTAAACTTATCTTTGAAACCTTTTCACATAAGCTGGACAACCCCTTATCTTAACATACTTAAGAGTATGAATCCTCCCTATCCATAACCTTTATGGAGTCTTGGGCTCGAATTTTTGAGGTTACCTTATTTTTGTAGATATGCAGTCATTTCTAGGGCTTAACCCCAGATGGATACTAGAATGTCGGTAAAAATTATTATGGACTGCACCATGTCCAACAAAGTACAATTTTTCCTTTTAGATACACCAATCAATTATTGCGTATCAGGAAGTGTCCATTATGAGAAAATACCATTTTGAGATGATCTAGAAACTTATTGCACAAGTATTCCTTCCTCGATCTGATCAAAGAATCTTAATACTTTGTCAATTTGTTTCACTTCTGAATTCTTTGAACCTTTCAAATGATTCAGACTTGTATTTCATCAAATACACATATTCAACTCTTTGAATGATCATCTCCTTGTCTTTTACTAGTTTATTCAATTTGCAAAATTATTTTTCATATAAGTCAAGTTTACAAAGTCCGTCAAGTGATCTTCCAGTTTCAAACAAAACATTATCATTATAAATAGAACAACAATTGTTCTTAAATATAATACCAGAACCTTCCTTGTCCAACAACGGAAGTAATAATGTTTCTAAAGAGAACTGAAATATAATAACAACTTATTAACTCAATAGACTTGCCCGTAGGCAATGCTAATGCAGCAACCTTTGCTCCATTTCCACACATAAGATTACTTACTCTTTGTTTAGCTTTCTACTTCTGCTTAGTCTCTGCATTGGATTGCATACGTGAGAACTACAACCGGTATCCAATACCCAAGTAGAACATTGACTTACAGAAATATTTATTTTTAATCATGAACAAACCTGTATTTGTAACCGAAGCTTCACTAAGCTTCTTCTGGTTAGCCTCTGTAAGATTCTCCTTACAGTTTCCTTTCTAATATCCAGGCTTATTGCAGTGGAAGCAAACTCCTTTGCTATCTGCATCAGTCTTGTTCTTATTGTCCTTTGTTTTTGCCTTTCCATTTACCTTTTTTGAATTGTTCTTCTTAAGAAGATCCTTTTGCCCTCTTCCGCTTCCTGGAAGAATCATCTACCGGTAAGACTTGGTCTTTCTTGGTTGGAAAGTAACTCTTTACAGTTTTCAACATGTTTAAGCAACTCAGGCAGGCTGACATATAGCTTGTTCATGTGGAAATTCACAATAATTTGTGAGAAAGAGTCCAGAAGTGATTGCAAGATCAAATCTTGGATCAACTCTCCATCCATTAAAACCCAGTTGTCCCAATTGTTCAATCAGATTGATCATTTTAGGACATATGTCTGTACTGTAGTGCCATCGGTCATTCTAGATCGGAAAAGCTCCTTAGATATCTGATATCTAATAGTCCTACTTTCCTCACCCTTCAACTCCTTGAAGGTGCAGGAGTATAGTAGGAGCATCCATAGTTTCATGCTGACGCTAAAGCTCGTTACTCATGGATGTGAGCATGATGTATTGAGCCAACTGTGCATCATCTTGCCACTTTCTAAAAGTAGCAATCTCTTCCTCAGAGGCATTGTCTGCAACCATTGCAGGAATAGGCATATTAAGGACATAAGATAGCTTTTCAGCCTTGAGAACTATTCTCAAATTCTTTAACCAGTCCTTTTAATTTGGTCCGGTTAATTAGCATCTAATATGCTCTGCAGTGATAGTAAATTAGACATTGTAAAATTCTGTAAATGAATTTGTAATTTAACAACATGTTAGCATACATTCATTTTAATTAATTACCAAAATAAATTAGGTCTTTATTTTAAATTGGTACCTCACTATTTTCATCAAACCATATTACCCTCAATATATAGTTCGACAATTCTAATTAAAGATTTGCTAGTGAGAATAAGGATCCCATTTCAAATGTATGTAACCTTGTGTGTGCACAACAAACTATATATAAATAAATAGGTAGACAACTATTGTCAATTACATCACTATGTAACTCCTTGTATTTTGCCTCTTAGATTATAATGGTCAAGTGTGTGCACATCCGAACTAAAATAATCTAAGTTAAGTCCAACCTAGCACTTCCATATATGTGAAGAGAAAAAGACCACCCTTGTGTGTGCACAACAAAGCAGTAATGTTCAATTCCTTAATATGCATCAAATGTGATAAAATAACATCTTAAATATTTAATACTCGCCTTGTGTGTGCACAACAAACTCATATTAAATATTTAATACTCTATTGCTTTACCATGATAGAAGGCGACGTTCGATATTTCGAATATCTTTGAACGCTTAGGACTTAATATGATTTCTTTGAGGGGTTTGTTATTATTTGTCTCATCTTGTTTAGCGCGCATACACACATATATATAAAATACGCGTCATATTATTTAACATGCGAAGCATGTTGTATAATATATAATATATACATAGTAAGCATGCACATATAGAATACTATATTCTACCCGGATTGATTATGGACTTTTATTCTAGTTTGGTTCACTAGAGCCACCAAGTGAACCAAAAGGTCAAACCTAGGGTGCAAGAACAAAATTTAAATATAACTATTATATTTAAACCCAGGCTCCATTACAAACGGGTCTTCAAGCGCTCCTTGCTCCTTTGTCTACAATTCTTCAAGTAATTCTAACTAAACCTATTACATAAACTATTTACAATAAATAGAAACCTTGATCAACAGTCAAGGGGAGGTACATAGGAGGAAGATAGAATTTACATCAAGAAAAACTAGAAAAGACGAGGTACGCAGACCCCATTTATGAAAACCCATTCATTCAAGCATCCACTAAAATAAATCCAATCACACATTGTTCAGTAGTCCATAATCAATCTCTATTTATTATCATACATATTATAGACACCCAAATTTTGCACTTCGTATGCTAACCCTGACAGGAGGGCAAATTCGTCAAATGAACCGGCCTGCGAGAGCAAAGGATGGACAAGTACGAACACTCGACGCCACCACGACGATTTACAACCAAAACCGACGTGACAACAAGAATGTCCGAATTAAGCATTCCCGGAGGATGTGGCACGCCTCCCAGTGATTCCCGGACTGTAAAATACAAGCCTGTCGGTGAAAACCAACGTCACGACACGAGAATCGAGGTGTAGCACAAAAATCGAGAAAGTCAAGCCAGCCAGTCGCGGATTGATCTGCGGCCATTAAGTGCGCCTTTTGAAAACACGGAACTCGAAACACGGGAACCCGAAATTTAGCCGAGTGGAGGGTTGGCCGCTAGCCAGCCACAGATCAATCTGCGACCAGCTGCAGATCCATCTGCGGCTGGCTTTGGCCAGCCTATTTCAGCTCATTTCCTCATCAGCATACAGGAGGTGGGATCAGGCAAGAGAGAAGAAGAATAATAGCAGCAGCAGCTCGGGAATTGGAGAAAAAATAGCATAAATTTGCAACAAAAGAGGAGAGAAAGAGAGAAAAAAAAGAGAGGAATAATACTCTTTTGATTTGATTGTATCATATATACTTCCCAATCTATTCAAATACACAAGTTTACATCCACTTTGATATCATTTGCAAGGTGAAAATCTCCTTATTATTGCAATTTCTATCATATCATTTGGTCAAATTAAATGTAGTTTTCATGTAATTTATGGTGGAACAATGAATTAGGGATTATTAGTGAGGGTTCCATCGGAACAAAATTCTTCCTAATAACCCGATGATATTCATTTATTGATTTTTTGTTTGTTTTACTGTGATATATCGGGCGTGGTTCCTTTGGGTTGTTATTTTAGGATGTCTTGGCATTATTAGATTATCCGTATTGGTTATTTCTTGTAATATCCGCTTTGTGGTTGTGTGGAAATTTGGGGTGTGAGCCTAGGAAAGCGACCCCGTGGTCCAAATCCGATGATGGACGTCTTTTGATGTAGATAGTAGGAATGATGTAGTTTTCATTATACATATGTAATCGTCGGGCCTTAAAACAACGCCAAGGCGAGAATCGTGGTTAAGGCTCCGTCATAGTGAAAGTATGCGATTGTTGGCGTTCGGGGTTATTTTGATGGCTTACATGCCCATGAATAGCCCCAACACATTTTAATGCTTGATTTGATTTATGACACAAAATTGATTTCAAAGCTAAACGATAAGATTTCCATAAAATCAATCAAATTAGGTTATTAGAATCACGAGGCTAAAAATTGGGAGTGCTAATGAATGTCAATTCCTCTTTAACGAAAAGCTAAAGAAAGTCGTTTTTCCAAAGACATCACAAGAATGATTTTATACAAAATAAATAATGTCTTATTAAATCTTTGTGCATAGGGTTAAAGAGATTCTAGAAATTTCCCAATCGTTTCACGAAAGCAACGTATAGATCTCGATTCCTATTTTGACGAAGGTTTAGAAAACTCTTGTTTTGCCAAAACAACACCCAATGAAATCTCACAGTTTTGACAATAAAAATCAAACCTTTTCTCATAAAGCTTTCTCGTATAAGCCGAAGGACATTCTAAAGCATTCCTAAAAGAAAACACGACTTTTCCGAAAATACAAATGGTTTCTTCATGTAAAATCACCACAACATTCACGTAGGCACACACACACGCACACGCACACATACACTTTTTATGAATTAAAGGATAGGAAAGTATCAAGATTGCGGTAACCGTGTTTCACGGAAGTCGGGGGTGCCTAACACCTTCCCCTCGCTTAAGCAAGCCCCCGAACTCTATGAATCTCGGTTCACAGACCAATTAATTCGGAGTCACATATGAGCCAGCGATTTATAAAAAAACGAAAACTCGGATGAGTTGGTACATCCATTTCAAATATACCAACTGGCGACTCTGGTCAAATTGGCTCATCATAAAAAGCGATCTTTCAAAACCCCGTCGACATTAATGCCGACCTTTTCCAAAAAATCATCTAATGAGAAGGCTAAAATTGGAAAGGACAAAACATCGCCAAAGAGGCGATCCCTCCCGGCGTCGACACATATCTCCACATGTATCAATAAATAACATTCATCTCATGAATAATAAAACCATTCCATTTATGCATTGATATCATTTAATGGGCAATTAAAAGTTTACTAGAAATCCAATTTTGAAACAAAAATAAACTCATTTATTTTAATCAAAATTTAAATCATAATAAACTTATTTAGTTTATTTTATCCAATTTTGAATAAAAATAAACTCCTTTATTTTTAATCAAATTTCAAATCAAAATAAACTCCTTTATTTTAATTAACATGGAAACCAATTTCAAGTTCAGAATAAACTCCTTTATTTTAACTTAAAATTGCTTGGAAAAATAAAATATATTAAATCTTATTCCTTATCAAAATAAACATCTTTATTTTTTTAAGAAAACATGGAATCTTATTCAATATGTGAATAAACTCCTTTATTCTAGGAAACATGGAATCATATTCCAAATGTGAATAAACTCCTTTATTCTAGTTAACATAGAATCTAATTCCAAGTTTAAATAAAACTTTTAATTTTAATTATATTTCAATTCAAAATAAACCTTTTATCTTAATTGAAAATAAATAAAATCAAAATAAAATTTTTCAAAATCTGCAGACCGGCGCGGCCGCGCTCCAAAATGAACTAGGAGCAGCGCGGTCGCGCTGCACCCCCAGAAACAGTTTCTGGGTTCGGGCGCGGCCGCGCTCCAGAATGAACTAGAAGCGGCGCGGCCGCGCCGCGTAACAGACTTCGAATTTTTTTTCTTTGCCCAGAAAATCGATCCAATCCCACACCCATACATACATGGAATCATCATAATCGATAATTAGCACAAGGTTAGGCTCTGATACCACTGTTAGGTTTGTATATGGCGCGAACATGCAATCAAATTACATAAATAGTGCGGAAGCGCGATAAAACGGATTTTAAAATTTTTCATACAAACCATCACCATGATCATCCATGTGCTCAATCATCAATTAAACGAAAGAGATAAAGTATGAGAATCATACCCTTGTAGAACCATGCTTCCAAAGGTACGAGTTCACCTCCAAATCCTTCGCGTTCTCCTTGAATTCCACCCAAGTGTTTGGCCTCTAGAGGTGATCCACCAAGGAATAATAGTTGTTCAAGAAGATGGGTGTTGGCAAAACCCTAGTTTCTATCTTTATAAAAATTGGAAGTACTCTCTCTCTAATTCTTATGGAAGAGTGTGTAACTGTCTAACCCTAAATCATGATAAGACTCCTCTTATTTATAGATATAGGGAACCCTCCTAAACTATTTAGGATTAGGGTTTTTGTTTTAATTAAACTCCTTTAATTAATTGAACTCCTAATCCAATTAGGAATTTATGAGAGAGTACTTCTATTAATTAATTCCCAATCCCTATTAGGAATTAAATAATAGTAATAGTAATAATAATAATAAGACTCCTCTTATTAATTTATATTTAATATTTTCTAAAATATTAAATAATAAATGTTAAGCTATTTAATTATTCTATCTCCATAGATTAAATTAAATACACTTAACTTATTATTACGATTATGCCATTTACTTCTTAAATAAATATTTTTCTTTTGCGGTGTGATCCTTTAGGTTCTCCATATTAAACCGGTTGTGAATAAATCAATTAGAACAATTCTAATTTTATTTAAATAAATAAATTAAACTATTTAATTCATTTAAATAAATAATATTTATTCTACAAAAAGGGGAAGCCCCCTTAGCGATCAACGACTTTCCAGATAATATAGATTTCAACATTAATCATAAAAGAACCTTTCAGTGAATAGTTACCGTACAATTCAATCCTTCTACCATACAATGTCCCAATTAAATATAAGACATGGAATTACTGTCAAGTCTTATTTTATTTAATTATATGTATTTCGATTCTCAAATGCACAACTTTGATAATGCAAATTAGAAACTCCTTTCTAATTTCATTCTGCTTTGGCCAAAGACTTCTGAGCCCCTATATCAAAAGCCCCATATAGAATGGCTCCGGTAGAAATGAAGGAGTTGATGGTGCAATTACAGGAGTTGTAACGACCGGGAATTCTGAAATTTCCTTGTAATTCGAATATTTGAATATTATCGAATTTATTATATTTTATTAATATTATTTTTGTTGCATGTTTAAAAGTTGTGTGACAACCTGGGTGAAGTGAATGTATGAAATTTTACGAGTTGTAGTTTTGTTTAAGTGAATAATTGATTTCGCGTAGCGTCGCTAAATCACTATTCACGGAGCACGTTTCCCGAGGCACTATTCACGCCATATTATTTTTGTGTCTTTTTCGATTTTAATAAATTTCATAAATATGTGTATACGTACGAATAATTTTTTCAAGCGTCGAAAATTTTATTTGAGCTGATACGTGATTTTATCCGTATCCGAAATGTATTATATGGGTGTTCCGAATAAATGGACAAATCCCATAATAATTATTTTTATGCGTCCCAATAATTTATGGGAGTACCCGTTTTAATTATGGGTAGAGTTATTGAGCAAATTGGGTACAAATGAGGGAGTATTCGGGTATGGGAGAGACCAAATGGGTGTATTAGTTTGTGTGTTTCTGATATGGGGAACCATCTAACTCTTTGGACCAATCAAAGGAGAGAATGGAGGGAGTGTCGGCTGATGGTGGCATTGTGCCAAGCACAATGCATGGATAATCCCTAATGCCAAACATTCCTTCTTGAGAATTATTCCAACGGAGCTCGGGCCGCGCAACCATTTCCCCCATCTCCCGAAGTCACCCACCAAGTCCTTCACCTCCTCCTCCTTGCACATCTGATCATATCCATCATCCTTTCCCTTGTTGCTGCAAGTAGAGTGAGAGTGCAAAAGAAGAAGGACTAAGCCCCATTGGTTCCCCTCTTCTCTACCTAATTCAAACTTCAACCCATTATCAAGCACACAGAGAGAGAGAGCTAGTGGGGGGGGGCAAGAGGCTCGGGTGCAGCAAGGGAAGAAGAAAGAAGAAGCTCGAGAGGAAGGAGCAGCGGGTGAAGGAAAAAGGAGAGGAGGAGAGGCTCGGGTGCAGCAAGGAAGGAAGAAAAAGAGTCTCAAGCCAAGCCTAGCAAGTTCTCTAGCATCTTACAGGGATTACAAGAGGTAAACTATCAACCTAAACCCATCCCAACTAATTTGGTTGAGAGTTTCTAAGTTTTTATGGTTTTTGGAGCTTTTAAGCTTCTATTGATGGGTTTGAGTTATTGCTGCGATTCTCGTTGTTATTATTTATTTTGGATGTTTGTAAATGTTGTTAAGAGACTATGTAAGCTATTAACAACATCAAAGTGGAACAAAAATGAAAGAAATCCTTACCTTGGCTTAATGGAGCAAGAACAATGAACTGTTGAATAAGAACATGGACTGTTGGACGAATTTAAAGGACCATCGTAGATATTTTCATGTTTTATAATTTTGGTTAATGCTATATGTGTATGAATCTATAGGAGTCTTATGGTTCATGTTGTAAGCTTTCCATAGCCTCTAAAATGGCCTAATTCCGAGTTGTAACGAAGAAGTTACGAAAGTTTGAAGTTTGTGTGCCAAAACAGGGCTTGTTGGCGAGCTCGACAAAGAGGAGCCCTTCGGGGGCGAGCTCATTGGCCTAGGAGCGAGCTCAGCCCTTTGGGGGAGAGCTCATTTGGCCTAAGGGCGAGCTCAGCCCTTCGGGGGTGAGCTCATTTGGTCTAGGAGAGCTCGACAGAGAGGAGGCGAGCTCATTTGGTCTAGGAGAGCTCGACAGAGAGGAGGCGAGCTCATTTGGTCTAGGCGAGCTCGACAGAGAGGAGGCGAGCTCATTTGGTCTAGGCGAGCTCGACAAAGAGGAGGCAAGCTCATTTGGCTTAGGGCGAGCTCATCATAAAGTGGGCGAGCTCATCATAAAGTGGGCGTGCTCATCATAAGGGAGGGCGTGCTCATTAGAAAGGAGGGTGTGCTCATCAGAGAGTGGGCGAACTCATCAAAAAGGTGGGCGAGCTCATGGGCAAGCTCATCGGAGAGGTGGGCGAGCTCATAAAGAGGAGGGCGAGGAGAGGAAGCTCCGGGGCGAGCACACACCCTCTAGGGCGAGCACAAGCCCTCTGGGGCGAGCAGAAGCACTTTGGGGCGAGCAGAAGCACTCTGGGGCGAGCTCGTTATGCGATGCAGACCTCCTTTAGTAAAACGGACCTAACTTTCTCATATAAACTCCAAATTGGATGATTCAAGATGATCCGGAAAGCTTAGAGATAGACCTATAACTTCAATTAATTAGAATTGAAATTTACTACCTGGAGTAATTTTGATATTGACCGTTTTTAGGGCTATTGTGTAAACAGAAGGGGGTCGGTCAAGCGCGTGTGCAACGTGTAATGCTTCCGACAATAACGACATTGTTCTAAGTCCTAAAACATGAATGTTATGAATTATAATGATACTTAGCATTAAGCAATGAGTATTAGATAAATCGAATGTGTGTGCTAGACGTACGCAATGCGTGTCGCTTGGGCATTCGAATAGGCGAGGTTGGCGTACGGACGCGTAAGCGTCATAACGATGTAACTAATGTGTATAATATTGTTTAATATCTTGTTTCTTATAAGAGTGAAACATTATGGAGTAATATAAACTATTATTTGGCATCTAGTATGTGACTAATTGTTATGTGAATATGTACTTAATTGTGTAGGATATTAAGGAGCGTGTGTTGTAATATTGTAGCAGACGCACCAGGAAAGTTTCCCTAACGCTTGTCTAACCCTTGCGTTGGGCAAGTTCCCTAACTTCATTCTTTCTACATATTGAATGCAAGTTTCCTAACGCTTGTCTAACCCTTGTGTTGGGCAAGTTTTCCTTAACCTTACTCGAATTATATTTTGAGCAGGTTTCATATTTTATACAGGTTGTATATTGTTGCAAATTTCATGACTCAAATTGAGTTATTACTTTTGAATCATATTAGTGGATTAATTATTGTCAATTACTCCACCTCCAAGATAATTATTGATATTCGCAGCTTATGCATTTGAATTCATTATCTATTGTTGGATTGTTAAACGTTTAAGTTCTTCATTCATGAACTGTTTAAGGAGATAGTCTACGCCATTTGCTTCGGTTAGACATGTACAGATTATTATTTTAAAAGCTATCCAAACCGATTGTTGGTGCGGATTCTTGGACTGAGAGAGCAACCCTTATTAGGGGATTATAATGTGTCGGTTATTCGATGCAGTCAGAGTTAAATGTTATGCATATACATGGTGTACGAGAGGCTGATCCCCTCGAGTACAACTGACGGGGCCATGTTTTAAAAGAGTTAGTTGAATGATTGACTCTTTGGCCAAAAGTTCATGGTCGGTTGGACCACTCAGCAGTAAATAATCATTATTCATTGATTCATTTGGACTTTGATTATGTCATTTCAGCCATTTCATCAATGTTCATAAATTGTTGATCTATGCAGCTATTATTCTTATCCATTTATGATATATCTCTATTCTTGCTTTTAAACTTGCTGGGCAAAGTAGTTGCTCACCCTTGCTATATCATGAACCTATTGCAGTTAAGCCGGGGAGTTCCAAAGCGGACAAAGGCAAAGGAAAGCTTAAGGAATAGTTATATATACTATCCCGTTGTGTAATCGTGGAATAGTTTTGTATTATTAATGTATTCTGCGATGTATTTATTTAAGGTTGTAGACCTTGGGACCGTAGTGAACCTTTTGTAATGAATAACATATGTTTATTTTATTCCGCATTTGTTGATTTATGTTGTTTAGAGGTGTATGGATGCATTTTATCGTGAGCACCAAATTCGAGGTATTGGTACCTGAATTTGGGGGTGTCACAGGAGTTGCTGGATAAAAAGTATATTCAACCGAGCGTTTCGCCGTGGGGAGCGCCGGTATTATTCGTCAAGAAGAAGGACGGATCAATGCGTCTTTGCATTGATTATAGAGAGTTGAACAAGGTCACGATTAAAAACAAGTATCCGTTGTCAAGGATCGATGACCTGTTTGACCAGCTGAAGGGAGCGAGATATTTTTCAAAGATAGATCTACGAAGTGGGTACCATCAACTAAAGGTGAGGAAAGAAGACATACCAAAGACGACATTTCGAACTAGATATGGTCACTATGAGTTTTTGGTTATGTCATTTGGTTTAACGAATGCGCCTGCAGCATTCATGGACTTAATGAATAGAGTGTTTAAACCATTTCTGGATAAATTTGTAGTGGTATTCATAGACGACATTTTGGTTTACTCCAAAACTCAGGAAGAACATGTGGAGCATTTGAGGGTGACATTGGAGGCGTTAAGGAAAGAGAAATTGTATGCAAAATTTTTAAAATGCGAATTTTGGTTAGAGCGTGTTCAATTCCTTGGACATGTTATCGATAAAGACGGGATTTCAGTAGATCCAGTGAAAGTGGAAGCTGTGATGAACTGGGATCAGCCGAAAACACCGTCAGAGGTGAGAAGTTTCTTAGGTTTGGTAGGTTACTATAAGCGTTTTATTCAAGATTTCTCCAGGATCGCCACTCCATTGACGAATTTAACAAGAAAATCAGTGAAGTTCGTTTGGACGGAGAAGTGCGAAGAGAGTTTCCAAGAACTAAAGAAGAGACTAAGTTCGGCACCTGTGTTATCTTTGCTAGATGATACAGGAAATTTTGTGGTATATAGCGACGCATCGCATAAAGGACTTGGTTATGTGCTTATACAGAATGGTAAGGTTATCGCATATATATGCATTGCGCCAATTAAAAGATTATGAAAAAGGGTATCCGACCCATGATTTGGAGTTAGCAGCCGTGGTGTTTGCTTTGAAAATTTGGAGGCACTATCTCTATGGGGAGAAGTGTGAAATATATACAGACCATAAAAGTCTGAAGTATATTTTCACATAGAAGGATTTGAATATGCGGCAGAGGAGATGGATAGAATTGATCAAAGACTATGATTGTGAAATTCTATACCATCTGGGGAAGGCTAATGTGGTTGCCGACACTTTGAGTAGAAAAGGTCGGGAGAAACTATTTTTATTAACTGCTCAGGAGAAGCTTGTAGCGGAAATGGCTAAATTGGAATTAGAGGTGAAGAGTCTGGCAGAGCCTAATGAAAAATTGTTCCAGATGGAAACCCAACCAACTTTAGTGGAAAAGGTGAAGGAAGCGCAACTTCAGGATGAGGAATGTGTTAAGATACGGAAAAGAGTGCTTGAGGGAGAAGAGCTTAAATACAAAATCGATACCGAAGGGTTGCTGAGATTTGAAGGCAGAATCTGGGTTCCGTTAGTGCTAGAGATTAGAGAGGAGATTTTGAACGAAGCTCATAGTTCAAGATTTTCGATTCACCCGGGAAGTACAAAGATGTACCAGGATCTTCACCAACATTTCTGGTGGCCAAATATGAAAAGAGAGGTTGCTGAATGTGTTGCGAAATGTCTCACTTGTCAGAAAGTCAAAGCGGAGCATCAACGACCAAGTGGTTTGTTACAGCCCTTGGAGATACCAGAATGGAAGTGTCAGCATATCACGATGGACTTCGTGGTAGGGCTTCCAACTACTCAGAAGGGTTATGACGCAATATGGGTTATAGTGGACCGACTGACGAAATCAGCGCATTTCTTGCCTATCAAAATTAGATTCACTCTAGATCAACTGGCCAAATTATACGTCAAGGAGATTATTTCGAGGCATGGTGTTCCAGTATCAATTGTGTCGGACAGAGATCCACGTTTTACATCAAAATTCTGGAGGAGTCTGCAAGCGTGTTTGGGGACGCAGTTGAGAATGAGTACAACTTACCATCCTCAAACCGATGGCCAGAGCGAAAGAACAATTCAAACGATGGAGGATATGCTTCGGGCGTGCGTTATGGATTTTAAAGGCAACTGGGATGATCATTTACCTCTGGTCGAGTTTGCCTATAACAATAGTCATCACGCGAGTATTGGAATGCCGCCATATGAAGCGTTGTATGGAAGGAAGTGTAGAACTCCATTATGTTGGGACGAGGTTGGTGAACGTTGCCTATTGGGACCCGACTTGGTACAACAAACTGCTGAAATTGTCAAGGTGATAAGAGCCAGATTGTTAGCGGCTCAAGACAGGCAAAAGAAATATGCGGATCAACATCGTCAAAATCGCGAATTTGAAGTCGGGAGCTTTGTGTTCCTCAAAGTATCTCCCTGGAAGGGATAAATCAGATTTGGTAAAAAGGGTAAACTCAGTCCGCGATTTATTGGACCCTTCGAGGTGCTGAAACGAGTAGGCGAGGTGGCTTATGAGGTAGCTTTACCTCCCGAGTTAGACCACATTCATAATGTTTTTCACATATCGGTGCTACGACCATATAAGTCTGATTATAAACATGTAATAGAATATGAACCAATACAGTTTGAAAAAGATTTGTCCTATGAAGAGATACCTGTACAGATAGTAGACAGGAAAGAGCAGGTTCTCAGAAATAAAGTGATACCTTCTGTTAAGGTAATTTGGAGGAACCACAGTGCTGAAGAAGCCACGTGGGAACTCGAAGAGAAAATGATGCAGAGTTATCCTCAATTATTTGTTTAATCTTTGTATCGCGATTCTGGGGACAGAATCTTTGTAAGAAGGGGAGAATGTAACGGACGAATTAATTGCGTTGTGATTCTGGGGACAGAATCCTTTTAAGGAGGGAAGGATGTAACGAATGCAATTTTTGTGATTAAATAAAAATATTTATTGAGTTATATAAATATTTTTATTAATTTATTTTTTGAGTAAAATAAATAATTTATAAGTTATGGTGAAAGAATTTTTGTTAAATGTTATTTGATTGTGATTTGATGTGTTTATTCTAATTTAATTTAATAATTAAATTAGATGATTAAATGGTTTATTTGAATAAAGAATTTATTTGAATAAGATAATTTATTTGGTGTTATTGTTATTGGTTAAATAGAATTATTAATTAAATTAGTAAGGTTTAATTGAATTTGTTTAATAATAAGTTCAATTAAATTAATAGTGTGCCAATTAAAACTATATAGTATAATGAGTTATTAGAATAAGTGGAAAATGATTAATTTTAGTTTAACCAAACAAGGCCTTGTGACCCTTGGTTGGTAAAAATGGATTATTTTATTGTGGTTCAACCAAACGATGCCTTGTAGCCTTTGAAATTCCATTTTTTCTTATTTTGAGTTTGCCAAACATGGCTTAACTCTTTGGTTCTTTTAACTGACAAATTAAAATTATACGTTAAAGTTGAGCCTTGAAGGTTCATCAGGTTGTAAAAAAAACAGAGTTTAACAAAGAGAAAAGAGAAGAAAGAAAATACAGAGAAAAATTGAGGGTTTTGTGAATTGAGAAGGAGAAGGAAGAGAATTGCTAAGCTAGGAAATCATCTTGTTTAGCTCAAAGGTATAATCCTTTTTAAAAGTTTTTCACTATATTCTTATTATTTTACTTCTCTGTATATGATTTCTATTTTACTGTATGTAAATTCATATGCTAAATACATGAGTTACTTGGTTATGGTTGTTAGTAAGCATGAATTAGAGATTATGTGATGATTATAAACCAATTTGAATGAATTAATCCATGAAAGCATGCTTTAAAATTGAGTTTTTGTTTTTACAGAGTTTTATTTCGTGTATGGTTTATATGTATAAAAATTGGTGTACAAACTGATTATTAATCGGTGAATTGGCATTTGATTATGATTATATAATGAAAAACGAAAAGAATGCAATTAGAGTGGGTTAGAATGGTTAAGAGATGAATTCACAGTAGTTGATTTCATTAAAATGGTTAAAACATGAATATTTTGTTTAAACATAGAATTTTTGGTTTAAATTGGTTGATTATGTGTATTATAATGTTTAGAATGTTTAGAAACATGTTGGGTAATAGTTTTGTGTTATATTTGATGTCTGGGTATGTTTAAATTATGTGTTGGATGGTAGAATTCAGAAAATTTGGCCAAATTTGGCCTAAGTTTTCACTGGTTCGCGAACTGTAGGAGATAACTGCCGAGTCTCTCGCCCCGGCGAGAGAATTGTAAAGGAAATCTTCGCCCCGGCGAAGTCTCGTCCCGGCGAGCTTTTTGTTAAGTAAATTCCCGCCCCGACGAGGTCTCGCCCCGACGAGAATTTTGTTAAGTAAATTCCCGCCCTGGCGAGGGAACAGTAACTGAAATATTTTTTTTATTTTTATTTTAATTTATTATGATGCCGTGTACATGTTTAAAGCTTAGATTAAAGTATTTAATAATAAATAAGATACTACAATGAGTGGTAAGCGAATATTTAATGAATATCAAATGACATTTGATATATTAAATGAAATGGGATAAGAACAAACCCTAAAATGTATATGAACTTGTAACTAATTATCGTTATCGTTTTGTAATCAAAATGTATAGGGTGATTAAGGGACATGCATTATTTAAATCTGTAATCTACGCACGAGGCAAGTTCCTTATCTCAATTTATTACTTTTACGTTGAGCAAGTTTTTCACCCTCAATCTTATTATTTCATTTAAAGCAAGTTTAATTTCATTGAGCCAACTTATTAACCTTAGCTTATTGTTATTCAAGCAAGGTTGTTATCATGTCAAGTACCTATGTATTATTCAAGTCATTTGTTATACGATCATTGATCATTATTCAGACTTTGATTATACATTCTATTGTACAACTTCGTTGATGAATCAAATGCTTTAGTGACTAGCAAACCCTTATTGATTCAGCTAGTCCTTAGTTGATGAGCGTTCTAAAGACTTAGAATATTTTAATAATTTCTCCGAACCAAGTTTCTTTTGGTACGGATTCTGATACTAGACTGAGATGAACAACCCTAATATAGGGGATTAATTACGCGACAACGTTAAAATGTTTGTGCACAATACATTGTACAAAGGGCTGACCCCCCTGAGTACGAGATGGATGGTCCATAGTCTATAAGACTGTTAAAGGTTACGGTAGAAATACTTGATAACCTAGGACATAGTTTGAGGTCTTGTGACCCTCAGATACACTTTTAATCCTGAATCTATATTCAGTTCTTGAGCTAAGCTTTCTATTGCGCTTTCAGATCTTGACTAGTTATTGATTGAATTCAGAAAAACTATTATACCTCAGTTGAAATCTACTTCATTGATTATTCAATTGCTATTGTTATCACACTTGTGGGCAATTGTTTGCTCACTCTTGCATTAAACTTTGCAGCTAAGACAGAGAAATCGGACGAGCCGTCCACGAGTAAAGGCAAGGGCAAGATGCCGAAGTAGCAAGAGATCTGTTAATTATTTGATGTTTATTTGTAGCAAGACTAATTTAATTTTATGTTCTTTATTCCGCATTGATGTAATAGAGGTTAGATAACCTGGGACTTGTTTCATTTAGAGATTGGTGATGTAACCCCATTTGAGGGAAGATATTTCTTTAAGTTTATTTTAATTGTTCTTATTATGGGTAAATAGTTGTGAATGATTGAGATAGTGAACACCAAATCAGTGGGAATTAAGTACCCGGATTTGGGGGTGTCACACTAGTTCATTTTGAAGCGCGGCCGCACAGGTCTGCAGATTTTGAAAATTTTTTATTTTGATTTTATTTATTGTCAATTAAGATAAAAGGTTTATTTTGCATTGGAATATAATTAAAATTAAAAAGTTTTTATTTGAACTTGGAATTGGATTCTACGTTAACTAGAATAAATGAGTTTATTCACATATGGAATAGGATTCCATGTTTACTAGAATAAAGGAGTTTATTCACATATGGAATAGGATTCCATGTTTCCTAGAATAAAGGAGTTTATTCATATATGGAATGGGATTCCATGTTTCCTTAAAAATAAAGATGTTTATTTTATAAGGAATAGGATTTAACATATTTTATTTTTCCAAGCAATTTTAAGTTAAAATAAAGGAGTTTATTTTGAACTTGAAATTGGTTTCCATGTTAATTAAAATAAAGGAGTTTATTTTGATTTAAAATTTGATTAAAAATAAAGGAGTTTATTTTTATTCAAAAATTGGATAAAATAAAATAAAGAAGGTTATTATGATTTAAATTTTGATTAAAATAAAGGAGTTTATTTTTGTTTCAAAATTAGATTTCTAGTAAACTTTTAATTGCCCATTAAATGATATCAATGCATATATGGAATGGTTTTATTATTCATGAGATGAATGTTATTTATTGATACATATGGAGATATGCATGATAATAAATAGGGATTGATTATGGACTACTGACTAATGTGTGATTGGATTTATTTTAGTGGATGCTTGAATGAATGAGTTTTTATAAATGGGGTCTGCGTACCTCGTCTTCTCTAGTTTTTCTTGATGTAAATTCTATCTTCCTCCTATGTACCTCCTCTTGATTGCTGATCAAGGTTTCTATTTATTGTAAATAGTTCATGTAATAGGTTTAGTTAGAATTACTTGAAGAATTGGAGACAAAGGAGCAAGGAGCGCTTGAAGACCCGTTTGTAATGGAGCCCGGGTTTAAATGTAATAGTTATATTTAAATTTTGTTCTTGCACCCTAGGTTTGGCATTTTGGTTCACTTGGTGGCTCTAGTGAACCAAACTAGAATAAAAATCCATAATCAATCCGGGTATAATATAGTATTCTATATGTGCATGCTTACTATGTATATATTATATATTATACAGCATGCTTCGCATGTTAAATAATATGACGCGTATTTTATATATATATGTGCATGCGCGCTAAACAAGATGAGACAAATAATAACAAACCCCTCAAAGAAATTATATTAAGTCCTAAGCGTTCAAAGATATTTGGAATATCGAACGTCGCCTTCTAGCATGGTAAAGCGATAGAGTATTAAACATTTAATATGAGTTTGTTGTGTCACACAAGGCAAGTATTAAATATTTAAGATGTTGCTTTATCACATTCGATGCTTATAAATAGACTGAACGATGCTGTTTTGTTGTGTCACACAAGGACAATGTTTTTCTTTCGAATATATGGAAGTGTTAGGTTGGACTTAACTTGGATAATTTTGATTCGGATGTGTCACATTTGATCAAAATAATCTAAGAGGCAAAATACAAGGAGTTACATAGTGATGTAATTGACAATAGTTGTCTACCTATTTATTCATATATAGTTTGTTGTGTCACACAAGGCTATATACATTTGAAATGAGATCCTTATTTTCACTAGCAAATCTTTAATTAGATATGCCGAACTATATATTGAGGGTAATATGGTTTGATGAAAATAGTGAGGTACCAATTTAAAATAAAGACCTAATTTATTTTGGTAATTAATTAAGAAATGAATGTATGCTAAAATGTTGTTAAATTACAAATTCATTTACAGAATTTTACAATGTTTAATTTACTATCACTGCGGAGCATATTTGTGACGCCCCCAAATCCGGATTCCTTGAACCTCGGATCCAGTGCTCACGATCCAACTTAACAAACATTCTAACTACCCAATAAAAATGCGGAATATAATTATTGGTAACAACTTACAATCATCCCAGGTTTTCCAACCTTAATACATCGAAGTAATAACACAAAAGAGTTTACAACATAGGTAAACTAAATAAACCGAGCATAAGTCAAACACGGACTTTGTCTTTTTCCTTTATCGTCCTTGGCGTCTTGTACGAACTCGGACTTAACTGAAAATGGTTCACGATATAGCAAGGGTGAGCACAAATTGCTCAACAAGTTAAAATAGACAATAAAGATATATCATGAATGAAAAGAATACAATTCCTTGGATTTCACAATATACAATAATTGTGAATAACTATCAACAGTAATGCTGCTAGAAGATTAACTGAACAACTGATAATCTTAACAATATTAATTTCAAGAGCGATATCAATAATGATGACTTCAAATAACACTTGCACGATTGAATAACTTTAAGAATTGATATTTGAAATCAATGGTAAAGAGTATTTATTGCTGAGTTGGTCACTATAGACCCTGAACATGGTTGAGGGCTTAACCAGGCGTTTCACCTAGAGCACCTCGTGAGAAACTTACCCAGGTTTTAACTGAGCATCTCGGAGTAGTGTAACAACTAATGCTACTGTAAACACTCAGGAGTAGTGTAACAGCTAATGCTACTGTAAACACTCAGGAGTAGTGTAACAGCTAATGCTACTGTAAACACTCAGGTGGATACGCGAGGTGGTCAAACCTCTTGTACCCAATGTATATGCATAACATTAACTATCTTGTGTGTGCGCTAAGTCGAGTAAATCGACATCAAAACCCCTTTTATAAGGGTTGTTCTGCTCAGTCTGATTATAAGAGTCCGTACCATCAACGGTTTGGACAGCTGCAACAATATTCAATCAAATGAATTTAAATATACAAATGTCTAGCCGAAACAATTGGCGTAGACTACATTTTTAGATAATCCTTCTGATCTCATGCATAAGACTAGCCGAACTAGTGGCATAGCCTTCTATTCAACAGTTCAGGAATAAAGAACTTCAAGTAATAGATGTTCGATAATAAACAGAAATGCAAATGCACTATGTGCGAATACCAATAATCGTCAATGAGGTGGCTAATTAACAATAATTAAACCACCAGTATACTCGAATAATTTAGAGTTTATAAATAATTGTACGATTTAAAGTACAAGGTTAAGAACGAACTATAAAGAAACCGACTATTTAGGTTTGGAGAACTGGTCGTAATATAACAATACAACCTGCTCGAATATACAATGAGTAGGATTAAAGAAAACTAGCAAACAATTTATGAATTCAAAACTCATGCTTCAATACTTGGTCTAACCGAACAATGGTATAGACCCATACTTATGATGCAATTTATGCGAAATAAAACTATTGGGTTCAAGCGATTCAAGAATCTGACAATATCTCAAATGCACATGCGTGCGACAAGGCATAAATTTAGAATGTGTAGAATCACAAGAAATAGTTCAAATAGGGAACTTGTGATAATAATAGGATACTTACTAAATAAACAAATCGGGTAAGATAGAACCCGCTGAATAATAATTTCAGTTAGAGTAGAGAACTTGCAATAAATATTAAGTTCTGGAATTTGCAATAGCTTAGTACGGAGTACTTATGTAGTACCAAATTCAACAAGGATTAGAAATTTACTAAATATACAATGGAGTAAGATTAAAGAAAACTTGTATGTCAATAACAACTTGCACAGGGTGCGAAGATCAATAATTATCAAGGATATGGAATAATTGTTAATAATTAAACCACTGACATGTTTGTAATATAATATTTCGAGTGTGAGTTAGGAACTTGCAATACTATAGAAACCTTGTCTAATATTAAAGTAAACAAGAATTAGAACTTAGTCAATAATGAAAGGAGTAGGATAAGAAACATGTACAACGATAATACTTGCTTGAATAAAAATGAGTATGGTTAAGGAATTTGCATCATAAAAATAAATACAAGATTCGGTTCAAGGAAACGTGCGACAATTAAAGTTTCGGTATAGAGAATTTGCTCAACAAAATATGAGTAAGCATAGGAAACTTGCAGTAATAATAGAATATTTGCTCGATAAACAAAACGAATAAGATAGAACTTGCTGAATAATAATTTCGGTTATATTAGAGAACTTGCAATAAATAATAAGTTCAAGAAATTGCAATAGTACGGGGTACTTATGCAATCTCAAATTCAACAAGGATTAGAAACTTGTAATAAAGTAAAGTTTCGATATAAGGAACTTGCCTGTCTGCTCAGCTACAAATAATTCTAGCTTTAATTAACTTGATTGGGAAGACCTACCATTAATAGAGTCGGCTTATCCATTAGTACAGAGTACAATTATAAGATACGCTCACTAATGAAATCAACTAACACATAAGTCAACCCATAACACACCAAACATGACCCTATTGTTGACCTTATTAAAATATCATTGAACCTTAAGTTCATGATTTATTAACACTAAGTGTTATGCAGATAATAAACCTGTGACAATTTATAATTGTTCAATGTTTAATTAGCTTAAACTCATTCAATTACCATCTAGTATTATTTAAACAGTAATTTAGGTAATTACATTGGGTTATTACTTAATTATAGGTACCAATTGGTTATGGTTACTTATCAATTAATTTATCGATTAAATAATAAGTAATTATATTTATAAATCTTTAATTCCTATCTAACACTAGAAAGTAATGATCTTACTCTTACTCTTAAGAAGCCTTTAATTATTATCTATCATCAAATAATAATTAATTAATACCTTTATTTATCATTTAAATGTTAAATAATAAGTAGTTAATTAGACCTTATTCTTACACTTATTTTACCTTGAATTATTATTTAATATTAATTAAATAATAATTAATTAATCATTGTCTTTATCATTTAATACTAATTAAATAATAATCAATCAATGCCTTTATTCATTATTTAAATTTTAGTTGAAAAATAAATAATTAAATAGACTTTTATTTCTAGCTACAAAAATGCATTTGTTATTCATTCCATTCGAATAACACCCAAAATGTATTTAGATGTTATTAAGTAATCTAACAATATTTTATTTACCCAGCAATTTTTACCAACTCCGTGAATAGTATATTAGGACTTAATTGAAACCACCTTCAGAAAATGCTTCATTGTTAGTTGACAAACAAATAGTTAGTGATGATCTAATTATTTGCAGTACTAACAACTGATAATTGTAATACCATAAATACATGAACATTATAAACCAAGTAGATGAATTCTAAGCAACCAGTTGGTAGCTTGACCAACATCATCCCAAGGCTAGCGACAGGCACAACACCCACAGGCTTCGGCCCCTCACAAGCCAAGCTCTGCCTTAGCGAAACAACGAGCATTCAACACTAGTTTCATTATTATTATTTTTTTGGCGAACAGCCTAATACCAACCGTGAACATAGGGTAAACAAAATTCTGAAATTTTATGTTATAATCGTTACAGTACATGGCATTGTAGCTGAAAACTGGCCCTAACAGACAATACATCAAACAGGTGGTGGGCATGGTCAAGTTCTATCAGTCCCTATCAAACACAAAATTCCTACCAACCAGGCGCATCCTTGTACCATCTGGCCCTTCACAGCCCTTCCCACAACAATCTCTAAACCAAATCTCAATAGAACTCAACCGAAACAAAAGAAGAAAAACAATAGAAACAAAACCGAAATGACAAGGGGCTAAAGCTGCCCATTCTCGCACCACACACACTGATCAAGAATAACACTTTGGGTAGCAAAACCGTAAACATAGAAAGGCTTGGTTCTAAAATTTGTGAACGACCAAAACACTAAACCTAAAGATCAAGCTTTGTTCTAATAAGCTATTATGCAAACACCTTTGTTATAAATTTTCAGCAACCAACATCAAACACAATAATTAAAAGAAAGTCTGAATTTTATACAGTTGATGCATATGACGCTTAAACAAAGAAAAATTGATTCGCTTAGGCATTACAACAAACAGTTGATGGGCATACAAAGGTTCGACACTAAACCATTTAAGACACAATCTCGCCTGAACCTTCTATGGTCCTTCCATACACAGATTTCCCAAAAATAACATAAAAGAATTTACACTGCATTTGGGTCAAAACAGAACCCAAAACGAAAATCAAAATAAGGAACAAGAAGAGCCATTTCGGCTATTGCTTCCATTAACAGACCCAATACTATACCTTGAGGTTGGTTAGGCCGAAACTGCTCCCTAGATGCTGTCCTCCTTGCTCCTTCGAAACTCTCAAGCTCACACGTTATTGGGGTATTTCAGACTTAACAATTTCAGCAGCTTGTTGAGGGTTTCTTGGTTCCAATTTATAGGAAGGCAGCTGCCCCAAACCGTTGGTCAATATCCCAATCGCAGAGCAGTACCCAACGGACAGAGGAAAGGAAGTGGGTGAAACCGTCCCAAATCAAATCCCCTCGTGACTGATAGGTCCCTTGCACGCTCGGTGGGGATAGGCCACTTGCTTTCGGCGCGGTAGGGAGCAGCCAGCATCCACCCAGCGGTTCGAGTCCCTCAGACCCGTGGTCTGACCGACCGTCCCCTGGTTCGAACGGCGAGCCCGTGCGGTCGGTCGCCCGTGCCTTTGTAGCCCCTTTTTGCAGTCGGACTACTCAGAGGCGCACCCATAGACTCACTAAACCCCTGGGGTAAAGGTCCCCCTCCTGGTCCGATCGGTTGCACGCCCAGTTGCCTCATCCAGTCGCTCCATCCCAACCCCCTTGCACCTACTCCTAACCTGCTGAACTCCCTCAATTAGCTTTATTGCCTAATGGGCTTACCAAGCAACCCGAGCCCCCTTTTCTCCTCCTCTGATTAAGGAGATAAGATACTTCCAATCCAATGGATCGGCCCACCTGGAAATTGGAAGAGGAATGGGTCAAAAATGATGATGGTCCATCCGAAATAAAAAAATTGGATCAAAAATATAATTCTTGTATTATAATGAAATAATTAGTTTAATTATCTAACCATTTAAATTAAATAACTCATTTATCATCAATTATGGAAATAAATCCGTTTACCCAAAAAATACCTCTTTCATGAAATTATCTATTCCACTTAAACATGTTATATCCAAATAAATTGAATATTTAATTAAACTCATAACTCAACCATTCATCGATATCGATATTTATCAACAGTATTACCAAGCTCATATTAGTAAAAATAAAAAAAAAATTAGATGCAAAATAAGTCATTAGAAATTAAATCCATTATTTAATTAATAATGAACCTTGAAAATTTCGGATCATTACAATATTAGATGCTAATTAACCGGACCAAATTAAAAGGACTAGTTAAAGAATTTGAGAATAGTTCTCAAGGCTGAAAAGCTATCTTATGTCCTTAATACGCCTATCCCTGCAATGGTTGCAGACAATGCCTCTGAGGAAGAGATTGCTACTTTTAGAAAGTAGTAAAATGATGCACAGTTGGCTCAATGCATCATGCTCGCATCCATGAGTAACGAGCTTCAGCGTCAGCATGAAACTATGGATGCTCCTACTATACTCCTGCACCTTCAAGGAGTTGAAGGGTGAGGAAAGTAGGACTATTAGATATCAGATATCTAAGGAGCTTTTCCGATCTAGAATGACCTATGGCACTACAGTACAGACATATGTCCTAAAATGATTAATCTGATTGACCAATTAGGACAACTGGGTTTTATGGATGGAGAGTTGATCCAAGATTTGATCTTCAATCACTTTCGGACTCTTTCTCACAAATGGTTGTGAATTTCCACATGAACAAGCTATATGTCAGCCTGCCTGAGTTGCTTAAACATGTTGAAAACTGTAAAGAGTTACTTTCCAACCAAGAAAGACCAAGTCTTACTGGTGGATGATTCTTCCAGGAAGCGGAAGAGGGCCAAAGGATCTTCTTAAAAGAAGAACAATTCAAAGAAGGTAAAAGGAAAGGCAAAAGCAAAGGACAATAAGAACAAGACTGATGTAGATAGCAAAGGAGTTTGCTTCCACTGCAATAAGCCTGGATACTAGAAAGGAAATTGTAAGGAGAATCTTATAGAAGGCTAACCAGCAGAAGCTTAGTGAAGCTTCGGTTACAGATATAGGTTTGTTCATGATTGAAATAAATTTTTCTGTAAGTCAAGGTTCTACTTGGGTATTGGATACCGGCTATAGTTCTCACATATGCAATCTAATGCAGAGACTAAGCAGAAGTAGAAAGCTAAACAAAGAGTAAGTAATCTTATGTGTGGGAATGGAGCAAAGGTTGCTGCATTAATCATAGGAACTTATAGTTTAACATTGCCTACGGGCAAGTCTATTAAGTTAATAAGTTGTTATTATGTTCCAGTTCTCATTAGAAACATTAGAACTTTCGTTGTTGGACAAGGAAGGTTCTGGTATTATATTTAAGAACAATTGTTGTTCTATTTATAATGATAATGTTTTGTTTGAAACTGGAAGAATACTTGATAGACTTTGTATACTTGACTTACATGAAAAACATTTTGCAAACTGAATAAACTAATAAAAGAAAAGGAGATGGTCATTCAAAGAGTTGAATGCGTGTATTTGATAAAATACAAGTCTGAATCATTTGAAATGTTCAAAGAATTCAGAAGTGAAACATATTGACAAAGTATTAAGATTCTTTGATCAGATCGAGGAAGGAATACTTGTGCAATGAGTTTCTAGATCATCTCAAAATGGTATTTTCTCATAATGGACACTTCCTGATACGCAATAATTGATTGGTGTATCTAAAAGGAGAAATTGTACCTTGTTAGGCATGGTGTAGTCCATAATGATTTTTACCGACATTCTAGTATCCATCTGGGGTTATGCCCTAGAAACGACTGCATATCTACAAAATAAGGTAACCTCAAAAATTCGAGCCCAAGACTCCATAAAGGTTATGGATAGGGAAGATTCCTACTCTTAAGTATATTAAGATAAGGGGTTGTCCAGCTTGTGTGAAAAGGTTTCAAAGATAAGTTTAGGACAAAATCTGACAAGTGCAGATTTGTGGGATATCCTAAAGAAAGTTTAGGATATTATTACTATAATCCTACACGCTGCCTTCTTAGATAAATGTGTTTATCATTGAAGGAGCTAGTGGGAGGGTAATAGATCTTGAAGGAGTTCAAGAACCACAAAGCACTTTAAGTCGAACCGAGGAACTTGTAGATAGACCTATTGTACCACAAACGAATCGTAAATCTGGAAGAGTACCGAAGATACCTAGGAGGTATGGATTCATCATAGAGGATGATGATGAGGTACGCATCATAGAGGATGATGATCCAGTTATATACGATGAGGCTATGAGTAGAAGACACTCAGAGAAATGGCAGATGGCCATGAAATCCGAAATGGACTCCATGTATGAGAACCAAGTATAGACTCTGGTTACTCCACCGAAAGGCATAGTGCCTAAAGGGTGTATATGGGTCTTTAAAGAGAAAGACAAGGGAAATGGCAAGGTGGAGACCTATAAGACCAGACCTGTTTAAAAGGTTTCAAATAAAGTCAATGAGTTGACTGTGATAAAACCTTATTACCGGGTTGTCGACGCCGGGTTTTCTCGTTCTCTTGGTCTTTTCCAATTTTAGCCTTTTGATTTAATGATTTTTGGAAAAGGTCGGCATTGATGTCGACGGGGTTTTGAAAGATCGTGTTTTGTGATGAGCCAATTAACCAGAGTCGCCAGTTGGTATATTTGAAATGGATGTACCAACTCATCCGAGTTTTCATTTTTTATAAATCGCTGGCTCATATGTGACTCCGAATTAATTGGTCTGCGAATCGAGATTCATAGAGTTCGGGGGCTTGTTTAAGTGAGGGGAAGGTGTTAGGCACCCCTCGACTTCCGTGAAACACGGTTACCGCAATCTTGATGCTTTCCTATCCTTTAATTCATGAATGTGTGTGTGTAGGTGCGCGTGTGTGTGTGTGTGTGTATGTGTGCCCATGTGAATGTTGTGGTGAGTTTGTATGAAAGAGTCATTTGGATTTTAGGGAAAATCGTGCTTTAATTTGAGAACGCTTCGGAATGTCTTTTCGGTATACACGAGAAAGCTTTATTCTTTATGAGAAAGGTTTGATTTTAATTGTCCAAAACTATGAGATTTTCATTAAGTGTCGTTTTGGCAAAACAAGAGTTTTAAACCTCCGTCTAAATAGGAATCGAGATCTATACGTTGCTTTCATAAAATGATGGGCAATTTCTAGAATCTCTTTCACCCTATGCACAAAGATTTAATAAAACGTTACTTATTTCTAAAATCAAATTTTGTGATGTTTTGGAAAACGATTTTTCTTTAGCTTTCTCGTTAGATAGGAATCGACATTCATTAACATTTCTCAAATTTTAACCTCGTGATTCTAATATCCTACTTTGGTTGATTTTATGAAAATCTTATCATTTAGCTTTGAAATCAATTTCGTGTCATAATTCAAATCGAGCATAAACACGCGTCGGGGCTATTCATGGGCATGTAAGCCATCAAAATATCCCCGAACGCCAACAATCACAAATTTCACTATTTCGGGGCCTTAAGCACGATTCTCGCCTTAGCGTCGTTTTAAGGCCCAACGATTACATATTTACAATGAAAACTACGTCATTTCTACTTCTTACATCAAGATACAAGAAAATAAACCAACCCGGATAATCTAACAATACCAAGACATCCTAAAATGACGATTTAAAGGAATTGATACCAAATATAACACCTTAAAACAAACAAAGAAATTAATGAACGAATATCATCGGGTTATTAGGAAGAGTTTTATTCCGATGGAAACTTCACTCATAATCCCTAATTCATTGTTCAATCAATAAATTACATGAAAAATTGCATCTAATTTGATCAAATGATATGATAGAAATTGATATCACAAAAGAGATTTCACCTTGCAATTGATATCCAAATGGATGTGAACTTGATGTATTTGAATAGAAGGAAAGAATCTATTTGATACAATCAAATCAAAAGAAAATTATTCCTCTCTTTTTTCTCTCTTTTCTTCCTATTTGATTGCAAAATTTATGCTATTTCTTCCTCAATTTCCGAGTTTTGCTGCTGTTTTCCGCTGGAATTCTTCCTCTTTCAAATTTTTGCTGAACTTCCTGTATGCTGCCTGAAGCTGGCTTAAATAGGCTGGCCAGCTGGCACGCCTCCCATCGCACTCAGCTGGTAGTGCCTGGTTTCCTGATTTCCGTGCTGGCGCACCCACTTGGCCGCAGATCTATCCGCGGCTGGCGGGCCTGACTTTCTCGATTTTCGTGCCACGCCTCGATTTTCGTGCCGCAACGTCGGTTTTCGCTGACAGGCTCGGGTTCTGTAGTCCGGGAATTTCCGGGAGACGTGCCACCTCATTCGGAAGTATATGCCTCAGACGGCTTTATTGTCACGTAAACTTGGGTTGCCCAAAACATTGCGGCGGTGCCGGGCGCTCGCCCTTGTGCCCGCTCCTTCGCTCCCGCAAGCTGGTTCAATTGACGATTTCGCCCTCCTGTCATGGTTAGTAGAAGGAAACGCAAAATTTGGGTGTCTACAGCTGCCCCTCTTTATCATGTTTATGAAATGATAAATGAAATGAACAGGATAAGGAATAGACACTCGATGCATGAATGACAGTTCGTAAGAATGACAGTACATACATGATGCCACACATATAGCTTATGATGCAACACAAGATGTAATGCATGCAAGACACTCGTAAGAGTGTCAATGTATTAACCCCTTGACCGTGTTTGTTAGTCCTTGGGTTCACTCTTTCAATCTATCGTCTTGTTCGGGGTCCGTTGGGTATCGTCGCCGGTCACCCATCGCGTAACCCCCGGTTATCGTCGCCGGTTGGTTATCTGTCGGAGCCGGTTATCGTCGCCGGACATCCATCTCGTGATCTCCCGTTAACGAAGCCGGTCGATCGTCAAGTCGGGGCCGGGTATCGTCGCCGGTCACCCATCTCGTAACCCCCGGTTATCGTCGCCGGTCGGTTATCTGTCGGAGCCGGTTATCGTCGCCGGTCATCCATCTCGTGATCGCCGGTTATCGTCGCCGGTCAATCGTCTCGTCGGGGCCGGGTATCGTCGCCGGTCACCCATCTCGTAACCCCCGGTTATCGTCGCCGGTTGGTTATCTGTTGGAGCCGGTTATCGTCGCCGGACATCCATCTCGTGATCGCCGGTTATCGTCGCCGGTCAATCGTCTAGTCGGGGCCGGGTATCGTCGCCGGTCACCCATCTCGTAACCTCCGGTTATCGTCGCCGGTCGGTTATCTTGTCGGAGCCGGTTATCGTCGCCGGTCATCCATCTCGTGATCGCCGGTTATCGTCGCCGGTCGATCGTCATGTCGGGGCCGGGTATCGTCGCCGGTCACCCATCTCGTAACCCCCGGTTATCGTCGCCGGTTGGTTATCTGTCGGAGCCGGTTATCGTCGCCGGTCATCCATCTCGTGATCGCCGGTTATCGTCGCCGGTCGAACGATCGTCATGTCGGGGCCGGGTATCGTCGCCGGTCACCCATCTCGTAACCCCCGGTTATCGTCGCCGGTTGGTTATCTGTCGGAGCCGGTTATCGTCGCCGGTCATCCATCTCGTGATCGCCGGTTATCGTCGCCGGTCGATCGTCATGTCGGGGCCGGGTATCGTCGCCGGTCACCCATCGCGTAAACTTTTCACTTCAACACGTCAAATGGCTTCAAGGGAGCAAGGTGGGGCCCACCAAGGCCAGCCGCGTCCCGCTTCCAGATCTGTCACTTTCAACTTCCAACTCACACATATTCCTTGCGATTTTTGCTTGTTCGCAAGGGCTTTTCGTCGATTTTTCAACTTTCCTGCAAAAACTTCTTTTTCGCCCGTTCTATTCCAGCTATGGATCGTGATGCGCCCAGTAGCTCCTCCGCCTCTCGGACTTCGGGTGTTCGCCGTCGTAGGGCTGCACCCACTCCTGTTCCTCCTCGGACCCGTCAGGCTCGTCGTTTGACGGAGGCTGTCATTCGTCCTGGTCATCCGGACGTTGAGGAGGCTGTTCCTCCGGAGGTCGCGGCAGAGGGGCCATCCTCCAGCACTCCGGCTCCATCTACTCATCAGGCTCCTTCTGGCGCCTCTGTGCAGATACCCGATCTTTTGGGTCGGGATCTCAGTCGTCACCCCTCAGCATCTCTCGTGGCTAACGAGGTATATTTCAGCTCTATTCTGATTTCACTCTCAATTTCTCCATTCTCCTTTTATCCGGATTAACCCCTTGGTGATTGCCCCAGGTACCCGAGTTTACCCAGCCGAGGGGCAACTGGTTCAACATCTATTCCCTTTACGCGGCCCTGCACAGTGATTATCGGGCGATGGTGGACTCTTGGGGCTTCCGACATTTCTTCACTATCATCCCCCGCCAGTGCCCCTGGGGTTACATGAGGGCTTTATCCGAGCGATGGTTTCCACCAGACGCAGTCTCTTCATCTCCTCGACTGCGAGGTCGTGTTGACCCCATGGGACTGGAGGTACATTACCGGCATTGAGTTTACCGGGTCCCGCGTCCCCTTGGATCTTGATATCACTCCTGTGGAGGTTCGAGCTTTGCTGGGCTTCGCTGCTGATGATCGGGTCTTCAAGGCCCGTAGCATTAGATCCGGCGCTTTGGCTGTCGATGCTGTTGGGGGTCTGTACGCACTGCCCATTCCCGCGGATCAGGGCACCAGGGACATTCTGCTAACGACGCATGTTCCTGACCATTATGAGGGGTTGTTTTCTGGGGAACAACTCCTCCACTATTCATTTCAGCGTCGTTGGAGCGGTCAGAGACGTGGACCGCATCGGTGACTATGACTGGGGGTCATTCACCTTTGCCTATTTCCTCCATGGCATGCGTCTACGCTCAGAGGGACAGACTGATGCCTGGCTCGGCTTCTACCATTTTTCTGTTGGTGAGTCCCCCTCCTCCTCTCTCTTACTGTATTTCTTTTCCTTTCATCTCTTTTCTGTATTTGATAGTGACTCATGCCTTGCCTTGTTTCTATTCACAGTTCTGGGCTTACGAGCGGCTTGCCATGTCTGAGGCCTATCACTACTCTGGGCCCGGACACTTATCCTCGGGGTCGGCGATGGCATCACAGTACTCTGGAGGAGGTCCCCGTGTCGGGCAGCTTTGCACATTGTCGTATTCAGCTGGAGTTGATCACGGCTGCCGACGTCGTCTGGATTCCCTACCTCTCCGAGCATCTGACTGTGGGGTTTGCTGACGGGCATCCTTCCGGCCCAGAGTTCGATCTTTCCACCCGTCGCCTCACTTTGCAGAGTGTTGGAGGCTGGGTGATGTATCTGGGAGAGCGCGCATTCAGATGCGTCACTGGAGAGATCCGCATCCCGCACTCCCTTTCCTTCACTACTTTCTGGCCGCTGGATTCTCAGCCCTCGGAGATCATGCTTGCCGGGGAGGACGGTCGGATGCTTTCCACGGGTCCCACTACGAGTGATGCATTCCGTACATGGTGGGTGCCCCGTACCATCGGTCCTCAGACTCGGGCCACTTTCTTTCTTGGAGATATGGTTCCAGGCTCGGTGACGATGACCGATTGGGCTGCCTGTGTTCGGACTCCCACCCACGCTGAGCAGATCGCCGCATTGACACGTCAGGTAGATCAGTTATCGCTGTTTATTCGGGGGTTGGGCCGGGCCCCGGAGGAGGCTTACACCTACGATCCTGACGGTGCAGGTTATGATGCAGGCCCGAGTTCACCTGATGCCACAGCGCATCCCTACATCCCTGATATGAACTTTGGTCCTCCGAGCTCGACGACTCCAGGGGATCAGTTCGAGGATCCTGCTTTCATAGATGATACTGATTTTATTTAGACCAGGATAGGATAGGGCCTTTTGTATCGGTACCTGCTTAGATTTTCTTTTTCATTTATGCACTATGTACTGAACTCATTTATTTATTTATGCACAGTCTTCTTTTCATCTTTATGGGATTCACCTGCTTTATTATTAACTGTATGATGCATGCTTTTTATTTATGGGTAGAGAATGACCCCTGTACAGTCTTTTTTGATACTATTTTTTTCACAGATGTCGTCCTCAGATGCCGTGGTTCGTTTGGATTCCACTCTTCCCACAGGGTTGGTTGGCAGCCTCTTCCGCTGGTTGGACAGTCTACTGCCAGCAGATAGGGTTTATCGTAGATGGTCTTTTGGGACATTCTTGGTCCTTATTAACCTTCCGGGTGCCAGCGGGCTTTGTGGATGGTCTTCTGAGCTGTTGGGCCCCTGCCCGTCAGGTGTTTAGGTTTGGGACAGTAGAGCTGACCCCCACCCTTGAGGAGTATGCTCGCTTCACCGGCTTGCCGTTGGATGGTCCCTGTGCTAGGGTTACCGTTGGTTCCATGCGCCGTCAATTCTTGACCTTTACCGGTTTGCGGAGGGCTGTCTTATTACCGGTAATCACATCAGACCATACGGTTCCCCTTCAGTTCTTCATTGACCGATTTGGCTCACCTGACGGTTTTCGACTCTTCTTCGGTGATTTTTCCGTGTCCGAGGAGCGCTGGGGCGCCTTGAGAATGGATGTCCTGATGGCCTGTGTCATCTCAGTTTTGTATTTGCCTGCAGGACCCGATCATTTGGATATGCGGATTGTGGCGGCCGTTCGAGCCCTTCGGGAGGATCACACCCTTCTCCCCATGATATTGGCGGATACCTATATGTCGGCCACATATTGCCAGTCCTTCCGAGGAAGATTCTTCAGAGGGAGTTCGACCTTATTGTATATGTGGTTCATGAGTCATCTTAGTCCCTTCGGCCATTTCCGTCGCCAAGGGTTTTGCTTCAGTCATGACATAACCACGCAGTTTTCGCTTCGTCCCGCGAGTTGTACTGATGTGGCCTCCTGGACATCATTTTTGTCTATCATTGAGGACCCCTTTCATCTATTGGTTTTACTCGGGCTATTGCTCCTTCATGAGCTTCTTGACTCATGTGCCTGCATGGATTTCATTCCCATTGCTGGGTTAAGGGGTGTGCCGACCTATCATCCCCTGGCGGTTATGGGGCAGTTTGATCAGACACAGGATTTACACCCCTTCGCGGGTGCAAGCCTCATACCGATTCCTTATATCATCCTGTACAGAGAGGGATCTATTGCAGGTATACGAGCTTTGGGATCGCAGGATCTTTGCCGAATATAGTGCGAGCTGTCACATCCAGACATTTGCCTACGTACAGTGGTTGCGTGGAGACCTGGATTCGGCTAGTTTGAGTCGGACTGGGGCCTTTGATGACTCTGGAGTGATTTTCACAGAAAATACCACAGACCATTCCATTTCAGCCGATTCTGCCCCGAGTCGGGTCGCTGAGGATTCCCGACTCCGCCTGGCCCTGATTACTACTGAAGCCGAGAGGGATGCCGCCCTTGCCGAGAGAGATGAGGCCATTCGGGCTAGAGATGTTGCCATTGCTGATAGAGAGGCCATTGTATTTCAGACCAGGGCAGTGGTAGATGCTCATTTTGGGACTGTCAGCCAAGCTACTGCTTTACTGGATCGTATTGATATGATGGGGCAGCAGATTGCAGGAGATGCTGATGCTTCAGATCTATCCACCACCCTGTCCATCCTGCTTCGGCTAGTTTCAGATTTGTAGATTATTTTATTTCCTGCATAGACTATGTTGGTTTCATCAGTTATTGAAAGAGAAATCTTGTAATAAAACGACTTATATATATAGACATGCATTTAAATTTAGTATTTTTCCCCTTTTGTCGTATCATTGCCCTCCATTGGATCATCATTTTATCCAACTGACCATGATTTTGACATTTCGCCTTCTTTCTTTCCTCAAGACTTGATGGAGATTTGACAGATATTGCCGCACACCTTTTGATTTCGTCGGATTGAATCTCAGATTTTGGATAACTGTTTGGGTTGGATCAGGGTATGTATTCTGGGATGAAACTGGTTAGGCAGTTGGTTTCGGGAAGGTTTTGAGGGTGTAGGAAGGTTTTATCTGGCTATCGAAAATTGGTTTTGGTCAGGGAAAGGATTATTTTTAAAGGATCGGACCGCGCCATGATGGCTGCCTACGTACCCCCACAAGTTGGAAGATCAGGTCCTACGTAGTTCGCTGTCAGGGGAAAAAGGAACTGATGATTTTAAGCGTAGAACCGCTTCACCGAGTCAGAATTGAGGGGTTGTGGAAATACCTCACCATCCATTTCTTGCAATATGAGGGCCCCTCCGGATAGTACTTTCTTGATCACAAATGGCCCTTCCCAGTTCGGGGCAAACTTCCCCTTGGCCTCGTCTTGACAAGGCATGACTCTTTTCAACACCAACTCGTTTTCCTTGAACTTCCGAAGTCTTATCTTTTTATCGTACGATCGAGAGATCCTCTGTTGATATAGCTGACCATGCCAAATGGCAGCCACTCTCCTTTCATCAATCAGGGCCAATTGGTCATATCGACTTTGCATCCAATCCTCTTCGCTTATCTGAGCGTCGATCACTATTCTGAGGGACGCCATCTCAACCTCGACTGGTAGAACAGCCTCCATTCCATACACAAAAGCGTAAGGGGTTGCCCCTGTAGAAGTACGCGTTGATGTTCGGTATGCCAGCAAGGTGAGGGGTAACAGATCTGGCCATCCCCGATGATTAGCAGACATTTTTGCCATGATCTTCTTGATGTTCTTATTGGCCGCCTCCACTGCCCCATTCATTTTGGGACGGTAAATGACGGAATTGAGATGCTTAATCTTGAACTGGTCACACAGTCCTTTCATGAGGGCGTTGTTTAAATTCTTGGCATTGTCGGAGACTACAACCTCAGGTTGCCCATATCGGCAAATGACATTATTCCTGATGAAGCTGACGATGACCTCCTGAGTTACTTTAGGGAAAGAAGCTGCCTCTACCCATTTGGTGAAATAATTGATCATGACGAAAATGAACCGGTGCCCGTTGCTCGCTTTGGGCTCTATTGGTCCGATTACATCCATTCCCCACATTGAAAATGGCCATGGGGAGGTCATACAATGCAGTTCATTGGGAGGTGTATGGATCACATTACCGTGCGCCTGGCATTGATAACACCGTTTGACATGATCATCGCAATCGGCCTTCAGCGTTAACCAATAATACCCTGTCCTCAAGATCTTTTTGGCCAACATCGGTCCACTCATGTGTGGCCCACACACGCCGCCATGGATTTCATTCATAATCCTTTGGGATTGCGTTTCGTCTACGCATTGCAACAGTCCCAAACCGGCATCCCTTTTGTAAAGTGAATCGCCACTCAGGTAAAACTTCATCGCCATCTTTTGAATTCTCATCCTTTCAGTCCGATTTGCCTGATCGGGAAGGGATCTGTCTCTCAGATATTCCCTTATGTCGTGATACCAGGGTTGCCTCGTCAACACCACCTCGTTTGATAACACTGCCACATTTTCCTCATATGCCGGGGCATTCTGTACGGTGATCTCAATCTGTGGACTGTCCCTACTTTTGATCACGTGGATTAAGGAAGCCAAAGTCGCCAATGCATCGGCAAAATCATTTCGTCCCCGAGGAATATGGCGGAAAGCGATATCTTCGAACTCTTGCATAAGCTGGGAGACACAACGATGGTATGGAAGTAACCGAAGCTCCTTAGTGTTGTATACCCCGATTGCTTGTCTGATTACCAATTCTGAATCCCCGAACACCGCTAGTCTTTTTACTCCCATGTCACGGGCCAATCGGAGTCCCAAGATACACCCCTCGTATTCAGCGGTGTTGTTCGAATTGCTGAAACGAAGCTTGGTGGCCACGGGATATTGTTCTCCGGTGATAGAGACTAGGACCGCTCCGGCTCCTGCCCCCTCGGCATTCATGGCACCATCAAAATACAGCTTCCAGAATTGTCCCTCGTCATCACATTTTTCGCGCGATACCCAAAATATATCCTCGCCCGGAAGAGGAGTTTCTAACGGCTCCATCCCTCCTGCCGGGGGGCCTTTCTGCCAACTGATCTGCAATTCCCTGCCCTTTCATGGCCTTCTGGGTCACGTACACCATGTCAAACTGTTGTAAAATTAACTGCCATCTTGATAGTCGACAATTCAGCATGGGCCTTTCGAAAATATATTTCAGGGGATCCATTCTTGATATCAGGTACGTTGTATGCCCATGGAGGTAGTGCTGTAATCTCCCTGCCGCCCAGGCCAGAGCACAACAAGTCTTCTCGATGGGAGTGTAATTCTGCTCACATTGGCTAAATCCTTTGCTGAGGTAATAGATGGCCTGCTCCTTACCCGCCTCATTTTTCTGTCCTAGCATGCATCCCATCGCAATGGCATTGACCGATATGTACATAAACAGAGGGATCCCATCCTTCGGGGGTACCAGCACTGGTGCCTCAGTCAATTGCTTTTTAATGGTCTGAAACGCCTTTTGACATTGCTCATTCCATTCTTGGGACACCCCTTTTCTTAACAGTCTAAAAATCGGCTCACATGTGGTCGTCAAGTGGGATATAAAACGGCTGATAAAGTTTATCCTCCCGAGGAATCCTCTTATCTCCTTTTCTGTGTGAGGTGCCGGCATATCCACAATGGCCTTAATCTTTGCTGGGTCCAACTCAATGCCCTGATCACTAACCAGGAAACCCAAGAGCTTACCCGATTGTACTCCGAAAGCACACTTGGCTGGATTGAGTTTCAAATTATACTTCCTGAGCCGATCGAATAGCTTTTTGAGATGAGTTATATGATCGGACTCTACCTTCGATTTCACAATAATGTCGTCCACGTAGACCTCTATCTCCTTGTGCATCATATCGTGGAACAAGGCCATCATGGCTCTCTGATAAGTAGCCCCCGCGTTTGTGAGGCCAAAAGCCAGTCGTCTATAGCAGAAAGTGCCCTAGGGGGTGATGAATGCGGTTTTTTCCCGGTCTTCTTCCGCCACCATTATCTGATGATACCCCGCAAAGCAATCCACAAAAGAATACATTTCGTACTGGGCTGTGTTATCTACCAGGATGTGTATGAAAGGCACCGGGAAGTTATCTTTGAGACTGGCCTTGTTTAGATCTCTGTAGTCTACACATACCCTCACCTTTCCTCCAGGCTTAGCTACTGGGACTACATTGGATAGCCATTCCGGGTAAGTAGATACCATAATGATTCCCGCCCTGAACTGCTTGATGATCTCTTCCTTCACCTTTAAACTCCACTCCGGTTTCAACTTCCTCAGTTTCTGCTTGACAGGCCTGAAACCCTCCTTGATGGGTAATCGGTGTACCACAATGTCGGTGGACAAGCCAATCATATCCTCATGAGACCAGGCGAAGACATCCTCATATTGTTTAAGCAACTCAGTCATTTCGAACTTTTTGGCTGGGGGTAAGGTCCGTCCCTATCTTGAGTTCCTTTGGCTGGTCAGGGGTTCCAATATCAATGGTGATGGTTTTGGTCCAAGTTGGGTTTGGGTTTATCCTCGACCCATCCCTTGATCTCGTCAGGTGCGTCGTCGTAATCTGTCTCATCTTGTTCAATGCCCATTAAATCGAAATCCAGCTCAATGTCAAAATCATAATCATCATTCAAAATTTGAAAGACCATTTGTTAGGCAAGGATTACTCAAATTGGTACACCTGACATGAAACAAAATACTTGTCATATATAAATCAGATTTTTCAACACGATGATCGCATTTTCAAATAACAAGAAGAAACGACATAATGATGCAGAAATAAAACAACAACAAAAATAAACTTCTTTCATTCCCCCATCATCTGGGGTCAATCACCCTGACGTCGAGCTTTACCCTTTTTTGGATATTACTGGTTTCTGGGTCCAATTGTCGATGGTCAGGTCAGATGAAATGCGCCGGATAAAGGAGGGCCTCACATCGGACACCTCCCCGATGATTACGGATACGTCGCCTGAATCCTTCTCCATATCTTCTCCAGGAATAATCAGCCCTGCCCAATCGATGACAGGCACAACTTGTTGGGCTCCCGGTGGTGTGATAACATTCGTCCCCTCCTTACTGCTTGTTGATTGTCCGGGGATATAGCATTTGGTTTCAAACTCTTTTGCGACCTCCTGCAGGAAACTTTCCCTCCGGGCCGACTCATTACGTGTGGGGGTTAACTCTTCATTCCCTGCCCCAATCACAGGCCTGCTGATCCCCTGCTTATTGTCGACTTTGGTCACTGGACTGCCAACTAGTCGAATCGGAGTCGCGCCCTGACGGTGTCCCCGTACTGCGCCCACATGGTATCCCAATCCTGCTTTACCTATCTGCTGTGGTAGGTGGATTGGCTCGGTGATTCCCTGACTGCTTTTCCCTAGTCCCTGTCCAGGTTGGAAGTTCATTTTAATCATTTCCTTTGCCACAAAGGTGAGTTCCGGAGAAGACCCTTGGTTTCACAGCTGGAGCTCCCAGGCATCTATAATGTGGGAGTGCTAATCTCTAGTGCTTGAAAGCTGGCAGGCAGGCGCCGCTGACTCATCCACATTGATTACTGGTAGGCCCACTCCTGGGAGGAGAAGGGTCATCACATTCGGCCGAGATTGTTACCAGATTCCCATCGATGATCAACTTGATTTGTTGGTGGAGCGTGGAAGGAACTGCCCCGGCCATGTGTATCCACGGCCTCCCTAACAGCAGGTTGTAGCTTGCCGTGATATCCAGGACTTGGAAGGAGATATCAAAAGTACAGGGTCCTATCTCCACTGGCAATTCTATCTCTCCGATGGTGTCCCTCCGGGATCCGTCAAAAGCCCGAACCACCACATGACTGGCCCGCAGGCGCTTGGGACTTGATGTTCATTTTCTTCAGCGTACTGAGAGGACATATATTCAATGTCGATCCCCCGTCGATCAGTACCCCATTCATGACATATCCTGAGGAGATTACTGCAATGTGTAGCGGTTTTCGGTGCCCCCTTCCCTCTTCGGGAATGTCCTCATCTGTAAAGGATATTGCATCGGTTTCCAATAAGTGGCCTACCAACCGGCCGAAACCCTCCTCACTAATTTCTTTGGGCACAAATGCCTCCTCCAGAACCTTCATCAGGGTTTTGCAATGCTCACTGGATGACAACACCAAATCCATGACTGATGTTAGGGTTGATTCCTCGTTTAAAATCTGGATCCCCCTCATTTCTGGTGTGATCCATCCTTTTCAAAAACTCTATGGCCCTTTCCTCAGAAACCTCTTCATTTTTTCTCTTTTGGCTCTCAAGGGACTCGCCCGGGCAGATATAAGGGGTTCCCCTTGGTCGTCACGGAAGCACAACTGACCGCTTCCTCTGGCATTCCCCCCATAATTCCAGTGGGGGGGTACAGTCTTCAGACTACTGATAGGGAGTTGCGGCCTGGCTGCAAGGATGATGGGCCTCGGGGCTGTCAACTTGACAGGTCCTTCCATGCCATTTGTACTTATCCCTATCAACCTGATGGGCGTTACCCGTTGCATTCCCATGATCGTGTATTACGTTGATCATCTCCTCAATTTTCTGCACGTGTAGTTCAACCTTGGCGGCCCCCCAGCCTCACTTGCCTCTGTCACATTGACTCCCCCCCCATCATGTCTTGGCAGGGGATTTGCCTTAACATTCGGGGAGTCTGGCTGGCTCCACCACAATTTCCCCGTTGTCGATCATGTTCTGAATTATATGTTTCAATGTCCAACAATCCTGTGTATCAATGACCCGGGGAACCCGAGTGATAGGCGCACCGCTTGCTTGGATCAAATCTCCTTCCCTTCGGGTCACTTGGGGGAGCCAAATTGATTATCTTCTTTTGGGCTACTAATACCGCTAATATCCGTTCAAGCGGCTCCCCGAGCGGGTAAATACTACTCGGTTTTGCGAGTGGCCTCATATCTTCTTCGCCCTCTGTCCTTTGATCTGTGAAGTTTGGCTGACGGGATGGCCCTCCCCTCTGTACCTGAACCGGAAGATGACCCTTTTCTGTTTTTTTCTGGATGACCCTTGTAGGATGAGGGAGACATCCTCTTCCTTCTTTTTTTGGACCCTCCGGGAAGTGCTGCTATAGTTTCCATTCTGTATTTGCTCAGCAGCAGCAGTTTTCTAAAGCAGTAAGAATCCCGGATTTTACCCGATTTCAACCCCATGTCTACCATCTCTCCATGTTTAATCATTTCAGCAAAAGGTCTTCCAATCCCCGAGAATGACCCTCTCATAATATGGTGCCATCCTGGATGTCTACAAAGGTCATCACCACCATCGCTGATTCGTTCATAGGGGGGGTTACATGTGAGGCCATGCCACTCCATAGTTGGTCATATTCCCTGAAGGACTCCCAAGGCTGTTTCTACACCTTTGTCATTTGGTACCTGTCAGGGGCCATCTGGGCCTGAAAGCTGTATTGGGTCAAGAAGGTATGGGCCAATTCCTCCCAGTTGTGGATTCGGGCGTTGTCGAGGCGGGCATACCAGATTCTTGCCTCCCCTGTTAAGCTTTTCTGGAATAGTTGCATTCTTAACCCCTCGTCCTCGGCATAAGCCCCGAGTTCTCCAATGTATATTTTCAAGTGTGTATAGGGGTCTCCCTTTCCATTGTACTTTTCAAACTCGGGAACTTTGAACTTTTCTGGATATCTGGCTCCGGGGAAAACACATAAATCCGAGTAATTAACCCTGCCCAGGGATCCTATGCCCTTTAGAGATTGGATGGTTTCCTCCATGTGTTTCATTTTTCTCCGAAGGTCGTCATTATCCCCCTCTTCTGGGATAGTAATCACTGTCTGCTAGGTATGGGAACGGGCTTTGGGATGATGACTGGCTCGTCCTTGAGTCGGGGTTGGTCCTCTTTAAGCAAGTTTGTACCATTTTTAGGAGGATTCTGATCATCCCCTGGTGGTGGAGTATTATGCGATCCCTGGTTTACCGGATCCTGTCTGATTAAGAACTGTTCCTTTAACATTGTGGCCATTTCCATCATCTGTCTTTTAAAATCATCAAACTCCTCCCGAGATATGGAATTATGGTTAGGAAGATCAGCCATTTCAGATGTAGAGACCTGGGCTTTCTTAGACTGCGAACGGGTTTGAGGAGCAATCCTACAGAGACAAATGGTTCGAAGTTTAGTCCTGGGGAAATGAAAACATGGATGCATGCTAAAGCTATAACTTTTTGTGTTTTGGGGTTCTTTAATCTTTCCCTGCAAAAGAGAAAGTTAGTAGTCCTTTAGTGCCATAACCAATGCTAAACATGCTTTATTATGCTCCCCCAACTATTCCCTGCAATTCACAGCGGTTAGTAATCTCTTTCGACATAGAAAAGGGATGTATGAATATTGAATGAGATCATGACATTTAGACATATAAACGTAAAAAAAAGGCATGAAGAGACTTTTCCTGCGTTGGGTTATTCTGAGGATGACCTATCCTAGGGTTACTCTCACGGCCACGGGCTTTTCGGCATGAAGGTTCCCAAATCTTCGCAATCTACTCGTTTGAGCCCTTTCGATTGGAGCGGATTTGAGTGGTGCGTTTCCTGAGCCATCTCTGGGGAGCAGCCCCATCGAGTCCAGTAATAAGCAACCGACAGGTTCGCCTCAGGAGGAGGTACTCTCTCAACATACATTCACATTCATCGTCCTCACCGTATGCAAATGATTTCTTTAAAGTAAAGCCATTCCATTCAATCATTCATTCATTGGACAACAACACACATTCGCACAACAAAAGTAAAAAATCAAAATATCGCACACACACACACATTTTATGAATTTTAAAGGATAGGACAGCATCAAGATTTGAACGCGGCTTAAGCCCTCTAATGTCCCCAGCGGAGTCGCCAGCTGTCGACGCCGGGTTTTCTCGTTCTCTTGGTCTTTTCCAATTTTAGCCTTTTGATTTAATGATTTTTGGAAAAGGTCGGCATTGATGTCGACGGGGTTTTGAAAGATCGTGTTTTGTGATGAGCCAATTAACCAGAGTCGCCAGTTGGTATATTTGAAATGGATGTACCAACTCATCCGAGTTTTCATTTTTTATAAATCGCTGGCTCATATGTGACTCCGAATTAATTGGTCTGCGAATCGAGATTCATAGAGTGTTCGGCGGGGAGGGGGCTTGTTTACGTGAGTGGGAAGGTGTTAGGCACCCCTCGACATTCCGTGAAACACGGTTACCGCAATCTTGATGCTTTCCTATCCTTTAATTCATGAATGTGTGTGTGTGTAGGTGCGCGTGTGTGTGTGTGTGTGTATGTGTGCCCATGTGAATGTTGTGGTGAGTTTGTATGAAAGAGTCATTTGGATTTTAGGGAAAATCGTGCTTTAAATTTGAGAACGCTTCGGAATGTCTTTTCGGTATATACACGAGAAAGCTTTATTCTTTATGAGAAAGGTTTGATTTTAATTGTCCAAAACTATGAGATTTTCATTAAGTGTCGTTTTGGCAAAACAAGAGTTTTAAACCTCCGTCTAAATAGGAATCGAGATCTATACGTTGCTTTCATAAAATGATGGGCAATTTCTAGAATCTCTTTCACCCTATGCACAAAGATTTAATAAAACGTTACTTATTTCTAAAATCAAATTTTGTGATGTTTTGGAAAACGATTTTTCTTTAGCTTTCTCGTTAGATAGGAATCGACATTCATTAACATTTCTCAAATTTTAAACCTCGTGATTCTAATATCCTACTTTGGTTGATTTTATGAAAATCTTATCATTTAGCTTTGAAATCAATTTCGTGTCATAATTCAAATCGAGCATAAACACGCGTCGGGGCTATTCATGGGCATGTAAGCCATCAAAATATCCCCCGAACGCCAACAATCACAAATTTCACTATTTCGGGGCCTTAAGCACGATTCTCGCCTTAGCGTCGTTTTAAGGCCCAACGATTACATATTTACAATGAAAACTACGTCATTTCTACTTCTTACATCAAGATACAAGAAAATAAACCAACCCGGATAATCTAAACAATACCAAAACCATCCTAAAATGACGATTTTAAAGGAATTGATACCAAAAAAAACAACTTAAAACAAACAAAGAAATTAATGAACGAATATCATCGGGTTATTAGGAAGAGTTTTATTCCGATGGAAACTTCACTCATAATCCCTAATTCCTTGTTCAATCAATAAATTACATGAAAAATTGCATCTAATTTGATCAAATGATATGATAGAAATTGATATCACAAAAGAGATTTCACCTTGCAATTGATATCCAAATGGATGTGAACTTGATGTATTTGAATAGAAGGAAAGAATCTATTTGATACAATCAAATCAAAAGAAAATTATTCCTCTCTTTTTTCTCTCTTTTCTTCCTATTTGATTGCAAAATTTATGCTATTTCTTCCTCAATTTCCGAGTTTTGCTGCTGTTTTCCGCTGGAATTCTTCCTCTTTCAAATTTTTGCTGAACTTCCTGTATGCTGCCTGAAGCTGGCTTAAATAGGCTGGCCAGAGCTAGCCGCAGATCTATCTGCGGCTGGCCGCAGATGGATCTGCGGCTGGCCGCAGATGGATCTGCGGCTGGCCAGCTGGCACGCCTCCCATCGCACTCAGCTGGTAGTGCCTGGTTTCCTGATTTCCGTGCTGGCGCACCCACTTGGCCGCAGATCTATTCGCGGCTGGCGGGCCTGACTTTCTCGATTTTCGTGCCACGCCTCGATTTTCGTGCCGCAACGTCGGTTTTCGCTGACAGGCTCGGGTTCTGTAGTCCGGGAATTTCCGGGAGACGTGCCACCTCATTCGGAAGTATATGCCTCGGACGGCTTATTGTCACGTAAACTTGGGTTGCCCAAAACATTGCGGCGGTGCCGGGCGCTCGCCCTTGTGCCCGCTCCTTCGCTCCCGCAAGCTGGTTCAATTGACGATTTCGCCCTCCTGTCATGGTTAGTAGAAGGAAACGCAAAATTTGGGTGTCTACACGGGTAATGCTCAAGTCCATTTGGATTTTGCTTGTGATTGCAGCTTATTACAAAATCTGGCAAATGGATGTGGAGACGTCCTTCCTCAATGAAGACTTGGGGAGAATGTATGTATGATACAGCAAGAGGAATTTGTTTGAAAGGTTGAAGCAAATCGTGTATGTAAGTTACAATGATCTATTTATGGATTCAAACAAGCTTCTCAAAGATGGAACATTCGTTTTTGATGAGACAATCAAAAGAGTTTGATTTTATCAAAAACGAGAATGAACTTAGTGTGTACAAAAGGGTCAGTGGGAGCACTGTGACAGTCCTAGTATTATATGTTGATATACTACTGATAAGGAATAACACACCAATGCTACAATCAGTTAAAGATAAAATTATCTAAACATTCCTCCATGAATGACATGGGAGGAGCATCCTATAAATTGGGGATATAAATCTATATAAGATAGATTTAAAAGGATGTTCGGCTTGACCCAAGGAATGTATATTCATTTGAATGGCTAAAGGCGTTTAGCATGGCAAACTCCAAGAGAGGTCTCATGATGATGAGCCATGAAGTGTATCTCTCTAAAATTGTCTCGAATTAAAAGAGAGATCGCATGAGTTTACTACTATCATGTATGCAGTGAATATACAAGGCTTGATGTTGATCAGTCATATTCTGGAGATGATCACTGTAAGATAGTGATAAACATCTTTAGGTACTTAACCGGTACTGAAGATTGTGATCATGATTCATGGTAGGTCTGAATTAAAACTAGAGGGCTAAATAGACTCAAGTTTTTCATACTGACCAAGACGATAACAAATCCACTTTAAGGTAAATAGTTACCTTAAAAGATGGTGGCAGTGAATTGGAAAAGTTCCAAACAGCAAATAGTTTGTGGCAAGTTTGATTGTTTTGGGATGAAAAGTTCACTACAGATACTTGGAATAGTATCTTAGGTCTCATCTTGGATTCAAACAAGTGTTGTGGCACTTTCATTTGATTAGTGGAATCATTGAAAGAGGAAAAGTCACTATAGAGATAGTGGACTCTCAAGAACAACATTGCAATATCCATCTACTGAAGCTTTATCCAACAGCAAGATGATCGTCACTTAGAGAAGAAGGGTATTAGATTACCATGGCGATTAGCTTTAGTGCAAGTGGGGAGATTAAAAGTAGTATGCAACACAAGCCAATCATATTTGATATGATGTAGCATATACTTTGTAATCTTATTCGTTTGTTAAGGCATTTTACTTTATCTGCATGGTGCTGTTATATTAAATGTGATAAACCCATAGTTTTTGAGCAATGCTTTTAGAATCATGATGGTGATCATGCTAATGAGATCTAAATTCTAGATAGCTCACAAACTAAAATCGTTCCTAATCGATGGATTACTAAAAAGGGGATTAGTGAATCCGGATAGATTAGCTACATACGTTGCTTGCTCTTATGAAGAGGATGATTGATCGCATAATCAATTTGTGTGGATACACTAAAGCAAGTATGTAGGTGCTTATTAGAGAATATAGTTCACTGAACGTGGCTCGCTAAGGAATACCTAATGGAGTTTTACTCGCCTGACAATAGGAATTCCTCTAGTGATAGTAGTACAAGTGATCCTTGGACTTGAGATCATCATAGTATCTTGTGTAATGATGAGTTATACTTTGACATGTCACTTAAGACTTTTAGGAGTATATCAAAGGGTATGATTGGGGTATATAATAAGTTATACATGGAATAGGTGAATGATCAACAAAGAATCTACCACTTCTAGTAAACGGAGAGAATGTCCTATGTGATTCGATAAATGACGACTCAGAAGTTTTTGGCCAAAGCAGAATGAAATTAGAAAGGAGTTTCTAATTTGCATTATCAGAGTTGTGCATTTTGAGAATAGAAATACATATAATTAAATAAAATAAGACTTGACAGTAATTCCATGTCTTATATTTAATTGAGACATTGTATGGTAGAAGGATTGAATTGTTATGGTAACTATGCACTAAAAGGTTCTTTTTGTGATTAATGTTGAAATCTATATTATCTGGAAAAGTCGTTAATCGCTAAAGGGGCTTACCCTTATTGTAGAATAAATATTATTTATTTAAATAAATTAAATAGTTTAATTTATTTATTTAAATAAAATTAGAATTGTTCTAATTAATTTATTCACAACCGGTTTAATATGGAGAACCTAAAGGGTCACACCGTAAAAGGAAAATATTTATTTAAGAAGTAAATGGCATAATCGTAATAATAAGTTAAGTGTATTTAATTTAATCTATGGAGATAGAATAAATTAAATAGCTTAATATTTATTATTTAATATTTTGGAAATATTAAATATAAATTAATAAGAGGAGTCTTATTATTATTATTACTATTATTATTATTTAATTCCTAAAAGGGTTTGACAATTAATTAATAAAAGTAGTCTCATAAATTCCTAATTGGATTAGGAGTTTAATTAATTAAAGGAGTTTAATTAAAATAAAAAAACCCTAATCCTAAATAGTTTAGGAGGGTTCCCTATATCTATAAATAAGAGGAGTCTTATCATGATTTAGGGTAAGACAGGTACACACTCTTGTATGAGAATTGTGGAGAGTACTTAAAATTTCTATAGAGATAGAAACTAGGGTTTTGCCAACACCCAACTTCTTGAATACCTATTTTTCCTTGGTGGATCACCTCTAGAGGCCAAACACTTGGGTGGCTAACGTTGATCAAAGGAAGGAATCTCATCTGTGGAATTCGAGAAAAACGCGAAGGATTTGGAGGTGAACTCGTACCTGTGGAAGCATGGTTCTACAATGGTATGATTCTCATACTTTATCTCTTTCGTTTAATTGATAATTGAGCACATGGATGATCATGGTGATGGTTTGTAAGAAAAATTTTAAAATCCGTTTTTATCGCGCTTCCGCACTATTTATGTAATTTGATTGCAAGTACGCGCTATATAAAAACCTAAAATTGGCGCCTCCGACGGCTGGACTGCCATTCCCCTCTACGCCCTAAAGTAAGGGGTTCGATTCCCCCTCTATGAGTTTATCTCCAACTTTAGTCGAAATCGGGTTCACAAAACTAGTGTCAAAATCCTAAATCCACCTCATCTACTTCATCGCATTATGCTACTAATGCGACGTCCTACCCTCCTTTGATTTCTTCTTTACTTTATTTGCCCTAGGCCGATCCAAAGAGCCAGGGTTCCGCCAACTAAAGAAAACAACCAAATAAGCGAATCTAGATGAAAATCCCATCTAGCAACAAGGGGTGGCACTCCCACTGGTTCTACATCCGAGGCCCCGACACCCATCTCTTTCTTGGTTGGGCCGAAGCCTCAAGGGCTAACTTCGTGTTCAACAAGTTCCCTAAGGACCGGGTCGATGCGTTCTGATCCTTTTACTCCAAGATGCCAACATAAGAGTGGTTGATGGACTTGTTATCCGACCAGTCCTGGCTTTACAGCCACAAACGTAAGTGCCGAACCCCTTAATCCACATACAAAGCATATTTAATCTCAATATTAATTAACTTTCTTATATTTGCAGTGTCTCTCCTCAAACCCCAAAAAACCACAGAAGTCGGCCAATCTTCCCACACAGCACCACCAACCGAAGACATTCCTCAACCATCCCCCGAACCCATTTAAGAAACTGCCCCCCAATCTGACCAACAACCCAAACACTTTTCCAACATCGTCTCCCAACCCCTTTAAAAACCGAAGCTCCTATTTTAATAGAACCAATTTCCACCGTCTTGATGCCAACACTTCCTCCCACCGGAGAGAACGTTGCTGAACTGACCTCCGCTAAAAGAAGAACCCATGTTTCAGAAGAAAAAACGGTGGGTTGTTGAAAGGCCATCTTCCCATAACGTGCTCCATTGAACACCGCAACCAAACCAAACCAAACCAAACAAAAAAAACAAGTCCTGTCGACAAGAAAAACCAGACAAAAACCACTCCCTCGAACCCAAACTTGAAAAAAGGAATCAAAAAAAGGAAAGAACCTGACACAAAAACCAAACACCATAGGCCACCTTGCTTAAATGACCCCACCTGGCAAACATCTCTTCTCGACCCCAACAAAACCCCAATCCACCAAACCAACCGGGTCCCCCTTCCTACCTCAAATTTCGAGAGGCCTTTGCCTCGATGACGTTTGTGGCCTGAAGACCTTGAAAGATTTATCTTATTTGAGACTTGTTTGACAACATTCCGTTGCTCCCGTCAAGATGAAGAAAAGGTTCGACGACCACCATTCGCACAACAACTATATGCCCCTCAGTTTACAATGGTACTAGGGTCGTGGTAAGTCCAACTATTATAAATTTTCATCTCCAAGCCACATTTCATATTCTTTCGGTGATTTGAATATATACTTGAGTAATAAAACAGGCCATGGCTTTTAACCTGAGGCCGAAAGCTTCCACCACCTATCCACCATTAGAGCCAAGGAAAAAGAACTGGAAGCCATCGTTTGCCGAACTCTGAGCCAAAGTCCAATCCTTGAAAGTGCCGCACGCTCCCCGTTCCAAAGGACGATAAAGCCTGACATGCCATTCTACACCTACTTTCCAATTCCCAGGAGCTTTCTGCCGCTGCGAAAATTGAAAGGTGGTTGAAGAGTTAGTGCTTCCGAACTCACCTGATTTGTGGGGATAAGCTCCCTAAAAGAACGGGGTTCGATACTAGAATAAGAGGACAACGAGGCACTTCGGGCGCACAAGGTCTATTAGGAACGAACCTTCAGGACCAATGCCAAGAATATGCATGATAAGATGAATGGAATCTACTAGGACGAGCTGATAAAAAGTTGGGTTGGGTAAGACTGTATTGATGGTAAGGTCCGTCCTTTGACAGATAGGATTGTGTTGTTTGACGCTAGTAGCCCTCAAACAACAGATCATATACCGAATATAAGGAGTCCCCCTGAAAACTGACTGAAGTCATCGTTCGCAACAGTTCGGTGAAGGCGATACCAAGATGACGAAGGCTGGGATGAAGGAGAAGATGCGAACACCAGGCCTCGATCCCCCCAAAGGTTCTTGAACTTCGTTTGATGACGAGGATGAAGCTGAAGAAACCGCACCCTCAATCTACACTTATACTAATCTTTTGGTACTTTGTTTTGCTTTTTTATATTTGAACTTTGTAAAGAAATTCATATGTACAAACTTTTTTGGATGAAATGGAAAAATTTGACAAGTATGAATTGGCTGATAAATAATGAAAATACATTATCTTATTGATAGTAACTTCCGAAGCCTCCCAGTATACCAAGTATTTTTTATTTTCTCGCGTTCCATCCATAACATCTTCCCCGAAGACCGTTAGGCTTTACCCCGTGGCTTCGGGACTTCAATGGACTTCAGTAAGGACCATCCCAGGTTAGGCATAAGCTTTCCAATGTGTTCTGGCGAAAAGTGGATCGACTCCGCTTACCCGAAAGCACCAAAACCACCAACCTCGAATCTCCTCTTGCTTAACAAACCCCCGATTGTAATGGTCGGGGCAGTCCTGCGTTTGGAATTAAATTCGCTTAATTCCTCGTAAGAACACCAACACATTAAACTAACTCGTATCCAACGCCGAATCCGCGAACACATCCTCCAATAAATCTAAGTTAAGCCGAAGCCTTTTCGGGTTTCAAAATTAAGAAGCACTGTCGTCCATTGTAATATATTCTTGAAGATTTGAACTGATCTGACCACCGAAGAGATTGGGGTACCGATCTCCACTAAGAAGACGAGGGGCATCGGTCCCATAGGCCCAACATGAAAGGGGAATCTTCATGTTGTTTGTCCGAGGAGTAGTCTTATAGGCACATAAAACACTGAGTAACTTTCTTCTGGCCATTGACCCTTAAACTTTTCTCGTCCAACCTCCTCTTGAACTCCATTAAGTAATGTATTCGATTCGTCATCCTCTACCTGACCGTTGGCGAGCTGAGGAGTGTGCCACTAGACGCGTCGGGTTCGGCTGCTGGGAATGTTGCAGCATCTGTCCCAAAAACATATTCATTAAACTCTTTCTCTCCAACAATAACTTGGGACCGCCCATTATCCCGACACTAGAACCACTGGGGCATCCTCGAAATGGAATACTATCCGACTACCTTAAAAAAACTTTGAGACCATTCCTGTTTAATAATTTCAACCGAAAGGAGTTTTAGCACTCCACGCCGCTTGGTCATCCGTTTAATCGAATTGTTTACCACCCCACGAACAGCTCAACTGACCCTTACGCCTTTCAGCAATGGCCCCCAAAATGTCTAGATTACCATAGACTGCCGAACTAGGATCGGAAGACATAATCAAAGATAAACTCCTTCGGAGGCAGACAGCGTGGGTGGTATCGGACTGTTGAAGCTAAACACTTAGGAGACACTTCCTTATTTTATATAGTACCTTAAAGCCTCCTCAAAAAACACTGCGGATTGGGCCAATAGTACGCCTACCCTGCAATTACTAACTTGTCTCAACACCTTTGTAAGCCAACGCTTTTGCTCCCATATCAGTCCCCACAAATCCCTTGTATGAATCTCCCGAAGGACCATAAGTCGCCTTCAGAAGGCACCAAACATTTTAACATGTGGAGAGGAGTAAAGCCTCGTCAATAAAGATCCTTGTCAATTAAACAGTAAAATGAAACTCCTGTATTATTTATTTTCTTGCGCCATGATTAACCCGATCTGGGAACGGGTTAAGCTGTGGCTTTCCATCATTGAAATAGATCCAAGTGTAAGTTGCGAGCCAACAATTAGAACCTTTCCTATCACCACAAAAGCCTTAACCGCCTTTCTATATGGCTCGGCAGCATCCTAAGACCTTCCAAAATAGACTAGAAGCCGCCAAAAAGAACCTTGCTTCCGTTGTAGCTAGTTTTGAACAGCAAGTCATCCAAATCAGCCACGGAGTGTGTTTTTGAAGCCGATATCTACTCCCTGAAATGAATGGGGAATCGATAAGTAATGGGAGTTCTCTAGACAGATCCTTGATTTGGCTAAGTACTTGGTCATTTCCTTCCGCGCCCCCGCGAGCCTGAAGCTATTCTCTTCCCATCCTACAGATCTAATCATGCTTTAAATGGACTCAAACTGCGAATCACTTGAATACAATGTAAGCGCCGAATCCTCCAGACTTGCTGCCCCGACGCCAACCACAATCCAGCTAATATTGCCATTCATATTCTGCCGTCATTATTTGTGGCCCTTAATAACAAAACAAAAGAATTGAAGGATGGCTTTGTTAATAACCCTTAAAAACCCTTCTAGGACTGTGTCCATAATTAATTAATCCTAGACTCCTCGGCTAACCATGCCGATAGATAGAAGACCCGGTCAAACATAAAGGGGTCCCAACGAGGACTGTAGTATGGGCTGAAGCATACCGTGACCAGAGCCCACAACTGTATCTGGCTGATCCCGACGAGTCCTGTTTGGAGAAACAAAACACTCCATCACGAAGTCAAGCGCAACGCTGTTGACCCTTAATAGCTGTCTGTGGATGATACTCCAGAAGTTATACTAACCCAACTCTATGGCCCAGGCAGCAAACTGACCCGAGAAACCATCCAGCTTATGGTAACACTTTTCTTGGAGAGGCTGATTTTTTTTCCCGTTATACGACCACTAATCATTCGACCTTGGTAGAGTAATGCCGAAGCTTCTGATCTAGCCCATTATTTAATACATAGGCATAACTTTTTCTAGGGTTCGGATCACATACCGAGTCGTCTACATCCCGAAGAACATGACTGATGTAAATAGTCATAGAGAATTTTCTTTCTCGGCTGACGAATTCTGCTGCGACCATAAATTGCCCCAACCACTAATATAACTCGCTTGCCATAATATAAGAATATAAGGGTTCCTATGGGGATAGACCTTCATCAACAACCGATGCTTGATGACAATTACCAATCTTGATTTCCCTGAATCGTGGTCTTTACAACAACTCGAAAAGTCCACTAGAAAGTCCTTTTCATGTTTTCGGTCCCTTCAGAGTGTTTAAAGAATGGAAGGCATGCACTGTGCGAGCATCGTTCTGCAAACTTGGACATAAAAACCTCTCTGAGCGTATGTAATCTGGTCCGGTCAACTTGCTGAACCATCTTTAAAAGGTCTGTGGAGTACTGTACATATCTAGTATAAGCCTTAATATTCCTCTAGGGTTGCGCCTATCGAATTCCTCTCTTGCTGACTAGAAATAACCATAGAATTTGCCTGAAATGACCAGAGAAAACCCCGAAGGTGCACTGTTGGTCAGGTTCCAATGCGTAAGTTTCATGATCCTGAACAGCCGGAAAGCACTCCTCTAGGTCGTCTAAAATGATCCCGTATCACTGTGCACTTTTAACAATCATATCATCTAACGTAATACTCTCCATGTTGCGGATCGAACTTGCTTCCTGCACCACGTAGTTCATCAGTACCACATGATAGGATTGGCTCCCAGCAATTTTAATCAGTGCCGAAATACGTCATTCTTCTTATATAGCATATATCGCGCCCGAATGAGTGATAAAAGCCAATCTTGCCGGGATATTCCTCTTTTACCACTTTGGAAAAGTCGGGGGGGGGAATTATATCTCGAAAAGGCGTTTCAAGAAGGGGCTCAATAATCCGTACGCAGAAGTGAGCATTCTGATAAGCTTGATCAATGTTCGAGTCATGAGGGGCTAGAAATCCTTCGGGCAAGTTTTTGTTTCAAATCCGTGCGTAGTTAATGCACATTCTACCTACTTATCCCTGTTCTGCTTTCTAACAAGCACCCACAACGTTGGCCCACCACTCCAGATAGTCGATTTTAAAGATGAATTCATCCGCTAACCAACTTGGCTCATCTCATCCGATTAATACTCTTCTACCGCCCTCCGGTGGCGAAGATCCTGTCCTCCATTCTTTTGCCGAACTGGTTTCTGGGCAGGATCTACATAGAGTTTATGTACAGTCTTATCTTCCTCGTCATTGCCCCTGGTATATCGCTAGGCTCACCAAGCAAATAATATTCAGGAATTACTATACACTATCAGCATAGACCTCCACTAGCTGTTTGTCCGAAGAGTTCACTGCAGAGTCCCGACCTAATCTTCACCAACTTCTCTAGATTCCCCAGAAACTCAGTTCCTAACATCTGTCTGTGCTTTCCCTCTATTGACAAGGTGCAAGGGGGGTTCTAATAGCATACCCTCCTGTAAATAAAACACTAAAAGCAAAGAGAAAAAAACAAAAACAAAAAACCAAAAAAAGAAACTAAAAAAAAGAATAACAAAAAAAAAAAAAATTTAAATTAAATAAATACAAAAAAAAAAACAGAAACTTCTACCCCCCTCCCCCCCTCCACACTCACCCACCACCCCCTTCTCCCCCCCCTCTATTTCAATAGCCGATCGTTTTCTATCTTCTGCTTACTGATCCTCCGAACCCTTGATAAAATCAAGGTATTTGCGGGATAACATCTTTTCGAGCGGCGATGTCACAGATTCTCCTATATTGACTTCGCCCACCATCCCATTTCTTAGGTGTAGGAAACTTGATCTTGAAGTGGGGTTATGGATGTACACCGATTACAAAAGCTGGCGTTGTATACCAGTTGTTCGGGTCCCTAATAAAATGGCGGCGTAATGTTAAAATCCACCTGAATAATAAAAGAACGTTAACATTGATTGCTTGCACCTAGCTGAGGAGCCCATGCCAAAAGGGTGACATAACAATTCTATCTAATTGTATACCGACCATAGGGATTAGGATTCATTGGTTTGAAAACCCGTTATAACGGTGATCCGCATCCTGTCCGAGGATTTCATCTTTTGGCCTTATCTAAAATCCCAAACCTTCTGATACGCATGGGTGATATAGGATGAGTGCACCCAATGATCCATTATTCCGATCATAATCCTATCCCTCCATACATCGACGAAAGGCCCAAACTTGAGCAGTGATCGACTAAGAGCCCCCCTTCATGATGCGTTCGATCCGGACGCAGATGGTAAATCGTCATTCGGTGAAGAAAGAAATAACCACGTTCGCCAGGATACAGTCGATCCTCTCTTGGTAGGCAGACCTCCTGTTTGTAGGAACACTTGTCAGTATTTGAAAGGTCTAGCGTGGTCTCGGCGCTTCTTTTGTCCGGTCAACCCTTCTAACTGAACTACCCCATAATGGCTATCCACTACCCGACGGGGCTGGTTGGTTCATGATAAGGTTGCCGACCCCTACGAACGCTGTTTCTAATTAGCAACCCTCTTGTCTTCTTCCTCGAGGTTTTTGTACTTCGTCCTTTCCGACCAGCCACATAGTGGACCAACTCCCGCGCTCTGAATATTTTTCGCGATCAAAATTGTTTAAGTTGCCGACAATCCTCAGTATAGTGACCTGCATGCTGAGTGATTAATGATAAAAACCGGCTTCTGGTCTCCTCTTGCGGATGTTGCAATGGCTGGGCAGTGCTCAAAGTGATGGTTTGTATCGAATCTCCTCCAAGATCCTTGGTCGGATCAGGTGTTAAGGGGAGTATAAATTTTGTTGATTCTTAGGTTCGGGTTTGTTTTTTCTTTCTAGCTCTTTGTTTGTTATTCAGTGTTAGTTTTCGATTCTGGAACGTGTGGTCCGGCAGTAGCTCCTGAACCCACATTGTGTGAACTCTCTCCTGGGTTGTGCCTCAGACCTTGGATTTATAACTCCTCTCCCGATCCCTTAGGTTTATCCTGGGGTATGTGTCTGCGGCTTTTTAAACTCCCCATGGCCTCGTCAATGGCAATATAAAGTTTTCTGCCCTGTCATATGCCTCAGACAAAATCTTCGGAGGAATCTGAAACAGTCATTATCCTTTATTAACTTTTTTGACTTTCGCTACATCTAACCCAGTAGACGAAGAATCCAAGGGCTTGTGGTGTGGGCATTGAGATCTCTCATTGTTTCCGATTTGCCTCCCTGAATCTCATCACACACTGGCTCTTTTAGGCTCTCGTTTTGGTTGCTGCGTTGATTTGCATATGGGACGCCGTCAACTTTCCCATTCTCTTGTTGTTTCCAATCCAGTCAATGTAACTTGTCACATAGCTCTTTCCATGATCCAATAGTGTTTGGCTGGTTAATTAATGTCAACCATAATGGGTTACCCTTCTTCAAAGTATGTAACAAAACATCAGACACTTCGGACGAGCATCTGAATGATCATAGTAGTGCATTAGACAGTCATATGCGATGCGTTATAATTTATGAATATAAAGATCGCCTTGGGTAGGTGGTGGCCATCATAATCTTTCCGTATGGGTGGCATTTTTTTGGTTGGATCAGCCCGAACCCGATCGATCTAAGGAATGAAAGGTGAAGTTAGGGTTCGAATTGGTAACTCTTGGCCGGTGGCGGGTTATATTACTGCTGCTGAATTCTGTTCTAACTCCGCAATATCTTTTGCATAACGACCGGGTCGTTCGTCGAGTTTTTTTTTCAAAGGGGATGACCTGGGTCCGATCCTCTCACGTGTTCTGGGAAGGCCATCCGTTGCCGACGTTTAGACCTTGTCCGCCCATCGACTTACTATTATAGGAAATGTGACCTGCGCCTGTTCCTCCCTTCCCAAGAGCCGCGCGAACGATATGTCCTGGACCCGACTGTGTTTATTTTTTGTGTGGTTCCGATGGTTTTTGTATGTGTGACGACTCGAGGAGACCTCCTCTTCCCTCTCCGAATTCTGCCAACCGTGTATCAAGTTCCTTTCTGATTGAAGGCGTAAGGCCTCCATAGAATCCTTATTTTGTTGAATCTTTTGGGTCCTAATCAGCTCGCGTTGATCTCTGACCGTCCAGATCCTGGAGAAGTGCGCACAACTGGGAGAACGGTTGTCCGCCCTGCGGCGTTAGGTGTGGGAATCAGGATACTCCTCTAACGGGAGAAAAATAGTTGTCGTCGAGGTGGAGTCGAGTTGTACCTGCACCTGGTCTGTAACGTTCTTGTTGGAACCCAGTCTATCCTTAACTGATCCCCGGACCTGGGTCATGGCGTTGACCGAAGGATCTCTCCTTGTCATGAAACTTTCTTCCCCTTACGCGAATAACTCCACTTTAAAACCAACAGGTGATTGTGAATATAACACTAAAAACTGGCCCCTCCTTATAGCGCCAATGTTAACGTCAAGATCGGTTTCTGCTCGTTCAATCATCAAACACCTGAGCTAAATCACTAGATAAGGGGGTTTTAAAAATGGGGGTAGACCACATTGAGGATGCTGCACGGCTCAGAGGGCGTCTGGGGGTAGCTCCGGTTTTGTGCGAATAAGTACATGTAACGCCCCCGAAGATTCGGGTCTAACCTTCATACTCAGGTCCGGGGTGCGTCAAGTGGTACTATTTATTCAACATAAACACCCATATATTATTAAGACATAAATGTAATTTCAATATATTTTAATATGTCGCTCTTCTAATTCAGGTTCTAATACCTTTACATCTTCAAAACATACAAAATACTGAATATTACATCATTTATCTATTACAACAATATAATTTATGACTTTTATATGCCACGAAAGCAGATACATATAATTTAACATTTTTAATTCTTCTAATCAAAATACTGTGATTCTTTCCTTAATCTTCACTGGATTCCTCGGGTTTGTTAAACTTTGCTGGAAAAACATTTTATTTTAAGCAAGATCGTGAGCATTTAATAGCTTAACAAGTATACATCGTTGAATAAACAATCAACACCCTAATGACTATCGACATCTTCTCTAGAAAACTTTCAAAAACTGTTAATAGTTTATGAGAGCAGCTTCGAATCATAAGGACACAACAATTTCCTTCCATTTAAACATTTTTGAAACAAACATATTGTAGATCACTCCTCAAGACCGTAACCCTTTTTCTCTGTTCATTTCCTTCGATTTGACATCACCCGTTTTGGGTCGGACTTTCAATTATTTGTATTATGACACAACCTGTGTCTATTTCTTTATTATCGACACAAACCTATGTCTACATCAACTCTTGATTCTTAACTCCCCCTATATTTGGTTTTCTACCTATCATACTTCCACCAGTTTCCTTAACTTCACTAAATTTTCAATAATTCAATGACTCACCTCTACACTTGTCTCGCCGAAAACAAAATGGCCATCGGATCATTCTTCTTAAATATTTCTTGAATAATAGAAACTTTAACAACATTGAAACAGTTTCATTACAAAACAGTTCCTCTCAATAACACATAAGTGCAGATATTGGCACACATCACAAAAACTAATAGCTGAACATCTTGTCATTCAAACATAAAACATTTTGGCACATAGTATAAAAATCTCGCATAACATAAAGTTTAGACAATAGTTAGAAACTATGCTTAATTTTTAAAATGGGAGCACCCTAAAAATTTAGAAATATTGTAACGTAAACCAATATAGTGAAGTCTTTTATGTGAACTAATTGGTATATTATTATTAATATCAAAGCTTTAGGTTATAAACCTTTAGGTTAGGGAATCTGAAGACTATAATCTTAGAGAAATGATGAAGATAGTAAAGAGATAATTAAGAGATAAACTCGGATGATAGAGTTTTTAATGAGCTGAATTATGGAAATTCATCGAACAGAAAGCTCAAAAATAAAATAATATATTGTTATGGGATAATAATGAATAGTATGTTATTAGGAGTTAAGTTGTGTGTTTTGGAGATATACGTGAGTTCTAGAACTCATACTTATGGTAAGTTCGTGACTCATCAATCGTTTTATGATAGGTTTTTGAGCTCATAGGCGTTATGGACAGTATCTTGATTTGTATCTATGAAACTACATATTACTATGACAAGGTTTTAAACTCATATTTATTATAGCAAGTTCCATGAACATCGTATAAACGTATGGTAGGTTCTATGAAACAACACGTCTATTTCTGAATTTGCAATACGTCTTAAGGAAGTTAAAAATATGTTATTTGTTAATGTGCTAATCAATGATATTAAAATTGATTAGAGAATGTTGTAAGAATGAAATTAAAGTCGTGTTATCATGTTATTGATCAGAAGTTAGTAGCTCTTGTTGTGGTGTACCCAAGCAAAATAGCAGCTCTGGTAGATAGCATGAGAATGAGCAAGAGAAGCGGAGACTTTGGATAGCAAACTCTGGTATGAGTTAAAGAAATAAACAAAACCCTAAGATATAGGGAATCATGTAAGAAGGTGGTTAATAAAGCCATATAGCTGTTAACCCAAGCGCGAGAAGACACAAAGTTGGTGTCAATCCAAAAATTAGAACAAAATTTTTTGGTGTCAACTCAAGGGTAAAACAAAAGTTGGTGGCTAAGCTCAAGACTCTAAAACACAAGTTGGTGTTAATTTTAAGCGCAAGATACAAGTTGGTATCAAACAGGACACAAGCTGGTGTCAAACACAAAACATCATATAGTCATTTAAAAAATGTAGAGGTATTTTGTGAGAAGTAAGGATTTCCATGTTCATATAATTAATAGGAAATAGACCAAGTGCCAAGTCGAAAGGTGTAAGAAAGAAAAGATTAAGTCCGAGAGTTATAAGACTTTGTATAATAAATAGAGCAGTAAGTATGCAAATAATAGAAGGCTATAAGGTATAAAGTACGGTGTACTACGAGATGCATATTAATATAAATATGTGTATTAATATGTGCTATGTGGTGAATAGATTTTTAATATTTATGATGAATGTTTTAAAATAAAGGATGAAAAAATAATATATTTTATTAACAAAAATATGCCGCTGAGAAGAATTCGGTAGAGTCGAAGAAAAGAAGAAGTTAATGTTTAGCAGAATGCTTGTATTAATTGTAATATTAGTATTGATGTACTATTGTAAAGAATATTAAATGATGTATTAGTTAAGGTCTTCGTACCTGGGAGTAGAATGTAAGATTTTGCAGAAGTTTTGCAACGATAATGTAATTTTCATTATGTTGAAATATGATATTTAGAAGATGAGTTGTATCGTACGCACCCGATCCCGGGTCTGCGAATAGACCGGGATTTGGGGGCATTATAGTACAGGCTGGAGAATAGGTTAACAATGGAGGCACGTTAATGCTTTAGTGCTCAAAGTAATCAAAGTGACATTACCTGTGACTTAGGGTATAATCGTGTATTTATAGTTGTTCACACCGCCTCGAAACGCCCATCCCTGAATGGAAATAGGACTCCTTATTACGTCAGTTACACATATTTGTGTAAAATTCAATCTCCTTAAAAATGAGAAGTCGAAATCAATCCGGACTATTTCTATAAAAGTAGGAAGTCAACCATAATTAGGACTGCAGATCTCTTAAGAATTAAATCTCCTAACCAAAATATACCACCACGTAGGAAGATTCCGCCATGTGTAGAATAGGCCCCACCAAATTAGTCGGGCCCATCAAATCATGCCCCAACCGGAACCAAACGTTTTGGATTCAATTTTACTTTTTAAGAAATAAATTATTTTGCCTTTTGCTTAAAATTACAAGCTCATGTAGGGTGAAAAAAAATATGATTAGAGAATTATAATACTTGACAATTTGATATAAGAACTTTGCTTTAATCAACATAAGAAGGTTACTTTCTCTATACTAAGAGATTCTTTCTGTTAATACCAAAATCTTACCGCTCGCCAAATCACCCAACAGCAAGCTAAAAAGACGTTTACAATGGAGGATATACAATTATTTTAGTGTGTGTATGTGGAATAAAATAATGACACATGTAAATAAAATAATAACACAAGAATTTTACGTGAAAATACAATTGGAAAAAAACCATGGAGAGAGATAAGAAATCCACTATAAAAATAATATGGAGAGTACAAATTATTTATTTCTCTCTTCCTTCTCCTCGCATTCTGTATTCTCTCTTTTTCCTGTTGTATGTTGTTGTGTTCTCTCCCAAACCCTTGCTTATTGCTTATTTATAGGTGTCATGTCCACCCGAATCCAATTAGGGAGTAAGAGTCCTTTTAGAATCACCTTGTAACTACAATTAATGACTGATAGATTCCTTTCCAAATTAGATCTCATTATCTCCCCCAAATAAGGAAACACAATCTTACTTTAATAAGGACTCTCCCCAAATTGGGTTACACATTGGCTAGACCCAAATAATTACATCCCAACATTGCCCCCCACTCTCCTGTTATAAAGGATTTATAATAGGAGAGTAATCAAAAAGTCCATCATACCCTCTGAGTGTCGTGTCGGTAGAACTGCTGAACCCACCATATCTTCTGCCCAAATCCATCAGATCGAACACAACACCATAATAGATACCCAACCTTATCAGAACAGACCAACCTTTTCACAACCAATCGATCCTTATGATAACCGAACCAACCTTACCACAGCCGAAGATATAGATAATCAACCTTATCACAACCGAACCAACCTTATCGCAACCGAACCAACCTTATCGCAACCGAACCAACCTTATCACAACCGAAGATATAGATAACCAACCTTATCACAACTGAACCAACCTTATCACAACCGAACCAACCTTATTACTGTAACGAATGCAATTTTTATGATTGAATAAAAATATTTATTGAGTTATTATAAATATTTTTATTAATTTATTGAGTTAAATGTGGGTATTTGTTGAATTTAATAATGTTAAATATTATTTAAATGTGATTTGTTATGTTTATTCTAATTTAATTTAATGATTAAATTAGATGATGAAAAGGTTTATTTGAATAAATAATTTATTTGAATAAGAGAATTTATTTGGTATTATTGTTATTTGTAAATGAAATTATTATTTGAGTTAATTATATTTAATTGAATTTATTTAATAATAGTTCAATTGAATTAAATGTGTGACATTTTAAACTATATGTTATATTGGTTTATTAAAATAAATGAAAGGAGTTTTAATTTAGTTTTACCAAACAAGGTCTTATGATCTTTGTTTGGAAATAATGGGTTATTTTAATTGTGTTTTACCAAACAAGACATAAGAATAATAGGTTATCCTTAATTGTAATTGCCAAACATAGCCTTATGGCTTTTGAATTTTATAACTGATGAATTAAATTAGATTTCTACGTTATTATTTGATTTAATTGTCAGTTTTTATTTTCTTAATTCTATCAGTTTATTTTTTTAAGTTGCGTCTGTTGTAAAAGAAAAGAGAAGAACAGAGAGAAAAAGAAAAGAAAGAAGAACATCAGAGTTTGAGAGAAAAGAGAGAGCAGAGTTTGAGAATTTGAGAATTTGAGAAGAAAGAATTGAGAAAGAACTTGTAATTTTAAAAGAATTCATCAAGTTCCTAAAGTAATTGAAGGTATAATTTCTTTTTCCTTTTGGTTTTATTCTTCTGTATATAGTTTTAGTTACTGTATGTAAATTCAATTGTTAGAATATATATGAACTATTTGATTATAGTTGTTGTAATTGGTAATAATCATGTGTTAGATGATTATATGATGATTAACAATTAATTTAGAGGTATTAATCCATGAAAACATGCTTTAGAATTGAGTTTTTAGATTTTACAGAGTTTACTTTTTGAATTGTATATATGTATGAAAATTGATGCTTTCTAATTGGTGATGTTAATCGGTAAAATAATTGATAATTGTTTATGATTATTTGATGAAAAACATGAATAATGCTAGAAGAATGGGTTTAGTTGATTGAAAAATGAATTTACAGAGTTTTGTTTTATTGAAAAATGGCAAAAACATGGTTATTTTTAAATAAAACAGTGAAATTTTTGGTTTTAAATTGATTGATTATGTGTTTTATAATGCTTAGATTAGGTTAGAAACATGTTGGGGAAATGTTTTATATCAATTATGGTGTTTGGGTATATCTTATTTTGTTTTCTGGTGATGGTAGAATTCGGAAAATTTTGGCCAATTTTGGCCTAAGTTTTCACTGGTTCGCGGAGCTGGGGAAGTCGTACAGTCAAGTCTATTCGCCCCGGCGATAGAAAGAAATGTACTGGGTTTCTTCGCACCAGCGACAGAGTCGCCCCGGCGACGAAAACGAAAGTTGTTAAGTTTTTTCTCGCCCCGGCGAGAAAACGCTACTGTTTTAAAAAAAAAAAAATTTTCTTGTTCTTTTCTGGGAAATTATGATTGCATAATTAAACTTATATTAATGTGACTAATGTACTACCAAGATGGTTGCTACTTAGCATTTGTTGTCTATAGTATGGTTAAATGGAGATACTGATAAGTAGGTAAAAGGAACCTAAAGTGATTATAAATTTTTGTAACTATTTTATGTTACCATCTGTATAATTTATTGAATAGGTTGATTTAAGGATCAGTGAATTATTTAATTTGTAATCTACGCTATTGAGGCAGAGTTTCCTTTATCTCAACTTATTACTTTTGCGTTGAGCAAAGTTTCCTTATCTCAACTTATTACTTTTACGTTGGAGCAAGTTTTCTTTCTTTAAACTTGTTATATTATTATAGCAAGGTTTTCTTTTTCTTAAGCTTGGGTATTTATTTCAAACAAGTTTACTTCCTTTGAGTGAAATTAATTAACCTTAGCTTATTGTTATTCATGCTAAGGCTGGATATCATGTTGAGTAATTATATTTTGTTTCAGATATTATTTCTTCAGTCTTTGATTATCATTCAAACTTCGAAATACAAACTTTACTAAAGAACTAGACTAGGCAAACCATTATTGATTCAGCTCGTCCTTTAGTTGATGAGCGTCTTCAAAAACTTAGATTATCTAAACTTGTTCCAAGCCACGTTCTTTTTGGTACGGACTCTTATTACACCTGAGATGAAACAACCCTAACATAGGGGGATTATTACGCTTAGCCCTTAAAAGTTTTGTGCACTAATACATTGTACAAAAGGGCATGATCCCCCTGAGTACGAGATGGAAGGGTCCATTTATAGTCTTTACGACTGTTTTAAAGGTTACGGTAAAAAAATATACTTGTTAACCTAGGACATAGTTCGAGGTCTTCTGAGGACCCTCAGATATATTTTCAAACTTTGATTACTTATTGATTAACTTCAAAAAAAATTCATTGCTTCTCATTTGAACTCTTATTTCGATTAAAAAGTAATATTGTTATCATTCTTGTGGGCAATTGTTTGCTCACTCTTGCATTAAATATTTCAGCTAAGCCCGAGATAGCAGGACGAGGCGTCCACCAGTAAGGGCAAGGGCAAGATGCAGAAATAGTTCTAGATTTATTAATTAATTGTATGAACATTTGTACCAGACTTGTTTTAGATTTTTTTTTTTTTTTATATTCCGCATTTGATGTATTAAGGTTGTGGTGACCTGGGATTTTAATTATTGATGGGTAAACCGGATTGGGAGATGATTAATTAAGTTTATTTTAAATTGCTTAATTATGGGGTAGTTAGGATGTGAGATGAATGGGATAGTGAACACCAAATCAGGGGGAAATTAAGTACCCAGATTTGGTTTGGGTGTCACAATTACAACCGAACCAACCTTTTCACAAGCCGAACCCCCTTATTACAACCGAACCAACCTTATTCACAACCGAAGATATAGATTACAAACCTTATCACAACCGAACCAACCTTATCACTACCGAAGATATAGATAAACAAAAATAACCTTTATCACAACTGAGCCAACCTTATCACACCCGAACAAACCTTATCACAACCGAAGATATAAATAACCAACCTTATCTCAACCGAACTAACCTTATCACAATCGAAGATATAGATAACCAACCTTATCACTATTGAACCACCCTTATCACAACTGGAACCAAACCTTATCACAACCAAAGATATAAATAACCAAGCTTATCACAACCGAAGATATAGATAACCAAGCTTATCATAACTGAAACCAACCTGATCAACAACCATAATAGCCTTTTTGTCCCCTTTGGGAGGCCATTCAATCCGACCTTTAAACACCATAATAAATTTCCCAATCCCTGTGGGAGTGATAGGTGTATAATATTTGATTATTTTTATTCCTTTATGCTTGGTTTATTTGCATGTTATTTGTTATATGAACTGAATTAAGGTGTTTATGGATCTTTTGGAAGGATTAAAGTGATTTGGTGAATTATGGAGGTCTAATGCTAAATTTTATGTTGTTTTGCAAAAAAAAAAAACACTCTTTTACGATCAGCATTGGTACTCTTACGATCGAATGAAGGATAATGTGACTGCCCCCCAAATCCGGGTTCCTTACCCCTTGGCACTTGGTGCTCACGATCCAAACATTTACCGGTACACATTCTATAAAAACCTATTGCAAATTAATAAACATACATTATTCATTACAATTAGATTCTACATAAATCCCAAAATTATGACAACTTTAAATCGGATTACATGCCCTTCGAATCCCAAAAGGATTTACATAAGATAACAAAAAATAACGAAACTTGCTCATTAACTATTCTTGAACCTGTCCCCTTGCCTTTGTCCTTCTTTGAGCACTCGGGCTTAAATGAAATGTATATCATAATATAGCAAGATGTGAGCATACTACTTTACTCAGTAAGTTTAAAAACAAGAAGTATACATATACCATGGAATTTGAAGAGAATTTAACTTCGAATTTTCAACAATATAATGATTGGGAAAGGGTGAGGATTCAAGTTTCCCAAAATATGAAAGAATGAATCGGAAATGCTGATGTGAGTGGTCAGAATTGACCACTGAACAAATTCGGAGGTTTACAAGTAAGTACACCGGACCTCTTAAAAGTTTTGGTAATTCGAGGGGATCAGCCTCTCATACCAGGTGAATATGCATACCACTTAAAATCGTGGCAATTAATTGTTTTTCCAATTTACTGCCTCCCTTAATAAATATGTTCTTTTCTCAATCGAAAAGTCTTTACCAATAATTGGCTTGGAAAGCTGCTTTTAAAACTTTAATTTTATCAAAACGTGTTCAGTCTAAGCTGATACAACTAGCTTAGACTTAACATTTCATGAATAGTAGAACTTCAATTTCTTGTGCATAGTCCAGTAATAGAACAAGTTTTAAAGGCACACAAGTGCAACAAGCAATCATAACGATGAGGTGAAATAATTTTCAATAATTATACCACTTAGATACCTTTCTAATAAATATAAGTCTGAATACAAGAACTTGCACTAAGTACAAATAGCAATACTCATCATGGATATGGAGCAATCAAATTAGCAAACTAAAATGCTTGAAATAATGATTTAAGTTTGAATCTAGCAGATTTGCATTATATAAGGAAACTGGCCACACAACATATGAGGTGGTGCGAGTTAAGGAACTTAGCCTTGGCACGTGCGTTAATATCTTGACGTTAATCGTAGTTCAGGTATATCCTCTTTGTTTTGGTTGCCTTGCTTCTCTTCCTTCCGAAGTAAATGATAAAGGTAGAAGGCATGTACTAGATTATCGTTTCCATCTCTCTTTTCTAGGCACGGCAGCTCCTCTCCCTTCTTCTCTCTAATCTTTTTGTTTACTAGATTTCAGACTAAGGTAACGTTTCATGAAGCTAACCTTTGCTAGCTTAAGTGAGAGG